>LUGF01039558.1:49895-70515 GCA_001625245.1 Calycopis cecrops
TAAGAAAAGTACACCTATTAATATTAATACGTCCGCCAGAAGAAATTTAAGGATGTTGTATGGTCAAACTCCAGAAAATAATGATGCGACGGACGAAAATCAAGAAAATGAGAATTTCCTTAAGCTTAAAAGGTCTTTACCCTCTAATGATTGCAGTCCAGCAGGACCCATTTTAAAAAGGAAATTAGCCGAGATTACAGATGAAGCTACTGTGTCACCAGCGAGCAAAGTGAGCTTTAATAATTTAATAATTTTTTAATCTTTGTAAGATGTGCTACACTGTATGCATGCATGTAGCCGAATGGGGCCGGCACGACCGGGGAGGTAAATCTCGCTTACACGAAACCGGCGTAAAATGACAGCTCTGCTGTCGCGTTTCTTGCGGTGTAAGTAGCTGGTGGCCCATGGAAGGAGGAGGAGAAAGGAGGGCAACGCATCTGTATAATTTCGATGCACATGTATATGGGCATCGGTAGTCATGATAATGGCTATGATTGCTCGTTTGTCCCCTTATACCATAATATTATAATTATTTAATATATTATAATAGGGAATATGCGTATGATTCATATAATGATAATTTTTTTATATGTAAAGTTTTTTCCTGTAGATGTGCGTACGTATTAATATTTTTTTGTATAATTTTGTTTTCAATCAGAAAATAATTATTGAAAAGTGCAAAAATTGTGCGGGAAGATTGAATTAGATGAAACGCACGCCATTGGTCGGCATGAATTGTGACGTCAAATATCATAATAATGTGATTGTCAAAGAGCATTGGAGCATTGCCATATGTGGTTGTTATGATGCGTAACGTCATGTCAGCGCGGCAAAATGGCGATCGTTTAAAAAGCTGTTATCGGCCTACTAATTTGAAACATTTTTTTTGAGCTTAATATTGTTTGTTCAGCGCTGGTATTTTTTTTACATTAATGTAATTATGTAAATTATCATTTAAAAATATAAAAAAAATACATGCATATTCCCTATTATTAAATGTTTACAAAGTTATAAATTATCCGTGCCCTAGCTCCTTGTTTACAAAATTTATAAAATAAATGGACGTATAATTACAAAAGATATAAGATGTTGAATATTTTGTTGACTTTTTGTGTAATAAGAATATATCAATAAATTTTAAAAATTTCGTATGTTTTTTGTCTTTTTAACATGTTTTGCTTTTAAAAAGTCCCGAGCAGATTGTGATGCAGGGTTCTAATCTTTTTTAAGAGGCCATAACTTCTTTACCTAAGATATACTTTTATAAATTTCAGAGGAAACGTGTAAGTTTTCATGACCCACCTGTATCAACAACAGTCTGTGTCAAGAAATATATAGAGCCTTGCGGTGTTCGATCTCCTCAAAATTCTGCCATAAAACGCCAAGAAAGACAGTTGCGGGCGCAAATAGCAACTAAGTCGCCCAAGAGGCTCGACAACCTTTTTAAATTGGACACAGCTTTGACTAAAACTATTGAAAGTTTCGTTGACGAACCTGCGCCAACTCCCAACGATGATACGGAAATGAGCACTCTAGATCCTACACCAATTGTAGAAGTGGTAACGACAAGTGAGTTAAATGATGTTGACCCGATATGCTCAGAACTTGTAGACTGCCGTGATTCCATCGTGAATATTGCGCTTGAGCTATCTTCACCAACAATGAAGGCGTTACTGGTCAAAGAGTTTGAAGGAAAAGTGGACACAGTCGGTGATTTAGCACGATTGACAGAGTTGGAGGTAAATAGATTATGTATCAAAGCCCCCAAAGTGCAAGTAGCAAGGAAGGTATTGAATGAATATGCCCAAAACATTAAACAAGCGAGTGAAGAAATTACACCAACAGTGGAAGAGGCTATCTCAGAGTCAATTGGTGCATCACTATCTGAATCAGTATCTGAGCCTAACAATATGGACGCTGAAACAAATGAAATATTAGTTAATAACGTAGGTATACAGACGCATGGGCCAATATCTGTGGATAGAGGTATGCAAAGTGATGTGCTACTAACTACACACAGTAGTGTACAAACTGACGAAACAGGAAATATGTCTACAATGGACCATATTAAATTATGCTTAGAGGTAAGTTATATTTATATTTATTTCTAAAATTACAGGCTCATTTTAGAATATTTTTCCTAAATGTTTGATACTTGTAACCTCTGAATATCGAATAAATAATTTGCTTGCTAGTATTTTTATTAACAATAATAAAATTAAAAAATTAAATTAATAAATTCATCATCAGTTATCATGTAGTGGT
Organism: Calycopis cecrops; assembly: GCA_001625245.1. Classification (NCBI taxonomy): domain Eukaryota; kingdom Metazoa; phylum Arthropoda; class Insecta; order Lepidoptera; family Lycaenidae; genus Calycopis; species Calycopis cecrops. The sequence continues at coordinate 52,161 of LUGF01039558.1, forward strand.
TTTTTATTCAAGAAGTAATAAATTTCCAGCCAAATCTTTGGGATTTCACAAATATAATTCACCTACCATTTTATCTAATATCATAATTAAAATAATATCATAATTAAATGTGCACATTATTGTTACTCTAACCATAGTATAATAAGAATATCTAAGACCAGTCGACGACTAGTTTGCCTAATCTCTAGGGATTTATTATTAGGCGCTCTACACTTTTTTTGTCTTTTTGATAAGTATACCTACTTTTCTATGTAAGTACCTACTTAAACTGAATGTTCTAAAACTTAGGGTGTTTTTTTATTAATATGTAATATTTTTTACAGAGGGAAGATTTCACTAAATGCCTATGTAATCAAATGGATGAAAAATTGAATCAGAGACTTGCTGACAATCTGTCAATTAATGCTCTCACAGATGTGCTGTTGAAAAAGATGTCTTCGTCAAACTCAACCCAAGTTCTGGACAGAGTCCTGGACCAAATCTCCACTAACACAAATACAAATGATATTGAAGTGTTGAAAAATTTTATCTGCGACAAATTGGAATCAAAGGATCTAATATTATTGTGTACCGAGATTTTAAAGATAGCAAGTAATAAAATCAAATAATCATTATGAAATTGAAAATGAAAAAAGGCATTATGAAATAAGTTCTTTTTTAATTAGTTTCTATTTTTCATTTAATTTGTGAGGTAGAATTATTAATGTATAAAAATCTAGTGTTATCTTTTTTGCTTTTATTTGTTAGTTAGAACCTGAATTGTAAAAATATTATTGGGTCGGAAATAGTTTGATATAGCAGGACAACATTCAGAACCTTAAATACAATATGTATTGTTAACTAACTATTAAAGTTCATGAGACTGATTATTAAATTCTATTTTTATTTACTCGAATTGCAGGTGCGAATTTTGAAAGTAGGTCTGCCTATATTTCAGTTTCCTAGCAGCTGCGTATGATCATTAATTTGCCAACTCTCAAAAATATTTATCCCTAAACTTAAGTCTTAGCTCTTAAAATTGCCTCAAATATTTTAAAATTCCCCTAAAAATATATTTAATTAAAATAATATATGAAATAAAAGTAAAATGTAGGTAGTTATATTTCTTAATTTTCTTTATTTACAAATTATCTAATAGTCATAAATTATAACTATTTCTTCTGAAGAGTTCGCGTTTTTAAAATCATACATGACATGACATTAAGAAACTTAAGATTTTTGAATTAAGATTTGATTAAGAGCATGATCGACCAAAGTTAGGAAAAGATACTAGTGACATAGAAAATAAGAATAGTAAGCTATCTAAGTCCAATCGGCGACATAAGTACCTATTCTTGCCTTGACGTCTAGGGTTGATATTTTAAAATTTTTTGTGTGGTTTTGTGTAAGGAACTACTCAATTTAAGCTTTCAAAAATCAGGGGTACCTACCCTTTTGTTTGTTTGTTTTTTTTTATATTTCTAATATGTAGTACAACGCTGTAGGTATTTCTCGCTCACACGAAACCGTCGTAATGTGACAACAGTGCTATCACGTCTCGCGCGATGTGTAAGTAGCCGGTGGCCCATTGAGGGAGGAAGAAGAAAGGTTTATGGAGGTGGGAGGAGAAAGGATGCAGCGCAACTATCAATGTGTTGTGCGGATGTCTATAGGCATCAGTAGTAATGAAATTGTCACCGACTGCTCGTTTGCCCTCTTATACTATACAAAATAACAATGTAGTTGTAACTTTTAATAAAGTAAATAAATTTACTATATTTCTATTGTATAGCGTCTGTGCTGGGCGTTAGGAGTCTTGAAAATGGCTCTGGGTGCGCGTTTGCCCTCGTATACAATTTAAAAAGATGTGTGTTAGCCCATTGAGGGACCCTTCGTGCACGTTCGTAACCAAAGTTTCGTAACTGGTTACGAATGTGGAATTTTTTTCGCTGTTTCGTGTTGTGTAACTAGTTACGAATGAACACGGTTTTTTCCATATTCGTAACTTTCTGTAACTAGCTACAAAAAGACACTTTTAATTACTATTTCATAACTATACTTTTCGCTATACATACTTAAGACATAGGTACGGAAATAATAAAATTAGTAAAATATATAAAAGTACACCATTTATTATATTTTCGTACACTGAAAAATAAAAAAAATATTTCCTGTTTACATATTTTACCTTACAATATTTCTTCTCTGCTACGTACCAATAACTTACAATTACTAAAACCTCAAACCTTTTTTATAAATTCAGGCCATTATGATAGATGAGTGACATATATTAAAATATGTCTGTATCTATAATATCCGTAGATAATATCAGATTGCAAATAAATGCAAATCAAGTGTCTTGTCCATTGGTCCATTGATTGCAGCGATTTATTTCTATAATAAATAATTACCTACGTGTAATCGGTATATCTATACTCTCGTAAATTATGGAATACTTACCTACTAAACGAGGAGGTACAAAATTGATATTTGATGGCCGTGAGTACCATTATCGCAAAAAATATAATAATGGTAATGCCCTTTTGGGAATGCAGTAAGAAAAAATGTAAAGGAAATATAACAACAACATCTGAAAATGAAAAATTTAAGGAAACCTTTCACAGCTCAGACTGTTTGCCGAATGAGGTAAAATGTAAAATTCAAAAAAAGATGTCAGAACTAAAAGACAATATTTGTAAAAATTATGATCCTATACAAAATAGTTTGAAGAAGCATATATAAAAAAAAACAGGAGGAGCCTCCGAACTAGCTACGGAAACATATAATATTATATACATAACTCGCATCGACAACTGTTCCTTAAGATACAGGTTTAACCTAGTTTAAGGAGCAGGGTTCAATTTTGTAATATGTCCGTTTTACTGTATTTCTCTAAAGTTATATGTTAGTTATATGTCAAATAAAGAATTATTATTATTATTATTATTATTATATGCGAACTTAAAGACGACGGTGTGGATTTGCTTGACGTGGAGTTGCCTGAGTGGAAAATATTAAAAGTGCTTTATATATTTTGAGCTTGAAGCGGACTGTCAGGTACTACACCGACAGGCGATCTCCAGTATTTGCGTGTTTTCTTGACCTTTCCAAGGCGTTTGACCTGGTGTGCTACGACCTTTTGTGGAAGAAGTTGCATGACACTAATGTACCCAAAGAGTCGATAAATATTTTCAAATTCTGGTACCAGAATCAGGTCAACGTTGTGAAATGGGAAGATGCTTTTTCGGAAGCTTATGGGTTGGAGTGCGGGGTGAGGCAAGGAGGTCTTACCTCTCCCAAGCTCTTCAACCTGTATATCAATGCGCTGATAGAGGAGCTCAGCAGCGCCCGGGTCGGGTGCCACATCGATGGAGTTTGCGTAAATAATATCAGCTACGCAGACGACATGGTGCTGCTGAGCGCCTCTGTTTGTGGTGTTATGAAGCTTATTGATATATGTCAGAAATATGCTGCCGAACACGGTTTAATTTACAACGTGCTTAAAAGCGAATGTATGGTCTTTAGGGTCAGAAATAAGTGTCTGCCGTTAATAACTCCGATCAAATTGAATGACACTACACTAAAAGTAGTAGAACAATTTAAATATCTGGGGCCATACTTACTTCTGACCTTAAGGACGTTGCTGACATGGAAAGGGAGCGCAGAGCGTTGGCTGTCAGAGCAAATATGATGGCCCGCAGGTTCGCCAAATGCTCGATAGAGGTGAAGCAAACGCTTTTCAGAGCTTACTGTACGTCGTTCTATACTAGTGGCTTGTGGATAGAGTATACCCAGAAGCAGTACAACGCTCTGCGTGTACAATACAATAACGCGTTCAGGATGTTGATGGGGCTGCCATGGAGGTGCAGTGCGTCGGGGATGTTTGCAGAGGCGCGAATAGATTGTTTTTATACCACAATGCGCAAGCGCTGCTCTTCCCTGGCACGCAGGGCCTGCGGCAGCACCAACACCATCCTGAATATGGTAGCAAGCCGACTAGATTGCCCGTACATCAGTCACTGCTGCCTATTGCATGTACGTTATAACACCTAGCCGCATTGTTCTTTATTAGCTTTATTGTTTTTATGTGTATTTTTGTTGTGTATAATATTGTTTTGTGTTGTATTGATTTATTAATGTGTTTTTTATAAATGTGTATTATTAATGTATTGTAATGATCCAAGTTGGTCGAGAAATAAATGAATTTGAATTTGATATAAAACTAGAAATAAACAGCTGAAAGTCACTAAATTACACCATAAACACCCAAAAGACGTGGAAATACCCGAGAAATTAAAAAAAATCCTTTTAGCCGACTACAATGACAAAATCAGAATTCTCATTTTCTGCTCTCCTGACATAGAAGAAATTTTGAATACAATTGACATTCATATGCTCGATGGAACTTTCAAATCCTGTCCTTCCCCCTTCAAACAGATATATGGTATTTATGGATTCAACGCTAAAACGAAAAAAGTAATTCCCCTGTTTTTCGCATTAATGCAAGATAAAAAACAAAAGTCATATGAAATATTATTTCGTATAATAAAATCTCGATTTCAAACATACTAGATACATACTACATACAACAATACTAGATTATGAAAAACCAGCAATCAATGCTGTTCGTAATGTTTTTCCAAATACCACAGTTAAAGGTTGTTACTACCATTTATGTCGCAGTCTTTTTAATAAAGCCAAGAAGCTCGGAGTAAATTCAAGAGTCCAAAGGCGGCATGTAGCTCGTTGTGCTGGGCTAGCCCGCTTACCATTCAAATTTATTTTTTCTGGCCATCAATACATAATGAAAAAATCGCCAAAAACAGAACCAGTAAAAAAGTTTAATACTTATTTTGATCATTTTTGGCTGAGCGAAATTCAATTTATTAAAATATGTTGCCAAGGGGAAGAATTACGTACTACAAATTATGAAGAAGGATGGCACTCTCGATTAAATCGGTTTGTGAGTGTTAAAAACCCATCTATCGCAAAAGTGCTTGATATTTTAGAAAAAGATCTGAAGATTAAAACTCCCAAAAAGCAAGAGAATGAAGAGATGAATGCGGCCGGAAAGGAACAAAATAATATCGGCGAGACAAGTACCTCAAAGAAGAAAGGTAAGTACGAGGAAATTGATGAAGAAATTAATGCGGCCGTTGAACATTTAAAGAAAAAAGAAATATCTGTTGGTTATTGCATCGAAATTTGCCCCTTTTGTTAAGTGTAAATGTAATTGTTTATGTAAATGTTTTATAGAAAGAAAGAAATGTTTAGGATTTTGTGTTATTGTACCCAAAAATTGTATGTAATTGTAGCCAAAAGTCAGCGGAGATTTTTTTTATAATATATATTTATAGGGCAAACGAGCAGTTGTAGCCATTTTCATGACTACTGACGCACATAGGCATCCCCATAGAGGCTATACAGATGCGCTGCCCTCCTTTTTCCTCCTACCTTCATGGGCCACCGGCTACTTACACCACGCACGAAACGCGACACCATAGCTGTCACTTTGATGATGATGTGAGGATTCTAACGATACTCCATACATTAATAGTTGTTCAGTCATTGGAAGTTACGTTGAAAAAAAACTCATATACATACATACATTAATCCTGAAAACATTACTCCCCTTTTTTAGGGCAGACATATAGAAACAGGATATATTTTTTTCTTATTTTTCAGTGTACGAAAATATAATAAATGGTGTACTTTTATATATTTTACTAATTTTATTATTTCCGTCCCTATGTCTTAAGTATGTACAGCGAAAAATATAGTCATGAAATAGTAATTAAAAGTGTATTTTTGTAGCTAGTTACAGAAAGTTACGAATATGGAAAAAACCGTGTTCATTCGTAACTAGTTACACAACACGAAACAGCGAAAAAAATTCCACATTCGTAACCAGTTACGAAACTATGGTTACGAACGTGCACGAAGGGTTGAGGGAAGAGGGCAACGCATCTGTAGATATGCAGATGTCAATGGGAATGGGAATCCAATGAAAGTCATGAATAGATGATGAATTAGCTCCGCAGCACTAGCAAGGTTACGTTCAGGGTTGAAACTTTTAAAATGTAATTCGCGGGAGATATAATTGATTTAAAAATGACACGAATTCCGTGTCATACGCCACACGTTAAAGTAATGTATGACACGGCTGCCGTGTCATCCGCATTGAAACGGTTAAGATCGGAAGAAGATATACCAGATTTAAAATAGGAATCAGTTGGAGTACAGACTTTGTTATACTATAGTTGAATTATTTTTACTAATCTATTAATCCTTTCTGTCACGACTGGGGAAGTATTTATCACTTTCACATAATACGTCGAGTATGCAAAACTAACACTTAATAATAGGCTATTTGACAAGTTTTCAAAAATCACTCCAGAATGTTTATCACTGATCAAGGAACTTATACAATTTGTTTTTAATTCTGATAGTATTTGTCTCAAATTTTCAAATTAAAGATATCAAATTTTAAACGTATTTAGTCATCTAATTGGGAAGATATATTGGTCTACATTAAGAAGAATTAAAAAAAATCCTGTGCCTAATCTATTGCTTACACTGATCTAAATTTTGTTCTTTTTGTTTGTCTTACACTGATTTGATTTAAAATCATTCACTCAATATGTGGTTTCATTTGCTTTATATTTGCTCCGTGGTAAGCTGCTGGAAAAATATCTCGAAGACTTCTAAATAGGAAAATATGTGTGTGTGTGTGTGTGTGTGTAATATGAGTAATGCTCGTTAAAAGTATATGAGATAAATAAGTAATAATTTATATCAAAACTTACTTTATTGTAATAAAATAAAACAATTATTTACAATATTCAGTCAAACTGACCACGTGGTCAATCATTCATACATAACAAAGAGTTCATCGAAAGGTCGTTACAATATGAATGGATTAAGACACTTGGTAGCTACCGTGAGGGTAGATATATTTTGTATTTAATAAAGGACAACTGACATTAGGCTGTGCATACAACATAGATTGGCCGACGAGACGCTCAGCTTAAATTAGGGGCGAGGCGTCGGCGGTGGCATTTCGTGTGTACAATCATCCCTTAGGTGGAATAAACGATATACACATAAACATGCAACACAGGATTTTTAAAATTAAAATAAACCTTAAACTATGCAACGAGTCGTTGCTGTTGGAGAGCAAGTTCGTCCCAAGAACCGTACGGCGCAGCTTAACTAAAGGTACAATAAAAACAGATTCATTTAACACATAATGTCTATCCCAAACCCACAGGGCTCTATGCATGGCATCGGAAGGAACTGGGTCACAATATCAGTACACCGCCATCTAGCGTTAAAGACGTATTTGGCGATCACGCGCAGTAGCCAAAGAGAAACGTAATCTTTAAATTCTCTTTGAAATCGTGTGCAATGAAAGTAGAACAGCGTCGCAGATTTCTTCGCAATCCATACTAATACACACATATTGTGTCCGAGTAGGTAGTAGGTAGGCGTATGACTGGTTGAAACCCTCCTAGTTTCCCCTTGCACTTGCAGAGGACGCTGTTTTACAAGCACTACTTCGGCACAACAAGTCACGCATGGTTATATTTACAGGTTTTAAAGCTTTGACAATCATATTTGAATAATATATACACATCTAACCTGCTATTGCTTATTTTAAATATCACTAATGATTTAAATAGTAAACAATTACTTTGACACTTATTTTAATATTGACGGATTTTCTAAATTATTTATAACGTAGACATAATTTAACCTATCCTCAGAACTTTCTTTCTATCCGTGTCGTTTATTCTTGTAGTCTATTTTATTTAGGGACATAGCTATTTATATATATACTATGGAACATGGATATTTCATATTTTGTACCATTCTAAGTCATGTTTTAGTATTCAGATCTGCTGATTATGGTAGCCGTAATGTGGACAGAGATATAATATCTAAACTATAACACAAAACGCTGTTAAAGACTCGAATCATTTAAATAAATCTCAAACCGCTCAAAAGAAACCTATTTTCAGTCTACTAAAAATAATATCCGAAAATTTTGAGAGCTGATTCAGCAATTTTTAAAAGCAGAAAAACCTAGTTTTCTATCTTTTATGTTTAACGGGGGACTAATAGTTGAATAAAAATTATAGTTAACCAATTATTATCGCCATACTAGAAAATGACGTTGGCGCCTCGGTGGATGTAGGTACGACATTGTCATATTCTGTTACCTGTACATATTATCTACCTATGCCTATTCCACATTTTTAAAACATTGAATTGTTCATTTCCTTACTTTCTGCCTATGAAAACTGATCTCTCAGTAACCTAATAGTCCAATATAAACATTCTTTGTACAAAATGCTGGCAGGATTTAAAAGAAACCAGTTCCTATATAAACCACAATGCTTAAGGTCCTATTCATTATTAAAATACTAGATTCGACTTATGTATTGTAGACCCAAAACATTCATTAAACCAAATTACCACTCCTAAGCAGTCACGTTTGAAACACAATAAAATGTAATACTTTGGTCCACATTTGAGCACGTTTAAAGTCTATCTTATTTACGAGGTTTCATGGTCAGTGTCAAGGAAATCGCATCTCCGACACGTAGTCCGAGTGCTCCAGGCTGTGATGTGAATTGCTGCGCCGCGGAGCCCTGGCCCTCTGCAGGTTGTGTTGCGAATGAGTCCTGGTCACTCTGTATGTGCCCTCTTGTGGGCTTCCATTCGAATCAGTCCTTCGTTCATTGGCTACGTCCTCGTCTCTGTGCTCCGAGGGTCGTCTGTAGTTGTCGAAAGCCAGGCGGTTGGCGTCAGCTCTCTGCCTTTGCCACGTCCTCTCCGCGTCTTGTCCGTACAGATCCAATTCACCCGACGTTTGGAACTGACTCCCACCCTGACAGTAGTTGAACTTCTTCCAGTTGCCGTCGTATTTCTTTCTATCGTCGTTGCCTATTTGCCGCCGCTGCGACTGGTTGGAGCTGCTCTCGCTCGTGTCCTCGCCAGAGGTGCCGATCCCGAGATCCTTATCCTCGCCGTATATTTTGTAAATTCCGTTCGGATTTACATTCTTCTTGTTGTACATGCTGTCAGTGAGCATCAGTTGAGGATGCTGCATGTACGGGTTTGGATAACACTTCTCGGGTTTCGTTATTTTCAAATCAGCTTCTCGCGAGCATGAGCCAGGTCCGAAAAGCGATAAGAGAACTGGCAACAGGAAGAGGCCATGCATGGCGCCGAAGAAGATGACCATGAACACCATTTTGAAGAATACGGAAAAGATGTAGCTGTCGGCCAAAAGTAAGGCGACGACTCCTAAAATTGTGCTGAAAGATCCTTGTACAATTGGTAGTCCTAGTGAATAGAGACATTCGCTGACTCTTTCCTCGGGGCTTGTGGCCTTAGACGCCATGTAGGCGTAGCAAATGTGTGCGGTGAAGTCCACGGAGAAACCAATGCACATGATCAAGTTTATCATAGAAATGGAGTCCAAGTTGATGTCCCATAGAGCCATGTATCCCACGACGCCCACCTCGATGGATATAATACTAAACGCCACCCAGAGTGAACATAGCACGTTTGGTATGAATATGAATGACGTTATCATCATCATAAGAGCACCGTAACACAGATTCTGAATTGATGTGGGTTTTACAAGCTCGAACTGAAACAAAGAAGAAGTAGTTTAGTTAACGAAATGAAGATAAAGATATAAATGAAAGAAAAAGGTTTTAGATATGGGTAAGTACAAAATATACCTCAAAGTGTAGTAGAAAGCACTCTACGAAAATATAATGAATAGGATCTATTTATTTGTATAGGCAATATAATTTAGTTACCTGATCAAAAAATATAAAGTATGGATGGAATACTGATGCGTTGAGTGGCGATTCGGCCACGACTTGTCTTAAAGCTTTAACCATCTCCTTTTCGTGATTGGTGCCGCTGATGTTGATGGCTTGTATCAAGAATCTTGAAGCGAGAATTTGGTCGCCCTTTTCATTGAATTTCACGTCTAAAGAAAATGGATTGGCGGGGAACAGCCACAACTGAGAAAACAAAAAAATCTTAAGTACTTACACGAATATACAGATTTAATATAAGTAACTTAATATTATCCTTTTGTTACTGGTACTTACTAGATCAGTGTTCGAGCAAAATAAGTAAAAAATGTTTTTTTTAAGAGGTAGAGCAATGCTGCTGCTTTGCAGCCGAATCGGGCCAGTACGACCGGGGAGGTACCTCTCACACGACACCGATGTAAAGTACCTAACAGCTGTGCTGTCGCGTTTGGTCCGGTATGTAAGTCCCCGTGGCTCATGGAAGAGGGAGGATGAAGGAGGGCAAGGGATCTGTGTAACGTGTATGCGGATGACTCTCTAAAAAATCAATTATTACCTCTTTCAAATTTTTAATAAAGTCTTCTTCGCTATCGATGGTCACGTTGAGATAGTCGTTGTTCTTCTCGACGTAGGTGATGAAGGTGCGCAGCCAGGACTCCGTGTACAGCGAGTTGGAGATGTACGAGGTATTCTCCAGACGCTGAGTCAGCAGTTCCACTTCGTGCTGGACTTTGGGATCAGAGTAGTTGTATTTGCCGCTTATCACCACCTGGAATATTTTACCGAGTATTTAGAGTTAAGAATAGGGTATTTGACAATTTTTCGATTTTTTTTTATTTCATACTCTATGACTTGTTAAACACTTTACATAAACTTTTCCAGAAAATAAGCAGTATTAACAACAAAAAATAGTGCTAAAGTTTGAATTATTACACTCGCACCTAAAACAGTACAAAACTTTTGGCCAACTTTTTGGCCAACTCGCCGGATATATTACATTACCCAAGTATAATTAATATACGCAACACAAGTGCACTCTTTACCCCGTTATTTCGATGGGACTGTATTCCGACACGGCCGAAGAGACATTAGGAACAAGATCAAAGACCAACCCGACTTTGAGTTGTTATAAAATGGAAAAAAAACCACTAACATTTTTTGCTCCGACTAAGGAATCGAACCCGGGATCTCGTTTTCTGTTCTTGCTTATCACAAGTCCACAAAGTCTATAATCTATAAGAATATTGTTACCTGTATCCTATAGGGAAACTCTCTGTAATACAAATCTTCCCGATCGAAGAACACCACAGAGTACGAGTCCACCTTCGACAGTTTCCTTCGCTCCAGACCTTCGTTGAGGTTCGTGACCCCGTAGCCAGCTCCGGCCAGATACGCCAGGAACACAACGATGACCAGCGCTTTGACCAAACTGTTGTTGAGCATGTTCGCCATTGTTGTTTTGAAGAACGCCATGATGCAGTGCTCGTTGTTGTCTACAGGGTTGTCGGGGTCGGCGAGGTCTATGCCACCGCTGCAGAATATTCTGTATAACCACGACTTCTCCTCTGAAAATAAAAGAGTATCTTATGTTGTATTAGATCGAGGCCAGTGGCGTGCTACGGGAGAAGCCTATGTCCAACAGTGGACTGCAATAGGCTGATGATGATTATGTTGGGCATCCAGCTGAATGTGCTTACGACCAGGGATTTACCACATGTTCGTCTAAAATCTGATCGATGGTAAATCGTATGCGATTGCTACGGTCAATGTTGTTTGAGACAGTAAGTATGATTTGGCCTGATAACTGGAATACAGTATACAGGTACACCCATAGAGGCCGGCCATACAGATGCACTGCCCTCCTTGCTCCTCCCACCTCTATGGGCCACCGGCTATTTACACACCGCACTCACGCGACAGTACAGCTGTCAATTTACGCCTAACTACTATGGGCTACTAGGTTAAGTTTCGTACGATTTTTAAGAGTAAGGATAGACTGGAGCGGAAGTCGAGCTTCGAGTCCCCATAATTCTTTGGTCTAAGGATGTCTATGGACGTTAATGGTAGTCACTTAGCATCCATTTACTTTTCTGATCCCCTGCCTTACATCAGTAAGTAACAGCTAAGGTCACGTCGCTGATATAACACTAGTGCATATAGGAACACTCTAATGATTCAATGATTTAAACTCTCCTTTACGGAATGTGTGGCAATAATCTACCTTTTATGGCTCTGGATTCGGGCAGCACCTTGAACCAGGTGATGGTGTGTCTGTTCTGCTGCTCTCTGTACCCTGAAACTGCCACGCAGCCAGCGAAGAACGTCAAATGCCACACGAATGTGAAGCAAACCGCCAAACCTGGAAACAAATCGTATGCAATTTGAATACGAAAGGTTTTAAAGTTGTACCTCTCAGTGAATTCCGGCCATCGTATAATAGTATACATAAAGATATATATAAAATTTTTATTAAAAGATATATTATATTACTAAAGAACAGTTTCCAACGGTTTGTGAGTTCCAGGGGGCCTTTAAAGGCCCCCTGGAACGAAGGACTGGAGAAGAAGAACATCTATAGCCATTAGTCGCCAAACATCACGGACTGCTCGTTGCCTATCTGGCACGCATCTCTATAGCCTCTGTGCGGATGTCTATAGGTCGGTAGTCAAGGAAATAGCTCCGACTGCTCGTTTGTCTCCTTATACTATAAAAAAAAAAACTTAAAGTACAAAACGTAATAATTTTAGCGTCACTTTCTTTCACTAATCAGTAATAATGAATCATTTATCTCTAATTCGATCACGATTTATGAAGAACGGAACTGTCAATGGAAACTGACAAACTATAACGACCTGCTCAAAACTACGCAACAAAACAGTTACATCAGCTTTATGACTCAAAACAATTTGAATCCACTCAGACAATAGAACATTAAACAACTTTTCTACCATTGAATATGTAACATTTTATAGCGTAGGAAGCAAACGAGCAAAATATAATGAATATCCGACGGCAACTAACAACGGTACCGTGCACGAAACATAGAGGCAGCACTTTCACCGCCCAAGTGATCAATGACACTACCCCTTCAGTATACAATATGATAAGAAGAGGATAAAGGGTGTACATTATCGCCAAGTCCAAACAGTGGACTATTACTGGTATATTTGTCAAAATTAAAGATCGCAGTATCTATGTTTATCTTTGTCAAAATTAAACTATGTCATTGTGATGTTATTGAAATAAAATACTTCCCTTCCTACAACTTACCGGAGTACATGCAGAATATCTGCACTGAGGGAAAAGGAGAGAAGATACCGATGAAGAAGGACAGCATGTCTGTGACGGAGGTGATGGTGATGGAGACGGCTGCTTCAGACAACATGATGGCCATCCGCTCCGGGACCGGCAGTCGAGGGGATGTCCGCCGCCAGGCTGCTAACATCACGAACGTGTCGTCTATACCGATACCTGCGAAATATGCCTAATGTAGTTTTTGGGGCTATCGACAGTGGCTGGTGCTCTATTGGTGAGGTCTGTCCAGCTAGGCATGCGTTTTAATTATTTCATGCAGATAAAGAATCTTTTGAATCCAGCAGTCGAGAAGACTTGTGTAGAGCCCGATAAACCAGAGAATATGCAGTCTTTTACCCAATCAGGTGCTTATTTTGGCTTCATAAAAAGGAACAGAACCAAAAAAAATGTATTTAAGAAATGATTATCGAAATCCATTGACGCTTTTATCTCATTTAACAAGGACTCTTAATTTAACTGACTGAAGGATTGAGGAAGGAAAATACCCAGGACAGTCTCTCGCCATTTTTTTGGCCGCAATCGAGATCTTAATCTATACTAAAAGTACTCACCGATCATCAAAAACGGCGCTGCAAGGTTGATTCCGATGAACGATATGCCCAAGTACACAGCACACCCAAACGCAGCTACCGTAGCCATGGCCGCCGATATATTGCCCAGGAGACCAAGCCACGGCTTCGACCGGACCCAATCCCCCATCATACACGTCACTATGGAGAATATCCCCATGAGAATGAACGTGGAACTAAAGAAAGGTATGACGGTCCTGGTGTTCTTCTCCAGTTCATGATCGAGGGTGCGGGATGCGAATCTGGCTACGGATATGTGTTTGAAGCGGCCTGTATCTTCTGCTACGCCGACGGCGTCCAAAAACGCATCTTCCCAGTCCGCTCCCCTGTAATAATGAAGGGATAGATGGAGTTAGCATAGGAGGAAGCCTGATGGTGTCCACCGATGCAGACGAGGTTATGAAGGTTATTCTATTCTGCAGGTAGAAGCAGAGTTTATAAATTAGATAAATATAAAGAATTAAAAAAAAATGCATTTTCATTACAACGCACACTAAAGCCGCGTTTCCACTAGGCAACATTTGGCGCGCGACACGTGACGCTCAACATGTACGGCAACGCTGCACAACAGCGCGCGACGTTGTCGGCTAGCGCGCAACATGACACGCGGCTTGTTGTTTGTTTAAAGTGTATCGTTAGACGTTAGTTGAGCATCAATTGTTGTCGAGTGGAGACGTGACGCGCGATTTTTGTAACAGAATCTCGAAGTCTGATTTGTTCATTCGGGCTTTATTTTGTAGGTATTTTCTAACCCACCAACGTGGTTTTTTTCTTTTTGGTGCATTTTTCGATAAAATTATAACCACTGCTGCTGAAATCAACACTAGTTCCTCTGGCGACATGTTGTCGACGACTGAGGCAAAGTAGTAGATGCGTAGACAGACAACGTTGTTCAACAAAAGTTCCGCGCTGACTTTCAACATGTTGGGCAACTTGTTCTGCAACATGTTGTGCGTCAATTGTTGCCTAGTGGAAACGCGGCTTAAGTATATCAGGTTTAATAATTTGATTAAATTAGAAGAAAACATTAGAACCTTGATCTTAAGATTGTATCTGGACAATATAGGTATCATAATATGAAGGCCATATCGTCTTCCGGTTGATTATTATGATGATGATGATGATGATGATGATGATGATTATAAATTAATTGATATTGTACCTAATAGGATTGTATCAATTGAACTTAAGGCAATTATATAATCGTTAATGATTTAGCTTTATTTTGATTACGAAATATATCTTATCACTTCTTAACCTATGAAGTAAAAATGTTTTGAAATCACTGGTCATTAAAGTCTATACAAATCATTTTAACATCGAGATAAATAATCGCAACTCTCGCAAATGAAGTAATAATTCTCAAACTGTATCGATCACCTTTCTATTCGTATTCTCGTTACGCAGTGATTTGTATTCGACACCGTTTCCCAAACCGTGTCAAGATCGATCTGTTATCTAAGGCAACTAATTGTTTGTTAGAAATTGAGAATAAGTCGCAGTGACGCCAACAATGGGACAAGAGTTATCTTAATGTGTTTCCTTTTTGGTGCGTTATTGTTTACGACAAAGGCTCACTTCCTCTTGCTGTAACAATAACATAGTTGTAACACTTTACAATTTGAGACAGCTATATTATTTTTTAAGGTATTTATTAAGTAACAATAACATAATTGTAACACCTTACAATTTGAGACAGCTACATTATTTTTTAAGGTATTTATTAAGTAACAACAACATAGTTGTAACACTATACAATTTGAGGCAGTTACATTAGTTTTTAAGGTATTTATTAAGAAAAATAACCAAAATAGTAGTTTAACCATATTGTTTGAGGGGCTTTCTTATTAAAGAATAGAAGTAGAAGCTAAGAATATTAGCGTAATTTTACGGCCTTCTACGATCGTGGGCTGCCTATGCTAGCTGGAGCTAGTGGCAATTTGCCAGTTTGCCAAATGTTACGCCATTTCATTATATGATAAAACTGGTGTCTTTCAATATGGGCTGGTTTAATTTTCTATAACTTATTATAGATTGTCCCTCAAAAAAGAACCATACCTATATAATAATAGGTATATAATGAGTAATTTATATTCCGCCTTTAATGATCATATTAAATAAATTAAATAAATTAAATAAATTAAAGTATAATATACTTTAATTTATTTTATTTATTTAATAATTTATGTACAAGGAAACTTATAAGTATACTAACAGAGATACATTACAGGCAAGTACAAAGGTACAGCTTATTCCATACAGGAATCTCTTCCAGCAGACCTGATAAACGGAAACGTTAGTAAAGTTCAGGCTATATTTGGGTGTACATAAAAATTACTTATAATTAACAAAGTATAATGCATACATATAATTCATAATTCATATACATACAATAAATATCATATACATACAGATATAAATATATAAAATAAACTAATATATATACAAGTCCTAATATGTAAATTTACGTTAATAGTATAAAACAATAAATAATATTATCCTTACTAATATTATAAATGCGAATGTAAGTTTGTTTGTTACCCTTTCACGCGAAAACTGCTCAACCGATCATCATGAAATTTTGTACACATGTTCTTGGAGGTATTAGAAGTAACATAGGATAGCTTTTATCCCGAAAAAATGTTCCTGAGGGATGCCATGGAATGATTTTCCACGATATCGAAATTTACGCGGGCGAAGCCGCGGGGCGCAGCTAGTTAAGTTATAAACGAAACAAAGAATTTACATGAGATTTAAATAGTGCTCCTTCACTCTTTTTTTAAAAAGTCCAAGTTTGTTACAATCACGAATCTCAGGCGGCAAGGAATTCCAAAGTTTGACGGAATGAACAGTGAAGGAATAGAAGAAGTCAGTTTTGTGGACTGGTATCTGTAGCAGAGTACGTCGATGTGACCTGCAGGAAGGATCATCTAAATGGGCAAATGAGAAGCGGGAACGCAAATAAGGGGGAGAATTAGGTTTGAAAAGAACATTGAAAAGGAAACAGAGAATTCTATAATCTCTACGTAGACGTATAGGTAGCCACTGAAGTGTCCTGCGAGCCTGAGATACACGGTCAAATTTCTTAAGACCAAAGATAAAACGTAAGCAGAGATTCTGCAAGCGTTCTAACTTATTTAGATTTTCCTCCGTTGTATCCAGGCAACATATATCTGCGTACTCAATTATTGACTGAATAAGGGCCTGCGCAAGCGAGATCTTAGTTGAAAACGGTAAAAAATATTGGAGACGTTTAAGCGAATGCATTGAGTAATGCACCTTTCGGCTGATGTTGCTAATATAAGCATTCCACGAAAGATTCGTGTCAAAGATTACACCTAAATTCTTCGCCGCATCAGTGTAAGTAATCACTTTGTCATCTAATTTAATAGGAGGGAGAGAAGTAAGATCGACGCGCGAGCGAATTCGCTTGCTGCCAATGATCATAGACTTGGATTTACAAATAAGCCATAGGATTTAGCCCATTCATTTATGCGGTATAAATCTTCATTTAATAAAGAAATAGCTGAATGTGTATCTTGTAGTGCGAAATGGCGATATACTTGTAGGTCATCGGCGTATAAATGAAATTTAGAAGAAATGACTTTAGTAATAGAATTAATAAAAATTGAGAAAAGAAGAGGAGAGAGAACACCACCCTGAGGAACGCCCGCAACGAGATCACTCCAGTTGGAAAATGTTTCATTTACCTGTATACGTTGCGAACATCCGCGAAGGTATGAATTAAACCAGGCTACGGTAGGAGAGGATATATTAAGAGATTGTAAAACACTGAGAAGAACATCAAAGTCAATGGAATTGAATGCATTGCTAAAATCTAAAAGAACAAGAACCTTTAGAGATTTGTTATCCATGGCCCAGCGGATATCATCAGTTACATTAACAAGTGCTGAAGTCGTGCTAAACCCAGGACGAAATCCAGACTGGAAAGGGCTTACAAGGTTATTATTATACAGTTTAATCTTAGTTTTAAGCACATCAACTGAAGAAATACATAGTCATGTTACAACACAGCTAATTTTAACGATTAATTGTACATATTGTAAACGTGAAATAAGACGTTAGATATGTGTTCAAGAAAATGAAAAGGAAAATGACAGACTCAAAAATGTATTCACGAAATGATCAACGAATTCATGGACACTCGTCACTCCCGAGGTCACAAGTAACTCTTCATATAACTGGCTACAGGATTAAGGAAGGAAAGTAAAGAATATACTTGAACAGAATAAATCTATGTGATGTCACCAAAAATAAATATCTACTATACCTATTGAATGTTTGTTCAGAACATTTAATTAAGAAATTGCATTTGTGCTACGTGCTGGGTTAGGGCCTACGGGTACGGTAATTAGATACGTTTTTTTTTATTAAAAATAAAAATTATGAAACTAAAAATACAAAATGAAGTAAAATATGGAAAATCACAACTACAACTCGGGGCGAAGCTCTTTGGGGGCAAAAATTCGCCTGACCTCATCTTACCTTTTAAATACAAACTTTTTTTACAATTGGGGTCTGACGAGCAGTCGGAGCCTTGTGACGATGCGTTGCCCTCCTCCCACCTCCTCCCTCAATTGGTCACCAAATTCTCACATACCGCACGAAAGAGATCATCTATCAGATGGCGCT
>LUGF01039564.1:2857-25551 GCA_001625245.1 Calycopis cecrops
TAATAATGCTGATAATAATAATAAAATAAAATATAAAAAATTAAAATAAAATAAAAATAAAAATATAATTAAAAATATATAGACCGTCCCTGAACGAAGACTCCTTCAGATTCCTCAAGCCCCTTACTTTTCCTTCCCGACGTTTCGACAACCTAGGTCCGAGACCTAGGTCAGTTAAGACAGTGTCTAGGTATAGATATTAAGTTTCAAAAAGATTGTATTTGTATTAGTCAAGAGAAGTATTTTGGTACGGAAAGCTGTAAAAATGTAGAAACACCTATGGAAATTAATTTGAAATTGGAAAAGGGAGAAAATGTAAATTCCAAATTACCTAATCAACTGCTAATAGGGAGCCTGGTGTACCTCTCAGTTCTGACTAGACCTAACATCTCTTATTGTAAAAGTTATTCAAGCCAATTTAATAACTGTAAAATAGAAACACATTGGAAATATGCTAAAAGAGTTTCAAAATATTTGAGTTGTACAAAGTGGGCATCTGACAATATAGATAGAAGATCCTATACAGGATATTGTTTTATATTCTCAAGTTGTCTAGTATCACATGAAAGTCGAAAGCAACAGACAGTAGCCTTGTCAAGCACCGAGGCCGAATACATGGCTGTATGTGAAGCTAGCAAGGAGGCAGTTTTTTTGAAATATCTATTGTATGTATTAACTAATAAACAAACGAATGTGCCTATTCTAATGTACAATGACAGCCAAAGTGCTGTAAACTTACTGAAACTCTGTATATCATAGACGTAGTAAACATATTGATGTTAAATTTCATTTTATACGGGAAGCAGTGTGTAATAAATTTGATAAATTAGATTATTTAGGAAGTTCTGAAATGCCAGCCGACTTATTGACCAAAAGTCTGTCTAAAAAATAAACATTATTATTTTATGTATAAGATGGGTATTGTAGCATTACACAAGTAATACATATATTAATAACATGTTGTTTTGTTCAATAAGAGTCTGAATTACTTAATTAAGTGGTGGTATTGTTTTAGACTACTATATATTGTAACTAAATAATATATTTAATAAGTAAAGTGCCACAAGTGGCGTCATCTAGTTTACCTATCTATAGTAATTGTTAATCTGTGGTATTGAATAAATCAAGTCAAAAGACTTGTTTCAAATTGCTACTCATGCGTTTTATTACTTGGCACTGTGACGTATTTGATACATAGCAAAATAAAACTCATATTAAAGTCGTATTTATAATTAGACGAAGTCAACTGACGTTTACTGTGTTGTCAGTTTTTTATGAACTAAAAATAGTGTTGTGACAAAGTGAATGTAAGAAAAAACTCCTGAATGAATGAAATTGCCTCGAATAGTTAGTGTGCCGAACTGCCGATATCGGGTACGGGGTTCGAATTTTAGTCGTGCTTTGACATACCAGCGAGTTTTTGACGACTATGTTCCTATAGTATCGACCTATATACTGAATAATGAAATGAAAAACATTTTCAATGTAGGTATTGAAAATGTTTTTCATTATTCATTAACATGTATTTGAAACTATAGATGTATAAAATATAACAATTATAGGTAGGTAAGTAATGAAAATAAAAAACATCGCTTATTAAATTTAATTTGTTTTTAATAAAATAATAATACTATACAATCCGATAAAATACCATTCCAATAAAATAATAATACTATACATGTAATTTATTTACATAATTTATAAGTAAAAATTGTTACTAACACCTTGTTATTGTAAAATTTGTATTGTATTGTAGTATTTGTCGTGTTTTGTTGCTTTTATAATGTTTTTTGTAATATGGACTTTGTCTGAAATAAAGAGTATTATTATTATTATTATATTATTTATTCATTATCAGAAAAAAAAATCATCACTATCACTTTCGGTGACAATAATTATAAATCTATCCGAAACATTGTCGATCATTTGATCAAGACCATACATTTTGTCTTCTTCTTAAATTATTTGAGACACGCAGCTACTCCATTTTTTATTTGTGACATGTTGAAGTCCTTCTTCAAAAAGTTTTTTTTCTTCTGTCATTTTGAATGTTTTATTGTTTCTTGCGACATATCATTTAGCCTGCGCCCATACCAACTCAATGAGATTGAGCTCACAGTGGTATGGGGGCAGACGTAAAACAATTATTCCATGCTGCGCTGCCATCTCATCCACAACATATTTGTCTGGATGTTCTAGTTTGTGCTGCCGTACTATGTCTTTAAGAGTAGCTTTGACTTTAATAGTTGCTTCAAATGAAATATTTTTGCTTGTTAGCCACTCTTGTATTCTTGGTTTAGTCCAAGACATAGTAGGCAGCGACTCTAGTTTCCTGGAGTGGTAGGGGGCATTATCCATCACTACCACGGAATTTGGTTTTAGTTTTGGCAAAACCTCACTAAACCACTTCTCGAAGGTATCGGCATTCATCTCTTGATGATAGTCTTCTTTATTTTTTGTGGCTTCAAATATTAACAAGCTGTCTTCCACAAATGCTTCTTCCCCGCCTATATGGTCGATAATTAGTCGTTTGCCCTTTCCTGAAGGCTGTTTTAAGCCTGTGGTCAAACCATCTAGGAATGCCTGGCGGGACGATAACACTGTCTGGTCAATCCATGCCTTCTTCAGTGTATCATGTATGACCTTTAAGATAGTGAAAAATATTAATTAATTTATTGAAAGTATAATTTAATGTATTGAAGTAGGTAATGAAATTGAATTAATTGTGAATACTATAGATTATACCTAATTTAATTCTTAAATTAAATTATGAATTGAGAGTTATTCGAATGAGTGTGTATTTTATAATTAATAATGGTTCTCTTTTTTTTTAATTACAAGTAATGAATCGATAACAATGAATTGAATTTCTGAATTTGAATAAAGTATGATGAATAATAAGGTGGGTGGACCATGAAAGGCCATGCTCCTTTGAAGGCCAACTATTAAAAAATCGTAGTTATTGACATGTAAAGACATATTCCTTCTACTACGCACTAAGATCCATCAAAGTCGAGTCCACAAACGTGGCGACAAGGCGATGGCGCCGCTATTGTAGCTGTGGGATGTTACGTTTCGTAGACTGCGTCCGTCAATGTTACAATTGTTATTCCCGCGCATAGCAAAACGTAGATTTTTAACCAATTATCTATTATTATCTCATATTTTTTATTGTTAATTGACCTAGAAGGATATGTTTATGGTGCTAAAAGAAAAAAAACATAGTTTTGCCCCAATTTAAGTATATTTATAGTAAAAATATTGATACTGTTCTTAGGAAAGCCAGCGGTCCCTTATAAGGCCAATCAAAATTTTACGGTTGGCCTTGCTAGGGTACATGGGCATTACAAGGAACATTTACAAACTATGAACATATTAATAATTTCTCTTTAGTTATAAAATTATTATTTTAGTCTGTAGTTTCTATTAATTTATTATAATTAATATTAAAAAGTCGTAATTGTTAGTTTGGCTGATTTGGGAACATTTTGGCCTTACAAAGAACGGACCCATGAGAAGGCCATTTTAGGTAAAAAAAAAACTTTTAATTTCATTATAAAACGCGTTGGGAAGTTATTTAATGCCAATATAATACTCATCATTAATATTTTTAAGTAATTTCCATCAATATATTCTTAGTTATACAATGGTGTTCAAGTAATGTTCGTTGAGCTTTTTATAGATGATAAAAATATACTGAGCATTTAATGTTTCGCTTAAGCGATAGAGCTTATTAAGTTATTTTAGTAAAAGCGGATATATTTTTTGTTACACCTCTAATTTTAAGTTTAACAACTGATGTATAATATTGGCCTTGTTTAGAGCCGTGTTTCTTGCAAGGCCATTTGGAAGAGCTTTATAAAACTTGGGTTTAATAAATAAAGTGATTAAATTTAGGTAAAAAAAAGTGATTTGTATGGTGCATAATAAAACAAAGTACAACCTAAAAACTTGTTTCTTTCATTTATCCAGTAAATAAACGAATAAAAAGCATTTACTCGTTAGAGTGGCCATCCATGGTCCACCCACCTTATATATAAATCGAGGTCCAGTATGTCATTAAATTGTTAATAGGTAAGTGTTGTCTGCCAACAAACTACCATGCAGTTTGGCGGAAATATTAATGTATAAAATGTATGCTTTATATCGCAATAAATGATTCTTATTATTTTTATTATGTAAAGTAACAGAAAATTGTAATTACCTTCGTTGATCCAGGTTTCATCTTGGTAATAAATATATCTTCCTTCCCTTCGATACTCTTTTACGTCATCGTTACTACATTCATTCATTACGCATCACTATTACGTTAAACATTGCAACATTATTTTACAAAGTGACATTAGCTATTGTCAGTTGGCTTCGTCTAATTAAAAATACGACTATAGGTATACATGGCGCTATTGCAAATATGATACATCCTAAAAAATATGATCATTGTAAGTGGTTGCAATGCGTCTTTGGGCATACAAATAGTGTGTGTCGATAGTTGATATCATCATTTAAATAAATAATTATAAAATGTGAGCAATATTACCACCAAATAGCTATTAAAAAAAAAATTCTTACCTGACGTTGCGCAGACGCTTGTGATCGGTTCGCCATTTTGCGTTCTACTGTCAATGTAGGGTTGCAAGTATCAAAATATATTTTTTTCCTAATTAAGTAGAAAATAATCTACCAGAAACAAATAAAAATGTCAAAAAAGTTAGTACATTTGACTGCGGATTTTTGTTAAAGTTGAATGTATCAAATGGTACCTATACTGGGCCAAGAATAGGGTTAAACGCGCAAAAACTATTATATTATAATTATCTGTTTATTTTATTCACTATGTATAGAATATTGTAAGCGAAAACAGACTCCTCCCCATCTTTTGTAATAGAAAACAGACTTCTACAGGTCCCGTCGACCGTTTTTACAGGCACCGACTTGCCTTCTGGTGCTCGGATCGGACGGACATTGCTTGCATTATATTAATTTTAGTTTGAAGGTCACGTAAGCCTTTTCTTTTACATTTATTTTGTTTTCATTTGCCAAAGTAATTGTTACGTTATTTCAATTTTACTGGATTAGTTTCATATTATTGTTGTTAAAATGATAGTTACGTAATTATGACTTTATCCGAATAACTTCGTACTTTTGTTAAAACGCAATAAATTGTAATTGATGTTGAATCTGTGTTTTTGAGTGATTTCCACTTCTGATTCTTATAATATATTATAAGCTTATTATTTATTTTCAACTGTGCACTACCTCCATGTAATTTTAATTTATCCTATAGTTAAGGTTGCTGCTAAGAAATTCCTGTAACATGTACTGTATTGTGTTTACTGTTTATAATGTGCGCATTAAAGAATATTTTCATTTTTCATATATTTTCATATTTCTGATCATATGCCCGTCTTCAAACACACAATTGTATTTACCTACATTGTTTGATAAAAATAAATCCCGAAGATACCTTTTAACAATAAATTTAACCAAAAAAAATGTGTCAGAATTCTTAGTAATCTAAAAATAATTCGCCTATAATATGTGTATCATAGTATATTTAAATAAATAACTGTTTTTTGTTTTCAAATACTACTCACTACATTTTCAATAATATTTTTTTTTTTAAATTTATGGCTGAAAATAAAATTGCGCGTTGCAAGCGCGGAGTTTTCTCCTCTATTCGTACTCATTCGAGCAGAGCCCGCTGGGACCAGTTGCTGTACGGACGCACTGCAACTGGTCCCAACTACAGGCAACAGGCCCCAGGTATTTATTCTTGTAGATGCAATGGAATTCAGATAGACCTTATTAGCAAATGTAGCTAAACCGGGGAGATAACTCGCACTCATAACCGTCTATGGTGCTCCCGTTTTTAATTGTCTAGTAATTATAGGCGATCTCCATGGCCCACCGACAATTTCCAATTACAAGTTTTTGCGAGTTACGTCTAATTAATGTCGACTTTGGAGGTCTTAAAGCGCCGTATTGGATATTAGAAAAGGAAAAAATTGGACTACTTACAAAAAGAAATGAGATACCATCAGAAACGTTACTTTTTTCTACTGTAAAATTTTGTAAGATTCATAATTAGACACTCGGTTAATTCATTTAGTTCCTACTTAAGGGAGCTTTGGTCTTAAGTTCCTACTATATCTATATAAACATCTTTTGCGCTTTAAATTAATACACTTACTTGGCCATCGCAGTAAAACACATTGTATCTCACAAGTTATTACTTGTTATTATATTATATTAGGTTGTGTAGTGCATTTGCCAATACAATAAATTTTACTAGCCGTGTTCCGCCGTTTCACCCGCATAAGTTTCGATGCCGTGGAAATATGGAGATTCTCAGAGTTAGGCATACACAATTCTATGAGAACGGACGAGCCGTTTCGGAGGAGGATTATAATGATACTCCAGTCCCTTGTGCCTCAACAGATTTGGTAGTAGTGGTCATGTCCTATTTGAGCACCGAGCACGTAATGTAAATATAACACTCATAATAAGTATTTAATATAAAAAAGATAAAAATATAATACTACTAGTTTTTGTGTACTTCATATAAAATCTGCGGTTATATGATTTAGCAATTGAGCGACTGAGCCTCACTGTCACGATCAGTTGGTCAGATCAGTCAGTCAGATATAACCAAGACATTTTAAATAAAGCTAATTGAACAGTAAGAGTCAGTGCCACCGGGCCGGAACGGAACTGAAGGTAACTCTCGATCACATGACACCGTCTTAAAGTATCATTCGCCGATATGCTTATCATAGTATCGTTGTTTGTGGTGGTGGTCCATTGGATAATAACAGGGTCTGTATAAATTATACGTATATCTATACGCGTTAATAGTCGTGAAACTGTTCCAAATGCTCGCTCGTCCCCTTATACTATAAAGTAAATGGAAGATATTGAACGAAGGACTTAAAAGTAGGAGGCGAAGGCGCTCTTACGCACAGGACATTAGGATAGGAGCCCCGCCCCATTGTTGATGGACCGTTCTGTTGTGCGGGACATAATTAGTGCATTGCAATTTTCTATAAGCGACAAGAAAGAAGAGACATAGGCAATTAAAACAAAAGAATATCTAGCGCAAAACAATGTTTTATTTATACACAAGTATAATTTATTAATACAAACGCAGGTAACAAGTTTATAACATATTATCGATAAACCATTTTCCAAGCTATAAATTTTCAAGTCAAATAAAATCCATCTATTTCATTACAATATGAACTACAGTCAACGTCACGAAAGTTATGTTATAGTGCTGTAAATTTTATTTAACCTTACAATAATATGTATTGAGAAGGTAGAAGTAGGTTAGGTCTCGTGAGAAACGCTAGCATGTCCAGAAACTATGTTAGACTCAGCTGGAAATCCTACAGAAATTGCCACTCAACCAGAAACTGGAGCTGCTGGAGCTAGAGCTGGCTTCACGGTTTCAATTGGCTTTTAATCAACAGAAGAACTGGTCAGTGGAGAAGTTTGTGGCTTATAGACTACGGAGAAACCAGCATAGCTTTGTTGAGAAACACTTTGTTCCACTTGAGCGTGTCCGGAAGCGGAGCTACTGGATGTTGTAAGCACAGCACCGGCAAATCCACTACCTGAGCGTGAACCACTTAGGTTCTCTGTTTGGGTGAATTCTGAGACTTTTTCGGCCTGTACTGGCTTATAGTCAACTGTTACATTGATCTATGGAGAAACCTTTTCTTCATGTTGAATCTGTCCTACAATGACATAATGATGTTCTGCTCCAGATTGCGGAAATGCGGCAGTGATTTGTTGGGGTTGGTAGAATTCTGATGTCTTTTCAGTCTGAACAGATACTATAGCAGGAGTGATTAGAATCTTTTCACCTGAATATGGTGTGGGTAGACTACGTGATATTGGCTTATCTGGTATAAAGAAATCTTTTTGGTGCGCTGACACATCTTGCACGAAGCCTGAAATCTGTTCATGGTGAATAGGTTTAGCTGGGATAAGTTCTGGATCAACTACAACAGGTGTGATCAATTCTGGATTACCTCCCACAGAAAGGATTACGTCTTGTATAACAGCCCCAGATGGGATAAGTTCTGGTTTTACTTCGGCCGATGGGAGCACCTGTGGCTTATGTGCTGCAGATGGACACAGCTCAGGCTTAAATACAACAGATGGGATCAGTACTGGCTTAACTACAACAGATGGTATCACTTCTGGTTTAACTAGAACAGATAAGATCAGTTCCGGCCTTACTACCACAGAAGGAATTTCTGATTTATTAGCCCCAGATGGGATAAGTTCAGGCTTTCGGTTATGGGAGCACTTGTGGCTTATATGCTGGTGATGGGATCAGCTCTGAAGTAGCCACAACATATGGATCAAACTCTATTTTAACTACAGCAGATGGGATCAGTTCTGGTTTAACTACCGCAGATGGAATCAATTCTGATTTAATTTTACCCAATGGCAGCGATGGAGGGTTAATTTCAGCAGTTGTGTTCCGTTTTGATATAGAGAGAGCTAATATAACAACTTTTAGTTTAAAGATAGTAGGTGGAATAAGTTCCGGCTTGATTTCTACAGACGGAGTGAATTTAGTGGGGACTAATGGAATTAACTCTGATTAGTTTGTGGTAGAATGAACTACCCACGGCTTTACTTCAGCAAGTGGGATCACTTGAGGCCTAATACTGAGGTTTTACTACCACAGATGGGACAAGCTTTGGATTTAAATAAATAATAATAAATAAATAAATAAATAATAATTTATTTGCGAAAATTTTACTACCAAAGATGGGATCCGTTCTTGATTAACTGCGGCAGATGGAAGCAATTGTGGCTTTAGTACAGTTGATGGCTTGAGTTCTGTTATAGCTACAACAGATGGTATCAGAATTGGCTTAATGACCACCGATGGGATCTGCTCGGGTATAACTATGACAGATGGGATCAGTTCTGGCTTAACTGAAGTAGGAGGAAGTGGTTGTGGCTTTACTACAGCCGATGACTTCAGCTCAGGAGCTTCATTTTAAATTAAACTGATAGCAGGTGTTATGGCTTTACTTCATAAGTTGATGGAAGTTCTGGTTTAAATTCAACTAATGGCAGCTGTTGTGATTTAACATCATGAGTTGATGGAAGTTCTGGTTTAAATTTAACTGGTTGCAGGTGTTGTGGCTAAACTTCATAAGTCGACGGAAGTTCTGGTATAAATTCAACTGATGGCAGCTGTTGTGGCATAATTTCATATGTAGAAGGAAGTTTTTGGTTTAAATTCAACTGTGTTGTGATTTAACTTCATAAGTTGAGGACAGTTCTGGTTTAAATTTAACTGATGGCAGCTGTTGTGGCTTAACTTCATTAGTTGAGGGAAGTTCTGGTTTAAATTCAACTGATGGCAGGTGTTGTGGCTTAACTTCATAAGTTAGGGAAGTGATGGTTTAAATTCAACTGATGGTAGCTGTTGTGGCTTTATTTCATAAGTTGAAGGAAGTTCTGGTTTAAATTCAACTGATGACCGGTGTTGTGGCTTAACTTCATAAGCTGCGGGCAGTTCTGGTTTAAATGCAACTGATGGCAGCCAGTGGCGGATTTAGGCTTACTGCCGCCCTACGCCCGGTCTGATGTGGCGCCCTTTTTACCCGACTACAGTGAAAGCAAAAAGGAGGGTTATGATTTTTATTTCGGTATGTATGTATGTATGTTTGTATGTATCTATGTTTGTATATATGTGTGAATGTATATATGTATGTATGTATTTATGTATGTATATATGTATGTGGCATCTGTTCTCATGTAGCTTCTAAAATACTTGTCATAAACAAGGTATAAATAATATATCGTTGAAAGCGTTCGTTATAAGCTACATATGTGACGTTATATTAAATTGAAAGAGCGCCCACTAGGTGACAAAATGCGGTAAACTAATAAAAAATCAATGGTGTCATATTTGGTGTCCAATGAAAGGCCCTAATTAGCACATTTAAAATATATTTTTTGTTTGCCTTCGCTAGCCAGATTGCTTGCATGCACTCAATAATTGAAAATAATTTCTAAAAATTACACCTCAGCTTTATGAAAAGCCATACTTTTTTACTTCAAATTACATTTTAACATAAGTTAGCTTGACGGCCCGTGCTCAGTGCGCGATATTTGAGTATACTTATTACAAAACATTTTGTATACCAACCTAAAAATATTGCTGTCTCACACGCTAGGAGTTTCAGCAGAATTTTTGAAACTTAACCTTATAACTATAGCGCCAAGAGCTTAAATTGTTTCGTCATATTCATCTATAAAATATGTCTATAATATTAAATTTATTGTTTCATAAAAAAATAATTATATGAAAGCTATATGTTTTTGGTATTTGTTATAAAATTTGCGCAAGAGTGCAAATATATTACAGTCGACCTTTCAGTATTTATTCTTAAATAGCTGCACCCCGCTGTTTCACCCGCGTAAATTTCGATCCCGTGGAAAATAAAAATTCATCCCTTGGCATCCCATAGGAACATTTTTTGGGATAAAATCTAAAATCCTATGTGTTATTTCAAGCTACTCTCCATGTGTGTGCCAAATTTCATGAAAATCGGCTTTGCAGTTTTTACGTGAAAGAGTAACAAACAAACAATCAAACATACAAACAAACATAGTTACAAACTTTCGAATTAATATTAGTAGGATTAAGATTTAAAAGTTATGTACGAGGAAAAAAAATAACAAAGCGTTATGATCAACACACACTTATCAACTCGGAAAGGGAACGTAAACGTATGGCCTCGAGCCGTTCAGTATTCTTTGTATGAAACTCCATACTGCAACGCACACTAATGGGAAACGTAAGGTAATCGCCTCGCCTCGAAAAGAGCAGGCGACGTACGTTTACGCTTTCCGTGTCGACAAGTGTGCGGATTTTATGTAAACTTTCTTTTTTTGAAGATTCAGAAGATGATTTTTAAATTCAGAACCTCCAATAACTACTTAACTTATTGAAGAAAATGTCTAATTTAAAATATTAATTATTTTTTTCTTTCAAGACACTCAATAAAAAAGAAACTTCGTGACTACTGCGACTCGTTGACAAATATAACGCTTAGGAAATTTCTGTACGTTAAACAAAGCTAAGTCAAACCTATCAATACCTGCTACTAGTGGCGCTCTAGTTTCCTTTAAGCATGTGTAACATACTAATTTTCACTGAAACTAATTCTCAATCGCAATCATGCACAATGCTCTCACTCAATACGAGTGTTTAAAATGACGATTACATAATTAAAACACTTGAATTAAAATGATAAATAGCGTACCTAATAATTTACATAAGTAGTGATATTGCATAGATCTTTAGATAGACTTAAATATGATAAATATATTTTTGCGACGAATTCTTGCCTTGATATGTTTCTATTATTGTTCCGTTTGTAAATGTATTAGTTTTTGAAACCATAATAAGAAGAATATGTGATATTAAAAAATAAAACATCAAAATGTCTTTTCTTCTGCTTTCAATAGTTTCAGCATATGAGTAGGTAAATGAGAGTTCGTTTGCGGCAACGCAACTGGGCGTGGCGGATCGCGCTCAGCGCGCGAATTTTGAATGTATTATGAAACACTTTATTTTTTTTAATTATTCTTTATTTGTATTTTTTACCCACGATGTAGTGAAGTCTTTCGTAAGTATACAATATGTACAAAATGGCATCCCAAACGAACGTATATGATACGTATGTACGTCGACATATTTTTTCTACTTTTAAATTTTATCGTTCTGAAAATTTACACCCCTCCAATCATGGCGCCCTATGCCCGGGCCTAACGGGCTTATGCGTGAATCCAGCTCTGATGGCAGCTGTTGTGGCTTACCTTCATAAGTTGAGGCCAGTTCTGGTTTAAATTCAACTGATGGCAGTCGTTGTGGCTTACCTTCAAAAGGTGAGGCTAGTTCTGGTTGAAATTCAACTGATGGCAGCTGTTGTCGCTTAACTTCATAAGTTGAGGCCTGTTCTGGTTTAAATTCAACGGATGGCAGGTTTTGTGACTTAACATCATAAGTTGAGGGCAGTTCTGGTTCAAATTCAACTAATGGTAGGTGCTGTGGCTTAACTACATAAGTTAAGCCCAGTTCTGGTTTAAATTCAACTGATGGCAGGTGCTGAGGCTTAACTTTATAAGTTGAGGGAAGTTCTGGTTTAAATTCAACTAACAAGTGTTGTGGCTTTCTTTTATAAGTTAAGGCCAGTTCTGGCTTAAATTCAACTGATGGCAGCTGTTGTGACTTAACTTCATAAGTTGAGGAAATTTCTGGATTAATTTCTTTGAAAAAAATGGGACTATCTTGGTGTAATGGCTCGTGTTGTTGAGTAGCAGTATAAATTACCCAATGTTTTACAGTTGATGGAATGAGTTCGGGTTTGGTCGGAATAGGTGGAATTAAGGCTGGTTCATCTGGCTTAAAAATAATAGATGGACTGTTTTTGTGTGTATTTGTGAAAGTAGACACAAATTGAGAGAATGGTGCAAGCTCTGTTAAAACAGTAGCAGCTTTCGAGGACTTATAATACGAAGGCAAATATCCAGGTGCGGGAATGTGCCAGAATATTGGGTTCCGTTTATATGTATTAAAGTAATCATCTTGATATTTTAATACATGACCGTATTTGGCAAGCATCTGTAAAGTAGCTCCACTAGCCCATCCGAAAGCAGCCTGGATAGCATATTCCTCTTCTGTGAAGTCCCTCCCGGATGTTTCTACATCGTATTTATCAAACAATTGCTTGTAGGCGTTATATCCTAGTAGGTTAGAACGGACCCAATTTTTCACAATATCAAATGCTAGTTTTTCAGATTCTTCAGTTTTTAAAGCTTCCAAAGATCTAACAACCATGCTGACAAGTGGTGCCCAAGCATAGGGGTAGTCCCATTTTTGACCAGTACTAGAGAAAGATGTGGGAATTCCAGCAGGAAATTCAAGGCTATGAGTCTTTTTCATGTATTCCATGATTGCCGAGGTACGTTCTTTCAAAAATTCTGCGTCAACTACTTCCATCCATAAAGGTGCAATATTACTAGGGTAGAAATATTTACGTTGAATATTATTTGACAAATCCCAGTCGTACCAGATACCATCTTCATCATTCCACATCACTTCGTTGATGCTGTTTCTCCATTGCTTAGCAATATGTGTCCAAGGAGCTCCTTTACGCGGGTTGTGTAGTAAGCTATAATAATATGCCATATTTTCCATAGATTTCGTGAATATAGCGTTTAGATCAACAGGGACGATATGAGATGCATGAGTTGAAGTGAGATTGCTAATGTTGGTTCCATTTTGGTTGATGAACCAACGGGATGAGAAGTCCCATCCACTTTCAGTTGCGCTCTTAATGTCGTTGTAATATTCTTGTTTACGTACTTCGGAAGCGAAGGTTTTTGCCTGGATATAGTCTTCATAATACCATTCGGGACGAGGACCTTTGCTAGGTGTGAAGTATCTCAGCATAGTATATTCCTTGTCATCTTTTTTAAAGACCACACTCTGAGTATCGATCCAATATTGCAGCTCGCTTTCGAGTGCATCAGTGATAGATTTCAAAAACTCAACGTCGTGAGTAGCTTCAATATATTTCATCACCATAGCCGACAGAAGTGGTGGTTGACTGCGATGTTGGAAGTAGCATCTGTTTCCATTTGGAATATGACCAAAGGTTCGTTGTAAATCAACAAGGTTACTTAACATACCTTTGACAGTATCTTTCATTCCACTGACGAGCAGACCTTCTACTATCCAATAGGTATCCCAATAGTAGAATTCATTAAAGGTCAATCCAGGAATGATGAAACCCTTTTTAACTGGAACCATACTGAAGTTTTCTGGCTTTTCATGTACGATGGATCGCACTTTACGTCCAAGAACAGGCCAAATGCTGTGGATATTTTTAGCGAAACGACGCATTTCAATATTTTTAATGCTGTCTAGAAAAGATGGCTCTGATACGAAATCTTCAGGAGTCCAGCTTTCCAGTTCATTGAATGTTTCGAAGTTTTCGTTAACGAACAACTCGAGCTGTAGCTTTGTTGGTTGATCCTTACTTTCTTTTAACAGCAGATCAAAATCATTCATTATACTCTTCTCATCATTTTTCAAGCGAAGGTCGACAAAGGTCTTGGAATCAGGAAAGATCCGTGCCATTTGAACAAAGTGAA
Organism: Calycopis cecrops; assembly: GCA_001625245.1. Taxonomy (NCBI): domain Eukaryota; kingdom Metazoa; phylum Arthropoda; class Insecta; order Lepidoptera; family Lycaenidae; genus Calycopis; species Calycopis cecrops. The sequence continues at coordinate 17,054 of LUGF01039564.1, forward strand.
GCAGTTTGCTGTTGCAGTACAGAGGCTTGTTGCAAGAAGGTTCTAGTTTTAACTGGGAGCCGCTTACCGCTGCCAACGCCAGCGCTAGTATCATAAACTTCATCTGAAAGAAAGGAATAATAAAAAAAATGTTAATAATTATAGTCTTATGAATATTTATAAGCTTGGACATTATAATAATTTTATATTGATTGAATTTTATTTTGATGAATTTAATATTGATTTATTTTCTAACTTTTGTTATTGTCGCTACTATGTTTAGATATATAAAGATGAATGTTTGTTTGTATGTCCTTTATATAATCGTAAACTATTGATTTGATCTTGTGATGGAGTCGCAAAAAGTTGTTGTGCTGGAGTCCAAAGGTTTCTGAGTTGTTACTGTCATCCCAACGTACCTATCAATAAAACGACTCAAAATAAATTGAATTTTTATGTAATGGTTTTCCTTCATTTTTATTGTAGTTGGTGGCGTTGCAACACGCGCTGTGTACATTTTGTTTAGAAATATATTATTCTAACAGAAAATCATTATGCAGCAATATTAAGTTTTGCAAAAAAAATATTTAAGATTTTTAAGTATATTTAATATGAAAAAAAATATTTGCAAATAACATTAATTACTATCACAGTCTGATAGTTTAATAAATAAATAAATAAATACACTAATAAATAAATAAATAAATACACTAATATAAAACAATTTAAAATATAAAAAGATTATTCGAAGTGGTCTCCATTAGCTGCAACACAGTCCTTTAAACGTTAAAACCTTTAAACTTTTTCCATGGGGAAGTTCTTCACTGTCAATCGTACAGATTGTTTTAGGGAATCCAAATTATCATGGCGTTTAGAGGAAGCTATATTCTCTAAATTTTATAATCCGTTAACAAAATTTTTCCGTGACCTCCATTTGCGTATCGCTGCAGTAGTTGTTAAGATTTTACCACCCTCTTCATTTTTAATTTTTTAGTTAAGATATGACCAGTGCGCTTCTTATAGACTGCAAGTCCTAAGTTAACACCCGAATTGTTAAATAGATCTCTCTAAGGGAGCGGGTCCTGACCGTATACACTATATCTCCTTTTCCTTAATGTCTTAACTAAACCTCTTTTAATTCTATTTAGACGTTCTCTTGTAGAAGGTATTGTTTCGAAAATCTGGAAATTTGCATTTATAACACCAGTCCAGTTTTTAAACACGGCAGTAGAAGTTATATAATAAATTACTGTCCCATTTCAAAACTTTGTTTATTCTCAAAAATCTTTGAAATACTTGTCTATGATCAAATATATCACAGTCTCTCAATGACATTCATCCCCTAGCAGCATGGCTTCATAAAAAGGCGATCAACAACCTTTAATCTTTTAACATTCATAGAATACACTACTTCCAACATGGACTCTGGGGGATTGCGTATTTACTGATTTTGGTAAAGCTTTCGATAGGCTAGATCACGACATATTTTTGCGTAAGTTAATTTCGATCCGGCATCCACGAAAATCTATTAAGGTGGTTTACTTCATATATAAAAAAACAGATCACGATCAAGTTGTCAAATGATCAAGTTCTTGGCGGTTACACCTCATCCTGAAATACTGTGCCTTCAGGTGTTCCTCAAGGATATTTTTTTTTTTTATGGTATAGGGTAGGGGGGCAAACGAGCAGTTGTAGCCATTTTCATGACTACCGACGCCCATAGACATCTGCATAGAGACTATACAGATGCGCTGCCCCCCTTTCTCCTCCCACCTCCATGGACCACCGGCTACTTACACACCGCACGAAACGCGACAGCACAGCTGTCACTTCACTCCGGTCTCGTGTAAGCGAGAGGTACCTCCCCGGTCGTGCCGGCCCAATTCGGCTGCATGCAAGCATACAGCGTGGCACTACCTCTTACAAATCTAATGGGATATCAGTTCCTGTTTCTTTAATTCAGATTTCATTCTATATGCTGATGATATGAAAATATTTAAGGATATAAGTGCTTGCTGTCTTTTGATGGAAGATCTATATAGACTTGAAGAATACTGTCGTAACAATAAACTGGATCTCAATGTAGATAAATGCTATGAAATTAGCTTTACTCGAAGAATTAATGTCACTGATTACAAATATGCACTTATAGGACAGGAATTACAAAAAATAGGTACAAGAAATACGAGATTTCGGTGTAATTCATGACTAAACTGACATATGAAAAGCACATTGACTACACTACTAGAAAAGCCTATTACACCGTGGGCTTTGTAATACAATCTTGTTCACTGTTTCAAAGTGTCAAAGATATTAAAATACTATACTATTCTTTTGTACGCAGTGTACTCGAGTATTTCATTTAATCAAAAGGTCATCGATCATACCTGCTCAAATATTGTCCGAAAACTGATGCTAGTAGGAGCTCTCTTTCACTGCATGCGGATTTTCTTGGAGCCACAGATGTTCATTCTGATGGTTGACATAGCCCGATCGTGTAAAAGTAGTCAGTCGTCGGTCCACAAAATTTTTTACTAACAAAAGTTTGGATTTAATCGCACTTTTCTATTTATCCTCGAAGAAAAAACCGACTTTTTTTATCATCCATCCGGCTCACACATCCGGCTCATTTATCTCTTGCACTCTCCTAAAATAATAGGGAGTAATCCTTCCCTTTTCAGGACTCCACACCGATGATACGCACGATATTATGTCGGCTTAACAGCAAAATAATGTTATAACAAAGAAGAGCGAGGGACGAGTGGCTGGCCCCCGCCTGATGATACGTTTTCTACCTTGCTAACACCTGTTGTACCTTTCACATCGTTTCTACTTGAAAGCGAATCATATTATATTAACTATACCCCTTCAGTTTCCTAGAATCCGAAAGTTGACTATTTAGTTTTTGGTAAAAAGCGTGTTTAAAAGGTCTTATTAATAATTTTGTAACTTCTAAACTATCTGTCTGGGAGCAAAGAAGTGTGGTATTAAATTGTAGAAAACATTCTCTTCTATTGTTTCAAAATGAAAAATAAGCAGTTTATTGCGCTAGATTTTTCACAAAATATCAAATATTAAAAAACTTTACAAAAAATTCTAAATTTTTTAGTCTAAAATATTTTATTTTAATTTTGTTTTAATTATAATTTAAACATAATGGATGTGTTATTATTGTCACATTGTACATGTTACAGCTATCAAACGAGACCTTTTTTATGAATATACGCCATTAACACGACTGTGGTGGTCGAATTAGTACGAGAGCCCGGTTTTGGTAATAAAAAAACAAAATGGCGGCCAATTTACAACCGTGAGAGCAAAAACGAATTCAAACAGCAATTTGCCAACTAAAAATGCCATATTTTATACCATTAAAGTCTCCGACACTGGTGACTGGACACATTGTATACATGGTTATTTTTTGGTCACCGGCCAAATTTAAAAATTTTAAGTCATTACTATTCTCCTTTCCTTTCTTTACTACCTTGATGTCACAGAATATCGGCGTTGGACAATATTTACGTGATATTTCCAACATCTAAGCCGAGTGACAATCCGATTCAGTGTAAAGTTGCATTACTGTTTTAGTCACCAGTTGGAGTCACTTGTTTGCCAACTTTAAAACTATTAAATTATATATTTTACTAGTTATTGTGTATTGTAGCATGTTTTCTTATTGTGGTATTGATTAAGTATTATGTATTGTGTAACAAATGCAACTTGCACTGAATAAAGATTTTTCTATTTCTATTTCTATTTTTATAAAATAAGGAAGTAAACATCATTCCAAGGGTGTGTTTTATTTGTGCTTTATCGTCTAATTGTAATATTTTTTAAATAAAAATCGATTTGAAATGGTCCTTAAAAAGTCATCGATTGTTGTTCTTATACGAAATGTATCGACTTCAAGGTCAGTGACGTCGGCCTACCGTGACTCGCGAGTGTGATGCACGTGGTGACCAAAAAATATGTTTTACAACATGGGACAAACTAATTGTATCTAATTATTTTTTTAATATTTTTTATTTGTAAATCGAACGTATTATTGATTCTGAACCAAACCTGACCAGTGACCAAAAAATAACCCTGTATATATTTAGGTAAATAATTTAAAAACAAGTAACAAAAGACAAAAGAATAACAATTATTATCATAATATTAATATCAGATGGTCGCAGCAAACCAATGTGTCTAGAAATGTGTTGCTGAATGCATTCGGGGAGGATTGGAAAAGATGTAACTCAAAACTATCGTCTAAGTCATTTAATAATTTAATTCATCTTATAAAGTACTAGTTTTGTCTATAATTTGTTGAGCTACTTGGAACACGTAAACATATTTGGATTCTCCTAGATCTAGGATACATAAATTCCGCGAAGAAGTATAAAATTTGGCACACATAAAGTTTATGTGTAAAAGAAATGCAGAACGCTAATATATTTCAATGATAATGTTTATAAAGTACTTTAATTTAATAAACAAAACTTTACACACATTATCATGCATTTAACATATTAATATAGGCATAAGACAAACGTAATTATTGATGAAGTTTCTGTCTGTCTTTTGCAAGTGGTGAAAATTCTACATACATTGTTTAACTTAGTTACAATGTCATAACACGTCATATTATGATATCTAGTTTTAATTACAAAAAAGTTTCACTTAGATCGAATATCGATCTTCGCGGGTCCACTAGTACATAATATAAATTATCAATATTTAAAATCTTTTACATTATACATAAATAGATCGACTTGGCCATCGCTTGAAAACACAATGTGTCTAACAAATAATGCGATCTACGCAATCGAAACCCTCTTCTCCTAAACCAAAATCATTCCACGTCCATTCGGAAAAACTTTGGTGAGAAATTAAGTAGCTGGCACGTAGTGCTGTATTGTGTGACACATACTAATCGGATTATGCGATGGCCAAGTCGATCTGTTTATGTAAAATGTAAAAGATTTTTAATGTTGATATGACAATAATTACTTATGACGGAAGGTTCTGAAGTTGGGACTTAAGTAAATTATCCGACTTGGTATTACATGGATCTCAAAACTTTTTACGGTAGAAAATCTGAGCTGCAATACTTGGTTGTCTTACAGGATGTCTTTGATGGGATCACACTTCTTTTATGTAGATAGTCCTACTTTTTTCGTTTTTGGTACATTCCGTCGATCATTTTACAAGTTATCTTTAAACATAACACAAGGGACAAGTAAAAATTGTGTTGAGCCCAGGAAACTGAAAACTTTTCTCTAGAAACATATTTTTTTTATGATATAGGGAAATTTACGAGTTATCAGATTTTCATGACTACCGATACCCACTGACATCCTCATAGCGGCTATACAGATGCGCTGCCCTCGTTTATCCTCCAATGCGCTTACTAGTCGGTCTTTTTCACCCACTTAACGTTGGTCTCGTGTAAGCAAGAGGTACCTCCCCGGTCGTGCCGGCCCAGTTCGGATGCAGGCAAGCATGGAGTGTGGCCCTTCCTAGGTATATGAAAAGAATTTTTATAAATAATTTTCTTTTTTCTATATTTCGACATATTTTCCTATGCGAATGTTGTTCAGTTTCATGGGCTGAACACACCCTTTCCCACCATATACCCCTCCCGTTACGCTTTATTTATCTAGGTACATATGTACACCTATTATTCTATTGCAATCCGACTGCAAATGTAACTTTGTAACAAGCGAGAGGCATTAAATTAAACCACATATACTATAAATGTCTACAGTTGATGGCTTATCTCATGCAGGAGAATCCCTCACTGGATTTCCAAGCTCCGGACCTGAACCGGAGCCGGGAAGTCTGAGCTGAGCTTTGACTGAAACGCAGATATCGTCTCCGGTGGATTCATCCTACCTAACCTACCCAGGGTATAAATTAGAACATTCGTTCATGCCACGGGCTGGAGTATGTGTTTACATCGGAGAAGATATCTGCTATGGTTGCCTCTTCAACCTTGAAGACAGGGATCTATCCATCCTCTAGCTGCGTGTAGACAGCGACGACCATCCTCGCGTCTACTCGTGCATATACAGATCCCGCAGCGGGAATGCCGAAACAGGTCGACTCCATAAGCACATAGAAATGGCTACAGACTTCGTGCTGAAACAGGTCCCTTCTCTGCGGATTGTGATCCTTGGCGACTTTAATGCCCACCATGCCGATTGGCTTGGTTCACGTTCTACCGGTCATGCGGGAAGATCTTTTCATGACTTTGCTTTAACATATGGTTGCCACAATTGCTATCTTCGCCCACGCGAACCCCAGATGTGGATGACTACACACCTTCCCTGTTGGACCTTTTGCTGACCTCGCATCTGAACAGCTACCTGGTTTCCGTCGATGCTCCGCTAGGTTCGTCGGACCACTGCCTGATACGGAGTTCAGTCCCAGTTATACGCAGATCAAGGCTGGGTCACGTTGGCTGTCGTCGCGTCTGGCACTACAGGCCAGCAGACTGGGACGGGATGCGGCTTTCGGCATCGTACCCATCGTACGGCATCGTACCCATGGGGGCGGATTTGCTTCTCGCTGGATAATCCTGACGCAGTGGCGGAATCTGTCGCTGATGTGGTGCTTCAAGGAATGGAACTATTCATTCCGTTTTCTATGGTACCCATCGGCTGCAAATTGCAGCCTTGGCTTGGTCGCTCCTGTAAGTTAGCTTTGCACCATAAAATGGAATGTTACCGGGTCTATGCTGCGGCGGCGGCGGCACAGGATGCAAACACCAGTACATTTAAGAAGGAGTATAATTCCGCCTCCACGTCCTTCATAAGAGTAATTGCCAAATCAAAGTCCGAGCACTTTAGGAAAATTGGCTAATTGTGTTCTAAACTTATATGTCTGCTAGAAGAGCCTTAAACCTTTGATGATCGGTCAGTCAGTGAGTCACAAAATCGAGAAACTTTAACAAGTTCCACTACCTAATATACTAGTTCAAATTTAATGAAATTTGTAATATACCTACTCTGTATCTATAATGTCTACTTGGAAACTTAAATTTTTGGCTTCCTGTTTTATCTACAACGAAGTTTTAGAGGATCGAAATGGGTTTGAATTGCTTAGAGAAAAGGATGGTACAGCTGTTCCGCTTTTTTGCTCGACTTGGTGTGGGTACTGCCGTGCGCCCAGAGTTAACAGCAGATATATTTTTTTAATTATTTAATGGTAAGTACATAAATTGTCGTCAAGTTATTACAAAGTTTCAAATATAAATTACACAATAAAAATAGAACTTTACATCTTTAGAAACGCGAAATTAAGCTTTTATAAGTTTAACATTATGGGAATACTACATGGATTGGATTGTAGATATTAAATTAGAATGATTTTTGTGAGATTCTCAGAGATGATTATTTAGATGTTGCTAGTCTTAATTTCTTTACGGATGATTTTTTTTTGTAAACTAACTCGTGTAAATAAGTCTGTTCTAGCCTTATGACCCTTAAGCTGTTTATTCGTATGTAACAGATTTTTATTAATTAAGTTCTGTACCTTCTTTTTACGTCTAAGTTTCTACACAAGATTATTAAATTTCGCCTACATAATAATAAAATTGATTAAACATAAAAAACTTTACAACATAAAAAATAAACGAAGCGTGATTTGAACATTTGTTGTTATTATTAGAAGGAAGCAACAATTACCTATACAAAACAAATTTATAATTATAACTGTAACGCTAGTTGGAATAGGCTCTGGCTCACACGCTGGGGTCTTCCTCTCCCTCGCGTCCAGCCTTCCGACGGTTCCCGTCCCGGCTAAAAAAAAAAAAAGGTTTGGGGGTCATCTAAATCCATTGCGCTCATCGCTCATCATCTTCGTAACTCGCTCCGAGAACTGGACAATTACAGCTCATTAACTAATTACTTTTACTTGCATAGTTATGGACTTCTGACGTCGTATTTAGTAAGAGAAGTGCTGTTGCTACATTGCAGCCGAATCAGGTCGCCACTACCGGGGTAGTATTGAGTTTCGTTGGGTTTGTACGTATCTGATGAACCTTTCTACAAAAAACATCTACATGACCATGGCAAAGATGTAAACAGGCGTTGCTAGTCCCTTTACTATATTCATTGGCTCGCTTGTCCATCTAGGCTATAAAAACGGATAATATTGGCAGGAAAATAAAGAATATTGGAAGGCTCTTTATAATCTATAACGATATAATATGGCTCCGACAGCTCTTTTGCCCATCTGTGCTAAAAAACCTTATTGTAACGCTATGGTTATGGCATGATTCACAGTACGTAAATTCGTTACTAGCCTGTTTCATGGTAACACTAGTCTTATACCCCCTTATTAATAAACATGGAATAACTATGTCCAAGTTATAACCTAGTAATAAACTGACATCTGTCAAATTCCATACTTTTTGTGTTTTTTATTATGGAATTTGACAGATGTCAGTTTATTACTAGGTTATTCCTTGGTTAGAGTTATTCTATGTTTATTAATAAGGGGGATGGTGTTTTATGTCATTCTTATATACT
>LUGF01039564.1:31601-41737 GCA_001625245.1 Calycopis cecrops
TTGTGTGGCTCTTAGTAAATAAATGTTTTCTTTCTTTCTTTCAATGTAGATATAATAAATCGCCTTTTATTATCATCGGGTCCACTGCTCACAAGTCTGAGGCCAAAGCCAAAGAGCAGGAAGCTTCCTTTTTCCAAAGAAGCTATATCTATGTAGTTGCAACCTTCCCCAGGATCTGAAGATGATTCAGACTCGGAGTCTGAAACAGAACAGATTGAAGAAAGTGACGACGAATTCGAAATGGCATTCTTCCTCATCGAATTAGATTATATATCTATATTTTTTACGTAATATTTTATAATTTTTTATACAATAAATCTTTTGAAAATTATTCTCTTGAATACCTCTATCTACAAGTTATTACACACACAAGTTATCTAGTAGTTCTACATACTTTAACAGCATAAAACTAGCAAGAATAATTTCGCCCGGCTAGAATTCGAAATACCCCTGTGCGGTGGGCTTCGCGACACGCGAGCTAGCTGCCATGAGGTGACCAAGAAATATGATTATAACATGGGACAAAGTAATTGTATCTATTTATTTTTTTATTTTTTTTAATTTCATAAATCGAAAGTATTATTGATTACGAATTAAACCTGATAATTTGACAAGTTACCAAAAACTAACCCTGTAAAATAATCATAATAAGTATTTAACATAAAAAACATAAAATATAATACTACTAGTTTATGTGTACTTCATATAAAATCTGCGGTTATATGATTTAACAATTGAGCTACTGAGCCTCACTGCCACGATCCGTCGATCAGATCAGTCAGTCAGGTATAACCAAGACATTTTAAATAAATCTAATTGAACAGTAAGAACTCTCGATCACATGACACCGTCTTAAAGTATCATTCGCCTATATGCTTATCATAGTATCGTTGTTTGTGGTGGTGGCCCGTTAGATAATAACAGGGTCTGTATAAATTATACGTATGTCTATACGCGTAAATAGTTATGAAAATGTTCCAAATGCTCGCTCGTCCCCTTAAACTATAAAATAAAAGGAGTATATTGAACGAAGGACTTAAAAGTAGAAGGCGAAGGCGCTCTCACGCACAGGACATTAGGATAGGAACCCCGTCCCATTGTTAATGGACCGTTCTGTGGTGCGGGACATAATTAGAGCATTGTAATTTTCTATAAGCGATAAGAAAGAAGAGCCTTAGGCAATTAAAACAACAGAATATCTAGCGCAAAACAATGTTTTATTTACACACAAGTGTAACTTATTAATACAAACGCAGGTAACAAGTTATAACAGAATATTATCGATATACCATTTTCCAAGCAATACATATTCAAGTCAAATAAAATCCATTTACTTCATTACAATATCAACTACAGCCAACGACACGAAAGTTATGTTATAATGCTGTAAATTTTTTTAACCTTACAATAATTTGTATTGAGTAGGTTTGAAAGGTTTGGTCTCGTGAGAAATGCTGGCATGTCCAGAAACTACGTTAGACGCAGCCGGAAATCCTCCAGAAATTGCCACTCCACCAGAAACTGGAGCTGCTGGAGCTAGAGCTGGCTTCACGGTTTCAATTGGCTTGTAACCAACAGAAAAGCTGGTCAGTTGAGAGGTTTGTGGCTTATAGCCTACGGAGAAACCAGTAGAGCTTTGTTGAGAAACACTTTGTTCCACTTGAGCATGTCCGGAAGCGAAGCTACCGGATGTAGTAAGCAAAGCACCAGCAAATTCACTACCTGAGACTGTACCACTCAGGTTCTCTGTTTGGGCGAATTCTGAGACTTTTTCGGCCTGTACTGGCTTATACTCAACTGTTACATTGATCTGTGGAGAAACCTTTTCTTCATGTTGAACCTGTCCTACAATGATAGAATGTTCTGCTCCGGATTGCGGAAGTATGGCAGCGACTTGTTGGGGTTGGTAGAATTCTGATGTCTTTTCAGTCTGAACAGATACTATAGCAGGCGTAAATTGAATCTTTTCACTTGAATATGGTGTGGGTAGACTATGTGCTATTGGCCTATCTGGTATAAAGAAATCTTTTTGGTGAGCTGACAAATCTTGCACAAAGCCTGAAATCTGTTCATGGTGAATAGGTTTAGCTGGGATAAGTTCTGGCTTAACTACAACAGATGGGATTAGTTCTGGCTTAACTCCCACAGAAGGGATTACTTTTGGCTTAACAACCCCAGATGGAATAAGTTCTGGATTTACTTCGGCCGATGGGAGCACTTGTGGCTTAATCTCAGGAACTGGAATCAAGCCTGGTTTTACTACCACAGGTGAGACAAACTCTGGTTTTACTACTACAGATGGGACCAGTTCTGGTTTAAATGCGGCAGATGGAAGCAGTTGTGGCTTTAGTACAGTTGATGGCTTCAGTTCTGGTGTAGCTTCAACAGATGGGATCAGAATTGGCTTAATGACCACTGATGGGATCTGCTCTGGTTTAACTACGACAGATGGGTTCAGTTCTGGCTTAACTGAAGTAGGAGGAAGTTGTTGTGGCTTTACTACAGCAGCTGGCTTCAGCTCAGGAGTGTGCACAGAAGATGGAATTAGCTCTGGCTTAACTACGATAGATGGGATTAGTTCAGGTTTTATTTCAACTGATGGCAGCTGTTCTGGCCTAATTTCATAAGTTGAGGCCAGTTCTGGTTTAAATTCAACTGATGGCAGGTGTTGTGGCTTTACTTCATATGTGGAGGGAATTTCTGGTTTAAATTTAACTAATGGCAGCTGTTGTGGTTTAACTTCATAAGTTGAGGGTAATTCTTGTTTGAATTCCACTGATGGCAGGTGTTGTGGCTTAACTTCATAAGTTGAGGCCAGTTCTGGTTTAAATTCAAATGACGGCTGCTGTTGTGGCTTAACTTCATAAGTTGAAGGAATTTCTGGTTTAAATTCCACTAATGGCAGTTGTTGTGGCTTAACTTCATAAGTAGAGGCAAGTTCTGGTTTAAATTCAAATGATGGCTGCTGTTGTGGCTTAAATTCATAAGTTGAAGGAAGTTCTAGTTTATATTCAACTGATGGCAGGTGTTGTGGCTTAATTTCATAAGTTGATGCCAGTTCTGGTTTAAATTCAACTGATGGCAGGTGTTGTGGCTTAACTTCATAAGTTGAATGAAGTTCTGGTTTAAATTCAACTGATGGCAGGTGCTGTGGCTTAACTTCATAAGTTGAGGCCAATTCTGGTTTAAATTCAACTGATGGCAGGTGTTGTGGTTTAACTTCATAAGTTGTGGCCAATTCTGGTTTAAATTCAACTGATGGCAGGTGTTGTGGCTTAAATTCATAAGTTGAAGGAAGTTCTGGTTTAAATTCAACTGATGGCAGGTGTTGTGGCTTAACTTCATAAGTTGAGGCCAATTCTGGTTTAAATTCAACTGATGGCAGGTGTTGTGGTTTAACTTCATAAGTTGAAGCCAATTCTGGTTTAAATTCAACTGATGGCAGGTGTTGTGGCTTAAATTCATAAGTTGAAGGAAGTTCTGGTTTAAATTCAACTGATGGCAGGTGTTGTGGCTTAACTTCATAAGTTGAGGCCAGTTCTGGTTTAAATTCAACTGATGGCAGCTGTTGTGGCTTAAATTCATAAGTTGAGTGAACTTCTGGCTTAATTTCTTTGTACAAAATGGGACTATCTTGATGTAATGGCTCGTGTTGTTGTGTAGCATTATAAATTACCCATGGTTTTACAGTTGATGGAATGAGTTCCGGTTTGTTCGGAATAGGTGGAATTAAGGCTGGCTCATCTGGCTTAATAATGATAGATATTTGTGTTAGATTTTTGTGTGTATTTGTGAAAGTAGACACAAATTGAGAAAATGGTGAAAGCTCTGTTAATACAGGAGCAGTTTTCGAGGACTTATAATACGAAGGCAAATATCCAGATGCAGGAATATGCCAGAATATTGGGTTCGATTTATAGGTGTTAAAGTTATAGTAATCATCTTGATATTTTAATACATGTCCATATTTGGCGAGCATCTGTAAAGTAGCTCCACTAGTCCATCCGAAACCAGCCTGGATAGCATATTCCTCTTCTGTGCATACCCTTCCGGGTGTTTCTACATCGTATTTACCAAACAATTGCTTGTAGGCGTTATATCCTAGTAGGTTAGAACGGACCCAATTTTTCACAACATCAAATGCCAGTTTTTCAGATTCTTCAGTTTTCAAAGCTTCCAAAGATCTAACAACCATGCTGACAAGTGGTGCCCAAGCATAGGGGTAGTCCCATTTTTGACCAGTACGAGAGAAAGATGTGGGAATTCCACCAGGGAATTCAAGGCTATGAGTCTTTTTCATGTATTCCATGATTGCCGGGGCACGTTCTTTCATAAATTCTGCGTCAACTACTTCCATCCATAAAGGTGCAATATTACTAGGGTAGAAATATTTACGTTGAATATTATTTGACAAATCCCAGTCGTACCAGATACCATCTTCATCATTCCACATCACTTCTTTGATGCTGTTTCTCCATTGCTTAGCAATATGCGCCCAATGAGCTCCTTTACGAGGGTTGTATAGTAAGCTATAATAATATGCCATATTTTGCATAGATTTCGTGAATATAGCGTTTAGATCAACAGGGACGATATGAGATGCATGAGTTGAAGTGAGATTTCCAATGTTGGTACCATTTTGATTGATGAACCAACGGGATGAGAAGTCCCATCCACTTTCAGTTGCGCTCTTAATGTCGTTATAATATTCTTGTTTACGTTCTTCGGAATCGAAGGTTTGTGCCTGGATATAGTCTTCATAATACCATTCGGGACGAGGACCTTTGCTAGGTGTGAAGTATCTCAGCAAAGTATATTCCTTGTCATCTTTTTTAAAGACCACACTCTGAGTATCGATCCAATATTGCAGCTCGCTTTCAAGTGCATCAATGACAGATTTCAAAAATTCGACGTCGTGAGTAGCTTCAAGATATTTCATTACCATAGCCGACAGAAGTGGTGGTTGACTGCGCTGTTGGAAGTACCATCTGTTTCCATTTGGAATATGACCAAAGGTTCTTTGTAAATCAACAAGGTTATTTAACATACCTTTGACGGTATCTTTCATTCCACTGACGAGCAGACCTTCTACTATCCAATAGGTATCCCAATAGTATAATTCATTAAGGGTGAGTCCAGGAATGATGAAACCATTTTTAACTGGAACCATACTAAAGTTTTCTGGCTTTTCGTGTACGATGGATCGCACTTTACGTCCAAGAACGGGCCAAATATTGTGGATATTTCTTGCGAAACGACGCATTTCAATATCTTTAATGTTGGCTAGAAAAGATGGCTCCGATACGAAATCTTCTGGCGTCCAGCTTTCCAGTTCATTGAATGATTCGAAGTTTTCATTAACAAACAACTCGAGCTGTTGCTTTGTTGGTTGATCCTTAGTTTCTTTTAACAGCAGATCAAAATCATTCATTATACTCTTCTCATCGTTTCTCATGCGAAGGTCGACAAAGGTCTTGGAATCAGGGAAGATCCGTGCCATTTGAACATAGTGAAGCAGGTTGCTGTTGCAGTACAGAGGCTTGTTGCAAGAAGGTTCCAGTTCTAACTGGAAGCCGCTTACCGCTGAGAATGCCAGCGTTATTATCAAAAACTTCATCTGAAAGAAAATAATAATAAAGAAGATGTTAATAATTAAAGACTTTATAAATATTTATAATCTTGGACATTATAATAATTAATAATTCATATTGATTTATTTTCTAACGCTTTCTTCGCTTTTAAAATTAGTTATATAAAAATGAATGTTTGTTTGTACGTCCTTTATAAAATCGTAAACTGCTTATTTGTTCTTGTGATAATGTCTATAAGAGTTGGGGTGTTTGAGCCCAATGGTTTCTGAATTGTTACTGTCATCCCAACGTACCTATCAATAATTTGAATTTTGAATTGAATCTTTGGTTGAGTTGGTGGAGTTACAACGCGCGCAGTGAACATCTAGTTTAGAAATATAATATTTCTAACAGAAAACCACTCGAAAATATGAAGTATATTTGAGATGAATAAGTATACCTATATGTAAAATGTGAAAAAGTATGGCTAGACGCCATAAGTTCTGTTACCAAAAAAATGTATTGCAAATACCATTCATTACTTTTACAGTGTGTTAGTTTAATACACAAATAATATTAATACACAATTAAAAATATAAAAGCTTATTCGAAGTGGTCTTCATTGGCTGTAAATACAGTCATTTAAACGTTTAGGCCAGTTATCAATAGAAGCACGCACTCTTTTCATGCGGAAATTCTTCACTGTCAATCGTATGGAATGTTTTAAGGACTCCAAATTATCATGGCGTTTAGAGCAACCTGTGCTCTCTAAAACTGACTAAAAAAATTTAATCCAGCGGATTAAGATTGGCACTAGACGTCGGCCTGACTTCGGCTCTGATGAAGTCCGTGACGTTCACTTCCAACAAAGACTGCGTTGACCGAGCTTTATGATCCGGCGCCGAGTCTTGCTGGGAGGACAATACTTGGTTTTTAAGCGTGGTGCTATAAAGGGGCTTAACTACTTTCTCAAGAATGGTATCTTGATACTCTTGTGCCGATATTTTGTTACAGTTTTCACAAAAATATAGCTCAGTCACTCCTTCATAGCCAACACCCCACCAAACTATCACTGAAGTCGAAAATGCCCACGTTGCAGATTGTAGACTAATTGGAAAGATTCGGACTGTTATAAGAAATTGAAAAATCGTAATAAGAGTTTATGGTCCGACCCGGGATTTGAAACCGGGACCTCAATTCTGTGGTTAAACACGCTTACCTATTGATTACGAATGGAACAAGGTACAGTCAAAGTAGCCCATTACGATTACCTCGCTGTATAAAACCTAGGTAATTAGCCTTTAAATATAAACACTGACCTTGGCCTCTGTATCCGCCTTGTTTGTCCGACGACTGATGCAGGACTGGATGCATCCCCATGTTCCGCCGAGCCTTTATATATGAATTATGAATATACTAAAACTATAGCAAATAACGAGTTTGATGAGATTTGGCTGGGTGAAAATAATAGCTACCGACCGCACAACCTTTTTTACTTTATTTGACACTGCAATGTCACCGATAACAAGTTTCAAAGATTTCACATGATATAATTGATAACTTGCATAACCTTTTATTGTAAAGAAAGCACATAATTTAGAAAAAAAGTATATACATTTTTCATTGAATTGAATTGAAAAACACTATTGGAGTTCAGCCTTTTTAAGCCTACAGTACCTCGACATTAGACGCTCATAGCGTACCTAAAGTAGTCGTCTTTTTTATTGTATATGGAGTCAATCAAGCAGTTGGAGTCATTTTCGTGACTACCGACGCCCATAGACATCCGCATAGAGGCTACATAGATGCGCTGCCCTCCTTTCTCCTCAAACCTCCATGTCCACCGGCAACCTACACACCGCACGAAACGCGACAGCACAGCTGTCACTTTACGCCGGTCTCGGGTAAGCGAGAGGTCGTGCCGGCCCAATTCGGCTACATGGACATGGCACTAACTCATATTGTACGCACACGCTATCATTTTTTTCTACTCGTTGTCATCCTTCCGAGACACTATTACCTCGTAGAAGCAGACCATGGTTCCTCAGTCCGTCTCACTTTTCAGGAACACCGTAACATTGCTGGAAAATGATATTTCCACCTTAACACTCGCCAATCGAAGGATGAGATGGTTTTTTTTTTAATTTATGGTGTATAGGTATCCCCCTCGACGGATTTCCACCTTGTCGTAGTGAGGGGGGTAAGTAGCCGTGGCTTGGACAACCACGGTGAACCAAGAGGGATCCCGGGTGGGGACGCGTCGGGTGGGCTTCGCTGGGGCCCGCACTGGATGCGTCCATGGAGGAGGGGTCGCGGGAGGAGAGGTGTCTCGGTGTGTCGTTGCCGTGTCGTACCCTATCTCCCGCGACTGAAAGGGGGCGCACCGTCTGTTGCGTTGGCGGTGGGGTCGCGGAGGAAGAGGAGATGCAGTGTGTCTTTGCCGTCCTCCCTGTCCTCTGCGGCCGTTTAGTGGTTGGTCCGCCGCCCGACCAGCCAATGCCGGAGATCCTCCACCCGTCCCTCTGAATCGGCAGATGGCGATGTGGATTCGGACGACCGGCGTGGTGTGCTCCGTTGGAGCATTGGGACCAGGGGTAAGGATGGGAATCTGACCCCATTGCACGGTTCCAACGTGGAGTTATGGACTGTTCACAGGAAGCCGGACAGTCCCTAAGGAGGAGGAGTCTGGCCTTTTCACCGAGGCCAGCCTGTCGCTGGAGGCGCCCTGTTGCTTTCAGATCCGGGGCCCTCCAATCATAGCGGCTGAAGGCACCCGCAGGGGTTTAGTCGCTAAGGGCAACCCAGTTGTCGAGCCCGACACTGTACCCGGTTAAGCCACCCGGGCCCCCTACCCAGGAGGGGTAGCGTGCACAAAGGCATTCCCCAGAGTCAACAACAAAAAAAAAAAGGTGTAGAGGCATAGGGGCAGTCGGAGACATTTTCATGACTACCGATGCCCATGGATATCCGCATAGGGGCTATATACATGCGCTGCCCGTCTTTCTTCTGCCTCACCCACGGGCCAGTCCCGTCCGCAGTATTGCAACGGTTTCTCCGAAATGACAATAAAGGCCTACGCAGACATGAACTTTTGTGTAGAAGTGAAGGTATTCAGCTCCATCGGATTGCTCTGAGTGCTTGTCGGGCGAGGAAAGTAGATAAGGGTGCCCCTTTCGACAAGGGGGACCGACTCCCTGAACTCCGTCTGCTCCTAAGGCAAAGTGATGGTATCTGTATTTTGTTCGCATTCTTGATATTATAAATAGATAGAATATAACCAAATAACATTTTAATTCAAATTTAATTCGTTATATTTTTTTTTATTTCAATCATGTCCTTATTATGTATCAAGATCAACTATATTATTAATTTACTTTACAGGTTGTGTAAATATGGAAAATTTGTATAAAACAAAGTAGCTTTCCGCCGTCTGTGTATCTGTATGCTACAGTTAATTGATTTTTAATATTACGAGAGATGTTGATGGAGTCTTTTTTAATAAATTGAGTGATTCAAGAGAAAAGTTTATATGTACAATAATTTCATTTTTGAAGGCCGAAATCCAAAGGGCAAAGCTCCTGGCGGTTTTTTCTTTAATTAATTATATTTTCATTTATAGTAAATGTAACCCCATTGGTGGGTTGGCACGACAGAAGAACTACCTTTTTCTCGCATGTCACCGCCGATAAGTCTTGCCTTTTTTTGTTGATTATTTAGTGCAATACCAAGTAAACCCCTGCGGGTGCTGCTAGCCACTGTGATTGGAGGGACCCGGATCTATGAGCAAGAGGATCCCTCTAGCGACAGGCTGGCCTTGGTGAAAAGGCCATACATCACCTCCATGTGGACTGTCCGGCTGTTTTTATACAGTCCCTAGTACGTCGTAGGAATCGTGCAATAGGGTCAGGTTCTTATCCTGACTCGTGGCTAAAGTACTCCAAATCGGACTAGCCTGTCGTCCCAATCTACGCTGCCGTCCGCTGATTGAGAGGGACTGATGGAGGACCTCTCAGCTGAGCTGCTCTATGTTTGGTCTCTCCCCCCAAACCTGTCCGGTGTGAAAAGCTCTATATAGTCTTGGGGATCACAGGGGCACGCAAGCTGCCCCACCACAACAAGGTGGCTACATCTTCGTGTGGACCGTTGACTGTTAAGAGATGCCTGAGTTATTGTGCTTCGTGAGGTTTCTTACTGAATGGTAAACTTACTGGCGAGGAACGTGAGAGCATCGCATCTGTTCAAGCGTTTGGATGTTTATGGGCGTCGGTAATTATTAGGTTTTTAGACTTTTTTATTGAAGCCATTCGGTGACTAGGTCCAATCTTTAAAAGCCTTTTTTATGCGGGTCATGAACTGGGAGTAAGAGGGATTAGGAGCCCCCCGCCTCTGCAAGTACGAAATATATTTCATACGCTACTCAAACATAGCACCATGTATGATAATGACATATAAACTCATTTGACACCTAAGCTATATATATAAAACTCAAACGTGATAGCCATCTATTAACGCACAACCCAAACCACTGGACGGATCAAGCTGAAATTTGGCATCCAGGTAGATGTT
>LUGF01039573.1:32155-43581 GCA_001625245.1 Calycopis cecrops
TAAAGGTGTTACATTTGATGTAAACTAGAACAGTAGACATGTGCATGGACGGATACGATAGCTTTTATTTGTAGTTTAGGGAAGTAATTCATTTGCAGTTTCATACGGGTTACGGTTAGGGAAGTAATTAATTTGCAGTTACAGTTATATGCAGCAAACCTATGACTTTCTATAAATTCAAATAATAACTTAAATATTTGGAAAGTTAAATATTAAAATTTAACGCGATATAACACTTTTATTGTAATTGGCTTGATATGCGGAAATTAATTTTATATAAAATATTAAGTTAAAATGTAAATTTCAGTTTTCACAAAACTCAAATGAATTTAAAAAATCATTTTCAATAATGTAGTATATTCTATGTACGCTGGTAATACGTGGATACAAAAAGTTAATTTTTCTAGCCACCGGGAAAAAGAAGTGTTGTTTCGACTATATGCTGCCTAATAACATTCCATTTAATATTCTATTTAATAAAACCTTTATTATAATTATTGTTCTATTTGCTATCAATAGCTATGTTGTATTTGAACTTGTGTCATTTGTGTGATTTGTTATTGACTCATGTTTAGTTTATTGTATGAGATTCTGTGACATTTTAAATTGAATTTTTCGTGGGTAGTAGTTTCAAACGTCACGAATTTCATTTTTTAAAACAAAAACCAAGCCAGATAAATATCAGCCATATAAATAAATAAACATTTTTTATCAATAATCCTATCTTCTTCTCTAATACTATGCAATAATAAGGGTCCATATTTACCAGTTCCTATTAAATCCCTGTTAGCCTCTAAAAAACTTAAGTAGAAAATTAACAACTAGTTATAAAACCAATTTCGGTTAAAAGTAATTAAATGAAGAAACTACCTATTTGGCACTACATTAGTAACGAATAATATTATAATTACAAGCATAAACTAAACTCAAAACTTACACTAATAGAAGGTAGGTATTTAATTCAAGAACATGTACAACAATAAATAATAGTGTAAGCTCGCGTTATACAATATTCAGATAAGCCACTGTAAATATGCTTAAAAGTTTTAGATTTATGATACTTTCAATATAAAACATGTTCACCTTATAATTATAGCTGCTATGCGCTAAGAATATAGAAGTAACGACTTACTTTACTGACAAAACATTTTATTGGCGTTTTTTAAATATTTCGTCTGTCTGATGCATATTGCATTATACTCGATTACAGGTCAGGGCTGTCGAGATAAGCGATTAGTGCATCTATTGGTCGCCTTAATTTGCTTTATAGTTTATACAGAGTGTAACGACCTTAAAAAGCTGATCGCGTTATTTGCATATTTACGGACTTTTTTCATCCACTTTAATTATAACTGTTAATTGTAACAATCTAACCCACATTACTTACCTACTATTTTTCTGCAAATATTAAACTTACGACCTGTAAAGTGTTTGTGCATGCACCACATAAACTTTCACCACTTAAAACCTGACCTAATCATCTCATAATATTTATCATTGGAGTATATAATTGATGCGACATAATAATAATAAACAAGTGCGAGTGAAAATTAAAGTTAGTAATTATTTAGATACGTAACGCGTGATGAAATCGGCGCTAATGTTTGCAGTTTGAGTGAATTATTTTTTGCGTTAGGGGGGAAGGAGCACGGGGGTTTCAGTCTCGCTTACAGAGCGCAATAATTTCGTTATTCGCGCGTTATGTTTTTTGCATAGGACAAACATATTTTATTCAATTATTTTTTTTTTACTAAAACGAATGTACTATCGATTCTGAACCGAATCTAAAAACTTGGCCGGTCTTTAATAAATAATCCTGTATATAATATTTTATCACATCCATTTTAATTAAATAGATTTAGTTAATTAAATTAGATTTAGTAGTTTAGTTGTTCCTTAAAAAAGTATTTTTCCATCATATTATTATACTAGGTATATTCTTAGCGACTTTTTGTAATTTTTCATACCTAAGGCGATTACGAATAGTGGGGTCTTTTTAAATTAACTGGCACTAAACTCTTATGTTCAAGCTTACTTAATGTACATAAAATCTGTATAATATTATGTAACATTACCGCGACGCATAAAGTGCTCTCTAGTAGAAAAATGATTACAGGAGCTGCGAGACATTGACAAAGCGCCTTGTATCTTGTTTGTAATTACAGTCTTGATAGTCGTTATGAAGAAAATTGATACAATGTTATAGATACGGTAAAAAAGACTGGGAATTTGTTGCTTTAAGCAGCGACAAAATGGCTGCGTTTTTATTAAAATAACAAAAGAATGCATCAATTATGTTGCTACAAGTAAGAGCGAGTTTTCAAGATATTGTGTACATCTCATAGACGTGGAAATAGAACTGAGGATAATCTCTAATTGCTTGTTCTACCAGTAACCTCGCTGAAAATGTACCGATTTATTTTCAGGCAACGTAAGTTTGCAAGCTACACGTTACACTAAATTGTACAATTCACTAAGCTTTAGTAAGAAGTAGTGCCCTGTTGTATTGCAGCCGGATTAGGCTGACACCTCCAGATAGGTATCTCTGTTTCACACGATACCGGCGTAAGCTGAAAAATACGCTATCGCATTTTTTGTGGTATGTGAGTTACCGGGGGCCTTTTGAGGGAGAAGGAAGTAGCCATCACAAATACCATATGTAATAAATTCACATACTATAATATTCCTTTCTAACAATAAGCGAAGGATGCACATCCGCCAACACTACACTTCTCTATTAATTTGGTTATGGATATACATGGTGAGATGGTCATAACGATGACATTATGAGAATACTGAATTTACAAAATATTCTTCACTCCGTCATCATATTGAAATTACAGACTATTAAAAAGAAGTTAACTTATGAATAATCAGACCATCGGTTTATGTTCGCTGTATATTATAATAAACAATCAATTAATTATTATAAATATTTTAACGATACAAATATTATTTACGTTATTATATTAATTTTATAAATAAAAATAATATATATGTATTGTTAGTAAATATCTAAATTAATAATTATAATCTTACTTATCTATTCAGGCGTCAAGACGACGCACGTCTGGTTTGGTTAGTGATGTTTATTCTAGTTGTTAGGCATTTTATTTAAAGTGACCTGCTTTCTAAAAAGTGCTTTTTGGAGCTCTTTGCACCGCGACATCGTTTTGTATCCTTTAAGCCTTTCTTTAAATAGTTGCTGACGTATTCACCAGACAAGCGAGAAAGTTATGAGCGTTTGCAGAAACGTTCGCCACAGGGAGTGCTAACCTCCAGCCATGGTTCTGGAACATGGGTTCCTTAGTGTTTGTATACTTATCTAGCTGCTAATCGTAATAATGTAGATCAGCTTTTGATCATAAATCAATATTTACACAGCGGCAAAATTACAGTACTTAACAGTTTTGACATCCTCAATTTATGTAAATGGCATTTGAATGAAAATAGATGTAGTATGTCTTAGATAATTATTTAGATTGCTTTGTGTCTGTTCAGGGTTTTAATTACACGATATGGTTTATCCAATCCTGTTTTGTATTTATTGTGGTAAGATATATATAATTCAAGTTAAATAAACAACGTACAGATACCAATTAAAGGTTTAAATTAACGCCAAGGCGTTTAACTGTTAGAAGGAAACAGTCTGGGTATTTATACTGTTCCATGCTTCAAACCATTAAAAAAATGATATAAGATCACTTTCTTGTCTACCTGTACTTATATACATCAGTAGAATCCTTTTTTTACACATATAAGTAGAGAATAAAATTATGTAAATAAAAATAATGATAAAAAAATTGATAAACTAGTACTTTGTATATATTACATTACATTGTTGTTAGTCTGTCTGTATGTAACTTAAGGTCCTAAAGCCTCCCTTCGGTTTAACGTTATGAAAATTTGCAGGACGCTTGACAAATTACTTGCCCTTCGATGCACCGAGTTGTTCTTGGAATACTGTTTGAGAACGCTCGCACTCTACGGCTGTCGATTTTCATTAATTTAAAGGTAATATGATGTAGTCTATAAAGTAAAACCGCTGCTTATTAAATTGAAAATGACTCGCCTATTTAATAGAAAAAATCGTTTATAAAATAATATTTCCAATTGAAATAAAAAATACATAAATTACAATCCACAAAAAAAATGTAAAAAATTTTTAGATATAAACAAACAGCTCCATCGAGACTTGGCTAGTTTTTTTAAAGAATGTTTTTGTTGGGATAGATTACTGTATTAGACATAAATTCGTGGGGCTCAGATATAGCAATGAATATTTCAAATGGAAAACAGTCGCGCGGTCGCGATCGGTAAATCAAAGCCGCCCTCCCCTGACGTTGATATCTGTTTGACGTAAGATCGAATGTTTTGATATTAATAGCTCTGTATGAATGCAAATGTAATTTTTCGTAAATTTCCTTCATGCCTGTACGAAACGATAAGAGAGAAAGAAGAATAATGTAGTCAACGTTATTCTTTTATCTGTACAATTGAATTGTAATATAAAATGTGCGTTGCTTCAAAGAAATTTATAGATTTACATTTTTTCGTTCCAAACTTTCACCTCTTCCCGGCATCGTTAGCCACACGCTGAGGATCGTAACAACGATAAATCGTTTTCTTCTAGACTTATACTATCTTTTATCACCTTGTACTATCTTCGGCGATGATGATGGTATTGCAGACTGAAGTGTTAATTGTGAAACTAATTTTATATAGCCAGTGCATTTTGAGCGCTTAATTCTTATTATAGGTAAATTGCATGAGCTTTTATCGCTGATTTTTTTTATTAATTTTGCATTATTCACAAAAAATTGTTATACCATAAGTGCATCTACATTTACTTTGGTTATTAGCATATAAGTACCGACTGTGGTCTCATAGACACTCGGAGAGTTTAAAGACTTTAGATACAAGTGTAAGTGAACGCGTATCCTCCTCCCCATCTCTGTACTTCTCGGGAAGTCCCTCAGCAGCGTTCCTGGAGAGTGCCAATACCTTCACATCAATCGCGCAATAATCACAAAAGTACCGGTACTTTTATAATTTTTTTAGATTAGACTTTTTGAAACTACCTTGTTTTTCTTTTGTGTTTTCAGTCTATTATAAAAATAGATCAATCAATCATTTCGAGCACAAAACGGTTAGCCATAATTACAATAAGAGTCTTCTATTAGGTACTGAAAATCAAGCAAGTCCCTCACCACGGGAAGACGGCATCATGATCTGGGAACCTTCACGTATAGCTGCTATAGCCTATATGGCCCTGAGTGTCGAGTTCGACATAGGTCTAGGGACCGTCCGGGATCCTAGGTATCATATCCATAGGTGTGAGTCTGTTCACGCTACTGTACTATAAATACACAATACAAAGTTACATTTACGTTTTAATAAATGTAACCCACGCTTTGGCGCGGGCAGTCAAAAACAGCAACTGTTAAATCGATGCACATTTCGAACAAGTGCGATTTTAAACGCTTGCGGTCCGACGCTCCGACGCTGCCCATTCATTTGGCTTTTCCATTAAAATGGTACTTTAAACTCTATACAGCACTTGTCAGCCATGTAGCTCAAGATTTTCCAGAACATATAGTGTAGCGTAAAGTGTTGCTATTTCACGTACTTCATATTTTTGTTTTAGATATAATATTCATTTTAATTTTAGTATATATTCAGTTCGAAAACTACAGAAATATTTCATGAAATTGGTCCTGCTGTATCTACATTGGTGATATTGACCTTACAATACCACAACAAACAAAATAACATAAAATCTCTCGTTTTCTTAATTAAATTGCAAAGTGGCTGCTTTTCATTCTGCTCAATTACGGTTTGTAAGTTTTACGAAAGGAAGATGGTAATTACTCCTATTGCATATCACATAATAAAAAATGTTTTATGCATATTATATCTATGAATATCGGCTTATTTACACATTATACAAGCGTTTTGCTGCCTTTTGTCTTTCTATGCTATAAAAAATGGATATTAATTTCATCAGCACTTAATTTCATTATAAAATACCGAATACAGTCTTATTTTTATCTGTCTACGACGAAATATCTATTACTAAGATATAAAGGTCCATTATATCCTTTAAAATAATAACAATGCAGTGTTGAGAAAGTTAAAGGTTCTTCAGACGAACACTTAACTTCAAAGAGCTTTTACCCGTACTGCATTATCAGCATGAAATATCTGAGGACCTGATAAATACTGAAGAACTTTGACGCTCAAAGCCTTTCATTGTTACGAAGAAGTTAACTAATGGGATATGAAATGTATATAATATAATATGCGTGGCTGGCTGTATCGTTTTTTCATTTCAATATCTTTTTATGTTTTCGGTGAATGTAAATCTAATTATCCAAAAAGTAAATTTATTTGTCGTGCATACAAAATGTATAATGGTAATAATAATTGTGAAAGTGTTGATATAATGGAGGCACTGGATTAAATTTATTCATATTATAACATTTTACTTTTTGAATAGGATGATAATAATAATTCATCTCCTAGAATTCACCATGCGCCACTTAATAATAGTGTAAGTGTAACATAATGCTCACGATTATTCTATAGTCTATTGTTAGTTCTGAGCGCTACCTGCGCTTCGTGAAACTGATTGAAATTCTAATAACTTAACCTACAAACACAACAAACTGTAACGTAACTTATTTGAATATCAAAACATATTCGATTAGCAAATTGAAACAAGGTAGTTTACTTGTTTAAGTAGAAGCTTGCTCTACCCTGCGTGATATTAAAGTGAAGTGATTGAACGAAAACTACCGATTGAATTAATTATATAAACATAGAGGTTGTGCAGCTATGTTACGTATTTCGCTTTTTCTCAAACCAACTACCAAAAAACCACAATCCCCTCTCAAAAGGTTATGAGCACATAATTACGAATGTGCTCATAACAATAAATAAAAATTAATTCCGTGTTATGAAACACGGAATTAATTTAAATACATAAAGCCCCAGCTGCTAGTTCGTTTCTTACCAGAGATCGACTGAAGTTCATTAGAAAGGAGGTTTTACAGGCTACTTAACTAGTGTCCTGTAGATAGGGCCACCTTAGTCGAAATTCAACCGTGTAAACATATGGTGTCACAAAAAATAAACAAGTAAATATTATAAATTCTCATTATGTTTATTACTTTAAATCTAATTATTTGTGTTAATTTTTCAGAAGGGGCTTTTGAAGCCGCGCCATTATACTAAAAGGCTTGTTATACTCTCGTACCGTGTTTCGAGCCACAGCGAGCCAAAAGTAAGTGGCCCTTTATGAAACATACACGCGAACTTCTACTAGTTCTATGTATGTATATTATTCAGTAGTTCCTCAGTTTTGGACACTTATTTCTTTATGTTTATAACTAACTAACTCGGCCACGTGCTGAAAAATAAGCCAGAATTTTAGAATCTGCGGACAAAAACCATTACTATTTATTTCTAAAAATTAAAATATTAACAATTCGTTATGACTGTTTTTTGACGAAATAAAAGAAGAAAGTTGACAAAACTTTTGGAATTGTTTTTCAAGTTAACGACACGGTTTCGATAAAGTTAGAGATTTCCAATCAAGTTGGACCCTTTAACTATCCGCTGTATAACTTTCTTTGAGACTAGCTTGAAACTGCAACGTTTTAAACTGCTTTATCTCATACACATACTTTATGACAGTTTATTTGATTTCATTTATTTGTATTACCTTAAAATTTGATTTATTTGTTTTTTTTTATTTTTGATAGAGGTAGTGCCTTGCTGCATTGCGCCACCATTAGGCCGTCAAGTCCGGGTACCTCTCGCTCACATGATACCGCCGTAAAGTGACAGCTACGCTGTCGCATTTCGTGCAGTTTTTAATTATACTGTGGCCCATTGAGGCGGAGGACATCCACACGCATACGCGCACGCATAAATCTTATTTATCCTTTGATAACAAAAATATTATTTTCAAAAAAAAATCACAAATAAGCCCGCCAGATGGCGCTGCTGTCAGTATCTCGAATATACAATATTGTAGAGTAAAGTAACGTGTTGACAATTCAGTCACATCGTTACACGTTACCATAGATCACCACTTCACCTTACCATGACAAACAACAACATATTTTCCAATAATGACAAGACAACGTATTCTGTCAGGCAGCTAGGATAAAATATATATAATTCCTTGTTTAAAGTAAGTATAGGATAATGATACTATAGAAACAGGTATCTCTCAACGACTACAGATAATGGGGGCGACGATTAAGCCAACGACCTGCTGTTGTATACCATGTTTTATTAGGATTTCATAATACAACAGCTCCTTGTGACAAACATTATAATATATTCAAATTAAAAACTTGGACTTACGTATTAAGTTAACTAATGTTACGGTAGAATAATGATAGTAATAAATGAACAATTTCAAAATGGTAGTTTGGTAAACGAAGAGTCTGACAACATACTCGCAGTGTAATACTTCGCGAGGTTTTTGAGGCTTTTCCCATTAATAAGCTCACGGTTGACCAATGTCTCACGTGATGTAAAAATGTGGTAATGACGACATGGATTATGATAAAATACGCTTGTCTAGAAAATATGCGTGAACCGGCGTGATTTAAAAAGCAAACATACACAATACTAGCAATAGCTACGTGTAATAAATGTTGGCCAGAATATTCTCGTGCGTACTGAGTATGAACCACCACGTGTAGTACATGTTCTTGTCAATTGTACGCAATGGCAAAAAAAGCCATAAACCATTGCAGTGTAAAAGTTAATAGCTTTATTTGTATCGCTGTGAAAGAATTTTGCTAGTATTCTAGCATTTTTTATGTTATGACTAGCTGAATCTACTCCGAGGTTTTACTCCTGTAAAATCTATCACCGAAAGCGCGTTCCTTTTTTTTGCAAAGGTAAAAAATAATTATTAAGGTATTCATCGCTAAACTTGTTCTTTATCTTCTCCTTCATTCAATTTGTTTCAGTAATTGTACATTGAAGAATTGCATACATACATACATACTCATTTTCCAGTTTAGCTTAACTTGAATATAACGATAAAAATGCATGGTACATTAGTAATATTGCCTAATAAGTACAATAGTTTCATTGTAACTTCACAAACACCCTTGCGGTTATAAGCTGTTACAAATGTCTAACGAAACTATGCTGAGCCTTTGAGGTATTAGGTGATACACATGTGTAGAATCTAAATGTTAACATCTCAATTAATTGGCAGGAAGCGACAGCTCGGCAAGTAGAGGAGGAAGGCTGGGGGGTGACGTGGGAGGTTGCATATCTTAGATAAAAGGGTCATTGATCGAACGGGGTGGCTGTGGCTTCACGTTCGTGACTTCAAAAAGTTGAAAGTGCACTGAGGACCAAGTAAAATATGTGGCTACTTGTACTAACGATATTTTCGACACCCCTAAAAGAATATGAGTAAGAGGTAGTGTCATGCGGAATCGCAGCAGAATTAGTGCGGCACAACCATGGAAATACGCTAAAGTGATGCCGCTTTGAATTGACAGTTTATAAGTATATTTTGTAAGTAGCAAGTAGTCCATTGTAGGGCAGGAGGAAATAATGGCAACGTATCTGCATAGCATACCTATTACGTGGACCTCCGACTAGTTTGCTCCGTTATACTTAATATGAAAAAATCTAGATATCTAATATGCAATTACAGATATAGTTATCATATTTGATTACTCCTATTGAAGTGATAAATGCGAGTGGAGTTTATTAAGATAACTATGCTGCCTGGGACCTGTGACAGGTTTATCGATCCTCTCTCTCTCTCAACATGGAAAACCAAAGAAATGAAACTTAAAATCCTGCAGAGACCGGGTCCAGCCAAGTCTTCGGCTTTTCAACTTATTGTAACGCCATAGGTAGAGTTAATTGAGAGAGGCCCTGTCCAATAGTGGTAGGATAAAGATCCACGTGTCGTCAGTCAATGCAACTGGTGGTTTACTGCCTATAAAAAACAATATGTATAAATGTACTTTAAAAAGTACAACTCTCTCTCTTTCGATGTTTCTCTGCTTATAAAAAAAAATATATTATATCTCTAAAATATGACCAAGTTGACACAAAATATAAACCTCAGTGTGGTGTTAACTTTACTACAAAATGTGCATCGAGGGAGAATCTCATCTGCGGTCGTATATATTAAGACGTGTGTGTTCTATTGTGGCAATAAGATTGAACATTCTTGGGCTTAATTAAGAAGTAGCAGGCAAATGAATCTTCGCCGCTTCTTAGCAGATTCCTCCACGTTCTTTAGTATGATACTTGAAACCTGACGTGATATTATATTTACTTATATATACCTTTTCCTTTTTCTTTAAAAAAATATCAAGATCATCATGGTGTGGTATTCACGCATACGTCGTACAAGTCACTTGCTTGCCAGCTACTTATATATATCTGATAACTGATAAATACTGTGTTTTAATTGAAAAAATCATGCTCCGCATATCATAATATCATCCTGATAGCACGACAGAACACCTGCTAAACAAAAATCGACATTAGCTGATACCATTATCTTTTCAAGAACAGTTTTCTGGAAAATATTTATTGTACATATGTGATGATAGCTTTTAAAGCGAAATTTAGGATATAAATAATTTCAACTTCTACATTTCCTTTAAATTCTCAGGTCTTTATCCAGGGAAGGACCTTCAAAGGATAAAATAAGCTGTTGCATCCCTATAATAATTATATACTAACTAGCTAGCAAAGCAGGACATATGTAACTGTACATAGTACACAATATTATGTGTATAATTACAGGTGTAATCTAAACCCCTTTATTTTACTATGGACAGAAATATTTTCAGTATATTATGATTAAACGCCATCGACATCCTATTTCTGAAGTGCTACAAAAATAAAAAAATAGCTTTTATGCGGCCTGCGAATGGAAACCACATAATGTTAGGGTTTGAAAATATTGTTTCTCACTAATACTATACAAGGCATAAAAATAATATAATTTTATAAACACGCTGGTTACACAAGTCAAAAATACCATATCTATATCTTTTGCTACTTTTTAGTTTAGGGTTCCGTATCTCAAAGAGAAAAAACGGAACCCTTATAGGATCGCTTTGTTGTCCGTCTGTACGTCTGTCAAGACCTTTTACTCTAAAACGCGTGAAGGGATTAAGCTGAAATTTTTGTCAAATACGGAGGTCAGTTACCTTTTGAGGCCTTGAAAAAATCACACTTCTAAGTTAACGCAATAAAAAATTATAGCCATTCATGCACAAGTTTTGTATGAAAACGCACTATTTCGAAAACCTATAGGGTACTTCCCGTTGAGCTAGAATTCTGAAATTTGACAAGAAGTAAGACCTTACAGTATACATATAGGAATAAATCTAAAAATTGGTAAATAAAATTTATAT
>LUGF01039589.1:7710-52211 GCA_001625245.1 Calycopis cecrops
ATTGAATATCGCCTACGCTACGAAATCAATACAGCTCTGGCCGGGGAGATGATGGGGAGATGTCTAGTGCCATGGCAACACCGGGGTGGCAGCAACACAAACATAAACCTATATATAGCATAAGAACCAAGAACGAGCAATGTAATTATTGATTGAAAAATGTGTGTGCTGTTGGCGTGCCTTAAATAAATAAATAAAAATAAAATAAATATATAATTTTTATTTTAATAAGTACAATTAACTTTAATCTTGATGCGAACTAGTGCAACTTTAGAGTTTTAACAGTTCGGTGATTTGTATCAACCGAACTATTGCTACCCAAAAGTTGTTCTAGTTCGGTCAACCGGACTAACAACCGAACTTCTGCTACAAGAGGTTAATTTCTATTGCTTGCAAATACCCCCCCTAAATGTTATTATTTTGAATAAAATTAATCAAAATATAAATAAAGCGTTTACTTCCATTATTAAGCAAAAATAGAGTTTGTCTTTAGTAACCTACAACACTTAAAATGTTACTATACAATATTGAAGGATTCTGTGGTCTTATCTTATTTTTTCATTACATACCTATTTTTCAAACAAAGACTAAGAAAATGATCGTTTTTTTTGGAGGCAAGTTGATTGTTATACTTGCGACAAAAGAAGCCCGTTTTGATAGCTGCCAAAATATGTTGTGTAGGAAGGAGAAAAAAATAATCGTTTACTTTTACGACCAATTATTGAGACATATCGATTTAAAATAATTACCCGCATGTGTTTTTAACATTTTATAATATATCCCATCCTATTATAATCCTATCCTAGGTATTGTAGGTACTACCTATAACCATAGACCTAAGCTTCACAGAGCTTATACTAATGTGTGATTATCTCAATTATATATAAATCTACAAATGTGTTATTATTGTCGTTCTTATTTGGAATATATCAGTTTAACGCCGATTAAACCATGAAATTACGGACTCTCAAATCTAAGTAAATCATAATGGATTTATTGCAATAAGCATTATAATTATTATTATTATATTTTGACTCCTGGCTTTTAACTAAATCATTTTTTATAGTATCAAAATAATTATCCTTATTGAATATCTAAATAAAGCTAAAACGTGTAAAATATCTAGTAATATCTAAAGTATAATAATACATTTATTTATATTTACTTATTTTTGTGTATTTTAATATAATGTTGTTTGTAAAAAAGTTCGATTATCCTAATAATCGATTTCATTCGGTATAAAAATGGTTTTGCCATGGTAACAGCACTAAATCTGACAACGCACAAGTATGACATTGTATACAGTGCCACAAACTTTTCTGGCCCGGTGACCAAGACTGGAACTAAAGCCGTCATTTTGAAATGACAATCTGTTGTCAGTGGAGCGACGCACAAAACTCGTTTACCCTAAAGGGATGGGAGAAACATATTTTTAAAATCTTTTCTTTTATGCAAGAAGAGAAACGTCTCCAAGCTCCATTAATAAACTAATAAAGTAAAAATGTTGATTGTTTGTAAATTTGATTTTTTACACGACCATAATTACAACATTAAAATATAATACTACATTCTTTTATTTCTAAATAACTAATAAAATAATAGTTATCACGTATTGTGATGCCAAAATTTCAATTACTTCCTGCATCGGACATTATTTTTACCCTAAAAATCGGAATATATCATTTGATGGCAATACTTAATTAGACAAGACTTGTCACTCTTGTCAGAAGAGCGCCGTCACGACCGGGTCAGAAATGTTTGTGGCACTATACAATAATAATATTAAAACACCATCGGTGCAACTTCATCATAATGGATGAATTGTTAGTTGTTTCATGTAGTGTTTTTTTAACTTTTTCCCCCTTATTAATAAACATAGAATAACTCTATCCAAGGAATAACCTTGTAATAAACTGACATCTGTCAAATTCCATAATAAAAAAACACAAAAAAGTATGGAATTTGACAGATGTCAGTTTATTACCAGGTTATTACTTGGATATAGTTATTCCATGTTTATTAATAAGGGGGAAAGACATTAAGTTCTGATTAGCATTTGACACAAAATCATGTACATCACAGTGTTATGTCTTGTGTGTGCACGGTGATATTATTATATGCCTCACACAATATGTGATACATAAGTTGATTTTTAAGTGGGATATTATTACTTAGGTATAGCAAAATCTAATATATTGTTAGTAAATGTTAGATTGTAGATTGTACATGAACGTACCTCGAGCAATCTGGTGTAGTTGTCTGATGTGGTACTACTACCTAACTCTCAATTTACCATATTATACACATCAAATCAAATATATTACCAAGTTTGATGGTTTCTTGTCTTTGTCCGTCTCCCACGTACTACTTAGGTAAGGGATTCTATAAAAACAGCTTCCACAGAACTTTCTTTTTAATTGACAACTTGCATTGCGCTCTCTCAGGATGTTACAATTTAAGATTTAGAGAGAAATTGGAATTTAAGAAGATTAAATGACTTGTCAAATAATTTCGAAAAAATAACTTGTAGTACTATATGAATAGACTTGCTTCAGTACAGTCATTATAATGTTAGGATATTGTCATTACTTACTGGCTGTGGCGTTTGCCTTTCACTTTGTTCTCCGCTATTTTGGTTGTCGTTGCTACACATTTCTATTAAAATATCTTGATCTGGAAAAAAGACACATGATATTAGTCATTGTTATAAGAAGTCAATGTATATTTTCCTATTAACGTTTAAAATATTTTATACTAGCTGTGCCCTCTGTGTCTGTCGAAAATTGTTCGTACCAACTCAGAAATCTTCCCGGGCTCATGCACAACAACTTTGATAAAGATCATCATGAACATGATCAAATGTATAGTTTACGATTCTATTAAGAACATACAAACAAACATTCATTTTAATAAATAATTATTCCAGTGATTCTCAAAGTTTTTTACGTTGCGGCACATATTTAACGATTTCAAAATTTGGCGGCACACAAAGAAAAAAATAAAATTTTTTTACTGACTACAACACACTGCATAAATAGTTTATGACAAAAAATTTAAATATACGAAATACTACAATTATAACATTTTAAATAGTTTTCTTTTTAAATGATATCCTACTAATATTATAAAGGCGAAAGTTTGTGAGTGTGTTTGTTACTCTTTCACACAAAAACTACTGAACGGATTTTCATGAAACTTTACAGTAATATAGCTTTGATATCAGATTAACATAATAAGTTAAAATATATAGGGAATGTTTATAATTTGGTTATAATATAACGATAACTGTCAAGTAAGTCGGAAAAAAATCAGCCCCCTGAGAGCAATATTGGCGTGCGCTGCCCTAATCGTTGGAGTTACACAAAGATAATTACTGTAGGATTATTTATCTTAAATAGTTCTAAATAAAAGTCCGCGACAGCATATATCTATCTTTTATGTGTAAGTCACTATGACCAAAATAGTGAACCAAACATTCAATTAAATTGGATATTTTTTAACGATGCACATTTTAGAATTTTTATCGAATTCTTATGAAAATAATACATCTGTCTCTTTACGTATTGAATGTAGATAAACTTTGTCTTTTACACTAAGTAATTTGGACGAATAGATAAAAAGTTATTATCACGATAAGATTGACTTAACGGAATGTCTAAAGCGCCTAAAATGTGCGGCGACAAATTCAATTCTTAAAGCGAAGCGTTTCATACAATACGTATATATTTAATATGATATATATTTCAGTAAGTATAATACTAGATTATGTATAATAATAACAACACCATTTTTGAAGTCCGAAATCCACGCGGGCGAAGCCGCGGGCGGAAGCTAGTAATTTAATAATATTAACATTAATATAGGTATATTTGCAAAATTTGGAGGCACACTTTTCGAATTTGGCGGCACACTAAAGTGCCGCGGCACAGTGGTTGAGAATCACTGAATTATTCTATGTGTGCCCAAATTTTTACAGGAAGGTCAGAATCGATAACACAGTCGATTAATAAACTAAAAAATATATTTTTAAAGTTAATTAATTAATATTTTTTTTCTTTTTTAGCAGAAGGGGACAACCGATCAAGATCAGCCGGAGCAATTTTTATGAGTTACCTGTCGACGCCCAAAGACATCCGCATGGTGGATGGACATCCGAGGTTATACAGACGGGTTGCCTCCCTTCCTCCTCCTACCCTACATTGACCACCAGCTATTTACACACCGCACGAAACGCGACAGCACAGCTGTCACTTTACGCCGGTTTCGTGTAATCGAGATGTACCTCCCCGGTCGTGCCGGCCCAATTCGGCCACATGCATTCAGTGTGGCACTACCTCGTACTTACGTACGTACTTAGCTATATTATCATCAACCTTTATAAGTCTATATATACATAGGGCCTCTATCAACACAAGCTAAGACATCTAAATCCTCCCGCTTTAAACTTGGGACCAGCTGATCGACAGACTTTTCGTCTTTCTAAAAGTGGTGTAATATGCCCATATGCCATCAATTCTCAAGAGGGTGTGGCCTGCTCTGCTTTGAAAAGCCAGGTCTACAATAATATATTCACATGATACAATACTCACTGGTATCGGGGTCGATAATAGCTAGTCTTTTGGAAGTACGTTTTGAAAGCCCTTGACGAATCCCTGTAACAAATGTACAATTCACAGTATTGTTATTAAAGTAATACGAAGATAACATGAATCAAGCATTATATCAACATACGCATTAGTTCATAACTGTAGCAGATATGTTCGATGTATTGAACACATAGATCGATCTGTTTTAATTTTGTGCTAAGATAAACTAATTAAAAACAAATTTCTGCAAAATCACGAAAGTATTTTTTTAGAAAGTGTTTTTTTATCGTTATTATTCTTATCGAGTTTGCGTTCATATTGGAAATGGTCGGGAGTCGAACCCGGAACCTATAACTTGCACATTCGG
Source organism: Calycopis cecrops (assembly GCA_001625245.1). NCBI lineage: Eukaryota > Metazoa > Arthropoda > Insecta > Lepidoptera > Lycaenidae > Calycopis > Calycopis cecrops. Next base: position 12,664 of record LUGF01039589.1, read on the forward strand.
TTTTTACGAAAATAATTTATGTAAAAAGAATTATAAAAAAGTGACTACTACACGGACACAATACATACATGTATTTAAACAAAGGTCAATAAATTTTAAACATTTAAATATATAAAAGACAAAATATTATAACACTTTTAAAGACAACATTTAAAGCGCATTCGGGTGTACAAGAACTAAACACATAATAACAAGGAGTAGGACTGAAGAACGACAAGTATATACAAATTAAAAACATCAAATACTATTTATAAGCACATAAGAGGTATTAATTTTTTAAATGTGTATACATATTATGTGATAGTTGTTCATTAAAATATAGTATCGTTTAACTGATTTATGTACAAACCTATGAAATTATTGCTCAAAGCTTTTGTATTATTATATCTGTTTTTTCTTTTGTATATTTTAACAATATTCTTGAGTTCCTTGTATTTGTATTTGATAATGGTTTAGAAACTATCCCGTATATTACGCATAAATTTTGCCTTTACATTCATCAATATCTACATCATAATGACTATGCTATACTAATTCTACGCAGGAGCGGACGATGACTGTGCGCTAGCAGATTTGAGTAGCAAGGCTATAAAATCCAATGCGTTAAAAGCTTGATGGTATCGAGTGGTCGCGGGATACCTAAAATCGCGCTAAATCTACATATATACAAATATTTTCTGTCCAAGCATATCTGGAATGCCTTAAACCGGGATTTATTCCTTCTAAAAATCGTTATTTCGAATATAAGCTATGTGCATATGATACAATTACACCACTATATAAACCGTTACTCTAACTATCAAACTGACTTTATATAGCACCGTTTTGCGTATCTAAAAGCGTGTACGTATTTCATATTTAGAACATTATTTACTGCGACGTTTAGTGTTGTGCACTATATACATATAATATTAAATACATACCGGATATGGTTGGATGTATGTGTGGTTGGGGCTGGGGATGTGGTATTGGTGTTGCGGGTGTAGCGGGCCCGGTCACTTGTTGCGGAACTAGACCACCAGGGTTAGACCTACCAGGGTTTGTTCCCACCGTCCCCGCTGGCAATTGTTGCCCATTTGGATAATAGTCTGTTGGAACAAAACATTAATTTAACACATATTGAATATATATTTACACTCCATATCTTCAGGCCCGCCAGTCTCCAACGTGGTAAGCAGAGGGTGTCTAGTGCCACATATCATTATCCTTAGAAACATGTATTGGTTCCCCTACACTCCATAACTTCCTTCACACAAACACGCCTTTTATGAATACTCTTGAAACCTTCAAACCGAAACCTTCTTTCGGATAGAATCAACCTGATCATAGTACCTATGTCTTGGTCTTCCCCGGAACCAACACACCTATTTTTAAACCCGCGAAACAACAGAAATTGTTCTCCTTTTAGGCTCAACTCACACCGAAAGAGCGGCGAAGGGCAGCGTAGCGAGGCGACCCGCCCGGTAGGGATTGCGCGCGGATTCCCTCCACTACTCGAGAAGTCGCTGGAATGCTCCAGAAGTCGCGAAAATTCGATAATAAGTATTATAGTAATGAAAATAATGTTAAAATTCATATGACATTGAAAGCGCGCTCCGTTTCCTGCCCATCGCCGCGCTTTCGGTGTGAGTTGACACTTACACCTCGTTTTCTTTTATACCTAGGATAGGTTAGACTCTCTCACTTCACTATTATAAATTGATCATACACTAATGTATCCTACATTGCTGTATAATTAATATATTTGTAATACATACATACACATTCCACTCAGACGCGATACAAACTCTTTCTACAAATGGGATGAAATCTTTGGTATTTATTTGTAATGTTATGTAACAACAAGTATAAAAAGTTTTTTTTAAGTTAACATTTTTTTATTATTAAAAAAAATATATAATTAAAAAACTATAGAAATAGTCTCAAGGATAGGTAGAATTACGAGTAAATAAAGAAATAAGTTACAAAGTAACATGAGGAAACCTAAATTTTATTTTCACAAACTTATTCTAAACGAAAATGCTGGTTGTGACAATTTTATTTAACTTTAAATAAAACAATAAGTAATTTTTAATATCAGCGTGTTCAAACAGACTCTTCAACTTTACAACATACTACCGGACGCCCGCAACTTCGTTTACGAGAATCCGTTTCGATACCGCAGTCGGTTAAAAAGTAATCTATTGCCTTCCTCGCTAAATGAACTATCTAATACTGAAAGAATTTTTCAAATCGGACCAGTAGGTTCCAGAAATTAGCGCGTTCAAACAAGCAAACTCTTCAGCTTTATATTATACTAGCTGCGCTACGCGGTTTCACCCGCGCAATTTTCGATCCCGTGAAAAACATCCCATAGCATCCCATAGGAAGATTTTTTCGGGATAAAATATAGCCCATACGGATTCGTAAGAATCCCTCTAAGTAATGGTAAAAGAAATTTTGAAATCGGTCCAGTAGTTTTTGAGCCTATTCAATACAAACATACAAAAATACAAAGGTTTCCTCTTTATAATATTAGTATAGAAGTATGGATATAGATTTACTAACGATCATCACATTCTCAAATGCATAGTTTAAGATTATAGAAAGGACATACAGACAAATATTCCTTTGTATATTTAAATATAGATAATACATTCTAGTCATTGAGACTGTAGATGCATGAAAGGTCTTCTGTCTAGCCCTTGTTTGGACAGCGGGCTGCGGGGCTCCTGCCCGGGCTTGCTCGCAAGATGGACATTGCCCCCTTGGCGATAGGCGAAGGAACTGCTGGGGATAAAGATCGCTATTGCGGTAACAGGGCTAGGGCCCTAGATGTAGCCTTCAGGCTACGTGGTGTGGTGTGTAATGTGCGTGGTAAGTTTTGAGCTTATAAATGTGTGAGCTGGTGGTAACCTTCGTCCTGCAAGCCAGACTCGGTTTCCCATCGGTCGCTGGAATGTCGCGAGCACAGAGTTCACGCGAGTATGCCCGGCCGTCAGGAGATCGTGCATGAAGATGTGCAGAGCCGTGCAGGTGAGCATGCGGTCCGTTGTCTGCCTTGTTAAACATGGCAGACCGCAGAAGACAAACCGGTCACGAACTCACATCCGACTCCATCCTTAAGTCACCCGCGATGGTGCAATTCCTGATGTATGCCCCGCCCCAGTGATTGTTCTGAAGGCAATACTGTGTTGCGCTTACAGCCGCTTCCTCGGAGTCGGCGAAGCTAACGAGTACCAAGCAGGGGCGGTGTAGGTCCCCCTCGACGGATCACCACCTTCTCGTGGTGAGGGGGCTTAGTAACCGTGGCTTGAACCACCAAGGTGAAGCCAAGAGGGATCCCTGGAGGGGACGCTACGAGTGGGCTTGCCCAGGGGCCCACTTTGAATGCATTCGAGGAGAGGTCGCGAGAGTAGAGGTGTCTCGGTGTGTCGTTGCCGAGCACCCTATCTCCCGCGACCGAACGGGGGCGCACGTCTGATGCGTTGGCGGTGGGGCCGCAGAGGAAGAGGAGAAGNNNTCCCTGTCCTCTGCGGCCGTTTAATGGTTGGTCCGTCGCCCAGCGGATGGGACCAGCCAATGTCGGAGGTCCTCCACCCATCCCTCTGAATGAGCAGATGGCGGCGTGGATTAGGACAAACGGCGTGGTGTGCTCCGTTGGAGCAATGGAACCAGGGGTTAGGATGGGAACCTGACCCCATGGCACAGTTCCGACGTGGAGTAAGGATTGTTTAAAGGCAACCGGACTGTCCCCAAAGAGGAGGAGTCTGGCCTTTTCACCGAGGCCAGCCTGTCTCTGGCGGCGCCCTGTTGCTTTTAGATCCGGAACCCTCCAATTATAGCCGTTGGCAGGGGTTTAGTCGGTAGGGGCAACCCAGTTGTCGAGTCCGACACTGTACCTGGTTGTGCCACCCGGGCTCCTGGGTAGCGTACGTAAAGGTATTCCCGTGCGTTACCAAAAAAAAAGAAAAGGCGGCACAGGTGAGGCGTGAATATACGCCTTATAGATTCCCAGTTTGGTGCGTAAAGGTAACTCGGACAATAGCACAAGCCACAATAACGCTAGGGAGGGTCTAGCTAAATTGACCTGTCAGTCAATCTGCGAAACCATCTGCAGCGAAGGGTCTATGCTACATCCGAGGTACATCACCTGGGATCTCCAAGATAGATCCTCGCTTCTAAACCATAACCGCCCCCGCATGCCGCGTTTTCGGCTGGCAAAAAGGGAAGCCGTTTTCGCCACGTTGACGGACATTCTCCACTTGTCTAGCCACTCCAGTAGCCTATCAAGGAGCCGCGAGGTCTGACTTACGGTACGATGGTATGCGCTGTCGTCTGCGTAAACGTCCTCTTCACCTTCTCCCAAAAGATCATTGAGCATGGGGATGTCGTTGGTGTATTCCGCGTACAAGCAGGGCGAGAGGCAACTGCCACCCCCGCGCGCACCACCCTAGGAGATGAGAGCTGCTCTACCGTGTGAGACAGCAGCGTTATAGGCCGTTAACTTCCGGGGCTTGCTCGGTTTCGCTATTACAATACCTCCTGCCTCTTTTCTGATGTCTGGAAAGTGGGCAGTGTGCAGGATACCGTTGGAAAGTCTCACAACGGTGACGGCTGTATGACGGGGCAACATGATGTGGGCCGCGGGAGGAAACCCCGTCCATGCCTGGTGCTTTGCGCTTCTAAAGGCGCCGGCAGCCTCCCCCTTGGAGCTGCGGTGTCGGGCTGTAGAGTAGCTCCCGAACTCGACCCTCAACATGCTTGTGGTGACGAAGGCGACGGCAGCTGGTGTATGTGGAGTGAATGTTGAATGAAGGCGAGAGGCTTGGATTTCGGCTTGGGCAAGGGCACCGTAGTGTCTCTTACCCGAACCGTCCTGCAGTGGAGATGTTGAGTGTTTGGGTCGGATGAGCTGTGTGTTGAGAGCGTGGAGACTGGTGTCGTCATCCCGGGCGTAGGATATTCTCCGATCCCAGTCGACACCGTGAAGTGACAAGTGACGTCTGTCGGGTCAACTAGTATTTATAAATATAATATACATAACTAGCTGACCCGACAGACGTTGTTCTGCCATTATAGTCCGGTCAAAGTAGACATTGAAGGTTACATTCATCATCATGTTTCAGGGATGCAAAATGTTGAAAAAGTTATATCCTTTATAATATTCACGTTTCCGAGCCACCCCAGAGGTAGTGTACATGGCGTGATTTTTTACTTTTTTTATATTATAGGGGGCAAACGACACCTGCTCGTTTAGTGACTACCGCCGCCCATAGACATCCGCAAAACTAGGTGTCTTGCAGACGCGTTGCCGGCCTTTAAGAAAGAGGAATGCTCTTTACTTGAAGATCCCTAAGTCGTATCGGATCGGAAATACCGAGGGAGGCAGCTGGTTCCATAGTACTATTGTACGCAGTAAAAAATGGCGTTTATACCGCACAGTACTACATTTAGGAATATCGAGGTGGTGGGCGTGGAACTTTGAGTTCTGTCGCGATGTCCTATGATGGAACTCAGCTGCTGGTATTAAGCCGAACAATTCCTCGGAACACTCCACATTGAAAATACGGTAATAGATGCAGAGGGAACCGACATCTTCCTGTAGGGCCAAAAGATCGACCTGCCTGGAAATAACAGGGTCATCAACGATTCAAGTCGCTCTATGTTGGATACGGTCAAATGGATCTAGCTGATATTTCGGGGCCCTGCCCAAAGGTGGGAGCAGTACTCTATAATATGGCAATGGATTGAGTTTCACCATTCCATCTACGTTAGCCTCAAAGCAAGATAGATTATAGAAGTTATGGGTATAAGTTTATACTTTATACTAATGTATATACCAGCTGCCGGGCTGATTTATGAATCTAAACCATTCTCAACTTCCCATAACACACACAAAATTTCGTCAGAATCGGTCCAGTCGTATAAGAGGAGTTCAGTGACATACACACTCACACAAGAAATTATATATAACTATAAACTATATTTTTATAATATAAAAATACACTATAGGATTTATAAGTGTTTTATTCTTTTTACCATAAGGGGACAAAAGATCAACATCAGCTGGAGCCATTTTTATTACCTACCTACGCCCAAAAACATCCGCATAGAGGTCTATACAGATGCGTTGCCCTCCTTCTTTCTCCCACCTCCACTGGCTACTTGACCACACCTCACGAAACGGCACAGCCCAGCTATCATTTTACCCTGGTTTCGTGTAATCGAGAGGTACCTTCCAGGTCGCCACGGCCCAATTATATATGCATGCAAGCAGCGTGGTGCTACATCTTACTATCTTTAAATCTGATAATGTCTTTTCCTATTCCAAAAGTTATAGTTCAAAATGTGAAGCAAAAACTTTGGACCCCTTTTTAGGATAATTGCGCGGACGGAGGAATATGAAATTTAGCACAATTATAGTTTATGTGTAGAAGTGCAGAACGCTGATATTTGTCATTAATAATGCTTATAAACTACATTAATTTAATAAATAAAATTACACATACTACCATGCATTTGACACGTATGACCAACATAATTATTGATAAAGTTTCTAAGTGTCCAAGTGTTGAAAATTATACAAACATTGAATACCGTTGTTACAATGATATAATATGTCATATGAAATTTATTTTTAATTACAAAAAGTTTCACTTAGATCGAATTTCGATCTACGGGCGATCACTAGTGTATATAAATAATTCAAATGTAAACTACAATTAAAATAAAAAAGTAAAATGATATAGATTGTACTTACAAGGTGGTCCCGGGCTTGCTGTCGAAGGATAACTAATATATGGTGGCATATACTGGAAGAACCTGCGAAATACGCCAAATATAATAATCATATCAATACATACGCACAGTGAGCTCCCAATGGACTATATAGACAGATTATTTATTATTTTAGATATACATATTTTATTTTATATTATAGTTTTTGAGGTTCAAATTATGATGTTTTAATTTTCGTGTACACGTGTACACATTGGAAGAATAAGTTTTCAGTTTTTATTGAATGTTTATATTGGCATAGGTAATATTATTTTATTGACAATTCGAACGCTTATGCTAGTTAATATTATATAAGTTATTATTTCATCAGTATATCATACATATAGTCCACAAATAATTTATAAATATATTAATTTGTGTACTTAGTTTAATTATGTGATATTATGCTTAAGTAAAATAGACAAAACTAGAAGCGTACATGTATTACTGATATAAAACCATGCTAATAAAAATATTTTCTACATACAGTGATTTCAACTCTCTAAAAGGACAAGCATAAAAAGCTTATGATACACCAGCAACTAAAAATATAGGTGATTATACCACACTCAAAGCGTTTCAAGAGGCTTTTTATCATCGTTACTTAATAACAATGTTTATGTGATGCTCAAAATTTAATTACCTATTAAGTTTGTTTTGGTAACAAATAAAAATTCATCCTACTTGGACATAATATCAAAACAATCTATAAAAATAAATGTATGTCTCAGTACTTTATTTATGTCTACCAAATCTTATTGTAATACTAGAATAAATATCATTTAAGCACTGTCGAATTGTTTCAAAAGGTAAGCGTTAGATGGCGCATAATTCTCTACTGAGCTAATTTTATCGGTATCAAAAACTTTAATGTGGTTAATGTTTTATCTATAGACACGAATTTCGTAAGCGTTAACTACATATTATGTACTCCGACAGTCGAATTGCAATACTTTATTTTTATTTTCTCTCACATTATCTATGGCATTCTCGCTCCCATCACGACTGGTAAAGCGGGACGGCTATAGTACTTGAGATATATTGTAGAGCACATTTTCTTCAAAGCGTCCTATTTGATCAGAGAACGCTCGGCATTGCTGGCCATATAGGTGCCACTTTGACATAAAACGTGCCACATATAAGTTAGATAACGCAACGATTCCTGCCTATTCCTGATAAATGTGCCCACGGAACGGTAATTACCCAGGTGTGCTTGAACGCTGTGGCTGGTACGGCTGCTGTATATTCATGTGTGGGGNNNNGGGATGGTACATCATCGTCCCAGCGGCCGTCCCACCCGCCCCACTCAGATATGGCTGCTGTTGTCTGTGCAAATAAAACATAACTCATTACTGTGCCGCTAAGCGTGTGTGTGAAGTATCCCTCGTGTATCTAAAAACAAAATCATCGATAAATAAAACTGTACTCTGTTCGAGTTGGTGTGATGACGCCAGGGCTGATAGCCGGCCTGCAGTAGAGAACGCGCACGGAACATATCGCGCCCTTGTGTTAAAATTAAGACGTTAAACGGGAAAAAAAACATTAACATAAAAAGGAAATAGATATAAAGTCCTCTAATTACGTATTATCTAGTTGCTAGGTATATTATAATGTACATGGTTATATTTTTGTCACTAGCAAAATTTTAAAATAATTAAGTAAGAGTGTGTTTTTAATTTTAGGTATAGTATAATTTCAATATTTTGTTAAATAAACATCGATTTGAAATGGTCCGAAAAAATACATCTATTGTCGTTACAGTCTTCGTGTGCGAACAGTATATGAAGAGTACAACTACCTCAAACAGGTGTTTCGCATCCACTTTAATTGTACTATGATTAGATTTGTATTTTATTATTATAAAATTAATTCAACAGACTTTATGTACTTATAAATCGTTTTATGGTATAAAAACAACAGATTAAAATTCTCCATTCATATTTTGGCGAGCTCAAAAAATTTTATTAGATTATTTAATTCTGTGAGTTACAACTTTTTTTTGACTTTGACTTTCATAAAGTGTATTCAAATGTTTGAAATCTACTTCGTTAAGGTCACGATCGCCGGAACCTCTCCAAGGTCAGGTAAACAATTACTTTGTCCCATGTTATAAACATATTTCTTGGTCTTACTGGCGAGTCGCGACCGGCCGGCGTCACTGGCCTTGAAGTCTATACATTTCGTGTGCGAACAACGAACGATGTATTTTTTTTTAAGGATCATTTCAAATTTTTTTTCCACAAAATATTACAATTAGACGATTTCCTTTGAAAACACACCCCTGGAATGATGTGTACTTCCTTATTTTAAAATTTGGCTGGTGGCCAAAAAGTAACCCTGTATATGTATATACAAATATATAAAATATTGTCTGAAAGTGAACGTTTTAGCCGCCAGATGGCGTGATACACGGTCCCTATAAATTAAATCGTTCGTAATATTCATCAATGTCTTGATTACATTAGGAAACATTTGATTGGTTGCGAGCAGACTGACTGTACTGACGTCACTGTATTCCTGGCGCGAACAGAGTGTAGACAATATTCGCTACTTTTAATCTGAGCACTTGTAATTAATTTTGTTCAGAAGCTATTTAATTAATGTTCTAATTAGTCAATGTTTTATAAACATTATATTTATCTAGATTAGAAACGAGTACTTATTAAAGGTAGCAAGGAGAAATTAACGGGTGACAAAATTATTAGTAGCATAACTAAAATGAATATTTCAAACCATAAAATTAACCCATTCAATGCGGCGCTCCAAACTACGATTTCTGCTCCGTTACGGCCGCCTATTTCGACGGGACGCCGATGTGCGTCCGCCGCACTTCAAAAGGAAAGTTTTAGACGCCGATCGGTGTCTGCCGCACCCGGATAAGAATTCGAAAAAAAATCGTTTTTTTCTGTTCGCCAACCTTACAGTTAGCTCGTAAATTGTAGACAGATATACGCGTAACTAAGTAAAGGGGTTTATTTTTGTCACAATCAGTTAAATCTGCCATTAATAGTTAAAACTTTAGAAATTAGTATTTTTGCTAAGAATTATGGGTGAAAACAGTAAGTAAAAGTAAAATAATATATTATAAGTCGTTTTACATTAAATAGTCACCACATTTAATAGATATTCGTGTTTAAATTATTTTTTTTATTATTTGTTGATTTTGCCAGAGTATACCAACCTTTGATAACTTCTAAACTTCATTAAAACATTATACATATTATATTTATCATTCATCATTTTAACCCTTTGAGCTAAATATCCTTGGTGATTATTATGTAGGCATTTGAAAAAGATACAAGTTCCTAGTGAAAGAAGTCTTGTTACCTTTTTTCGCTCCTTTTAATTTTTTTTTAATAACTAATATGAGAATCCAGCTGCCGATTAAAGCTACTACTACACAGAATAGAAATCTCATCTTCAATAACAGATTCTATAGCATAATACCTAATTTTTTTTATAGTACAACCTCTTGTACTATAAAAAAAATAGCGAACGAGCAGTCGGAGCCATTTTCATGACTACTGACGCCAATAGACACCCGCATAGTTTCTTGCCCCGCTTCCGCCTCCTTCATGGGCCACAGGCTACTTACACACCGCACGAAACGCGACAGCAAGCTAACACTTTACGCCGGTCTGTAAATTTATCTTACTCGTCAAACACTGATATTCATATATAGACATGAGTCACGTAAGTAACTCGCAAGTCTATCCATAAATCAAGTATAAAATACCGTCTAAATGTTTAAATCTGCACAAATAAAATGTGCATTTAAAAAATTTAAAAGCATCATGGATAAAATGTTACTCCTGGTAGACGCCGATGTGCGTCCTCCGCTATTTATCAATAATATTTGAATTTTTGAAGAGATGATTTCACAGAAACTATGCTCAGTACCTCGTAGCTATAGGAAAAGAAAACGTTTATTTCGCAGAAATTTTTAATAATTTGAATTCTTGCCGAAAATAAACTCATTTAAAATTTGACGCCGATCGGCGTCTGCCGCACCTGGAAAGGAAAAAGAAAGACGCCGATCGGCGTCCGCCGCACTCAATGGGTTAATATAATTAGATTATAATATAAATAGGTATAATTTAACTAAAAATGTGATTAAATTAAATGGGGATAGAGTAAAAAATTAAATTGAAACAATGGAAATTGCTTTGTCCTGTGTGAATTCACGTCCAAGTCCAATTTTTCCGATTTTCCAAATCAACAATAAGTGTGTCCACTAAGCCATATTGAGTGATTCCTTTTGTGGCATTTAAGCCATGAGCCATTTGTCCAGTCTTTGCCAACTGTGTTGGCAGACCCATCTCGAATCTGGGTTAGTAACTAGAACTTAAGCGACTTTTAACAATAACTCCTTTAACACAGCTCCTTTAGCACATTACAATGTGACGGGATCACCACTGCCAAAGGCAAATACGTAAACACATTCATGTAAAAATATAACCAATTATGCAAAAATCCCATGAAATTTTATACTTCTTATCAAGCCTTTACGCTCTTATTTGGCGCACAATTTGAATATGAAATAATTACTAGAACACCGTGTTGTTTGAAATTTAAACTCACTTCACATGTTTTTAGATTGCTTTTTGTTTCGCCCAAATTGTGGAAGTTTTTAGCGCTATGAATATACCGAAAATTTGTACAATTTCCTGTATATTCATTACCCTATATACTTCCTACACGTGCCGCTTCGCAAACACAATACATCAATGACGAGTTCTGTCCTCAAAACACATTAATGCTTCAAACGTTAATTTCGAAATTTTGATTTGAAAAACCGAGCCATGAGATCGGCGGTTAACCTTTATCGATGACAAATAAGTAAAGGCGATAGTGGAAGCGAATCCAACTCAATATATGCTGAATACTGCTGACGCTGAGAATCTACAGCTCAATCTACAGGACCAGGAGTAGGGTGAGGCACTTGCGCCAAATCAGAGAGGCAAGAAAGCTAGATAAATCCATCCATTTATCCAGCCATCTTAAACTGCCGATTCAAAACGCCCATATGACCTTCATTTTTTTAAGGGTACAAGCTGAGATATTTCTAGCAAACGATTCCAGCATAGAAGGTACAATGAACTTCTATGAAATAGGAATTGTCGTAGATTTTACGTGACCAGGTTTATATTACGATTTAACTCCGGCAATCATATAATTGTTTGAATTGTGCTGTAATGATATATTTTGATTATTGTGCGTCTTGTTTTATATTATGAAATTTTTCGGTCACTAGCATATACTAACAATATGCTCGGAGTCTTTGTAACTTGAGATAAATAATATTAATAATTGGTAAATATCTTCAGACAGATATTATTAACAAAGAGAGATCCGTTGCCAGACAATATCTTAGTCAAATTACTGTAATAAACTGACGTAAAATAATATTAAAGGTTGAATGATATAAGAGAGAAATGAGGTGATTATATTTCAACACCCTACAGTTTCAAGAGCTGCTTAAACCTATAAAACACCTAGGAGAAATAGATAGTAGATAGATAGACCTAGTAAAATAATTGTGTACCTGCACAATTATTTTAAAATTGAGTATATATTAGGAAATTCTCAGCTTTCTTAACTACGAAATAACAGAAGATATGACAATCACATTATCTTAAACTAAAAGATGAATGCCGTAAGGTATTTATCGTAGATTTTAATGCTATTTTTATCAAAAAAGCAAGTTAATTTTGAATTAGCTTATTTTAATTAAAATTTAATTTACATACTACTTAACATTAAAAATTACCTAGCTTGCGCTGTTTTGATTGAAACAACAATTAACAATGTTTTTGATAGAAAGCTCTATCACCACATGCGTATTCACAAATTATATTTGCAGGTTAATGTAGAGCATAACTAATTGGACAACTAAAGAGTCACTAAACAAACGATAGTACAAAATGGCGGATGTTAACCAATAAACAAATGGAACTGTCGACGTCGTTCGCGTTTTACATATCTACATCTTATTCTATTGGCACAAGAATAAATTCGTAAAAATTTTACAAATCTAAATTGACATCAGAATAAAATTTTGTTGTATTGAAAACTGTCATTAAGAAATAAAACTTCCACTATCACGTCACGCATGCAATGCTTCGCAGTTTTCACGTAAGTTTTTGACTTGCCGATGTCCGAACTCCGATGTCGTGTAAAATCACAGAATTCACAGACCAATAGAGCTATGCTTAGAAACCATAGAGAAAGAAAAATAACATGAATGGTTCGTGTTATTTTTTTATTAGTAGTATTCTGCTTGTATTATTGTAATAAATTAACTATATTTTGTTACATATTATTAAACTAGCTCCCGCCCGCAGCCACGTTATACATATAAACCTCCTTCTTGGATCACTCTATCTATTAAAAAACCCTATCAAAATCTGTTGCGTAATTTTAAAGATTCAAGCATACAGACACATGGGTCTTTATTTTATACCATGTGTTTATTTATCAGGGCTAGTGATATGTAAAAGTACCCGGTACTTTAATAACCAGTATGCAGCAGTCAGGCTTGCTAAACCTTTTTCAACCGTCATCCACACTATGATCTAATTTTAAGTTCATAAATCAGTTGCATTAATTTAACAAACATAACACTACTATTTAGGTACATGAAACATGGTCTCGAGTAAGATCACGCAAAAACTGCTCTAGTATATGTAATATTTATATTGAAAAGAACTGAGAACGCTTTTTATCTAATACATTATAAAAACTATTAATTTATTGTTTCCTTTCGGAAGTATGCACTGCGAGGTTGAACTATTGTTAGTCGTGGTAATAAAGAGAATGTAAAAACTAACCTTTAGAAGTGTACGGAATGTATCAATGAATATATCATCAAAATATATTTGTAGAAACTTTCAACTTACTTTTGTAAGTAATAATGATTATAAAATATATAAAATCATTATAAAAGTAATTTGGTGAGATATCTTAGTTTAGTATTAAGCCTATGGCAATCAAATATACATAACCTTGTGCAAATGAAAAATAAAAATAATAATAAGTAGATCTTAGATATATATGCTTTCCATACTCTTTCCTGTGTTTAATTATTTTAGTGTTACATTAACTCTAACCTAACACTAAAATAATAAAAGTAACTGAACACTAACAGAGAATGTATCTCTTATGAAATGGCCATTATAACAAAGTCGACCTTATGACATGAAAATAAACGAAGGCTGTGCTAAGGCGTAAAAGAAAAGATATGTCGTTTGTTTTAAATAAATACCCAATTTATGATTGTTATTAATAAAAAAAATAGGAGATCTCATTTAAATTTATTTTGCTATTTTGCCCATGAGCTAAAAGGTAAAAATGTCTTACAGATTACAGATTAATGGCAGGGATATAAGAATATAAAGACTGGTCATGGTCATATATTATGTGCGGATCAGAATACTGTGGTACTCATAAAATATAATAAATAAATAACAGTGGAACAAGGACGACACAGGCCAAGCGGCATAGCGAGGGTAGCAAACAGTACATTTTTCTTATTATAATAATTATTATGATTTAAAGTTAAAATTTTCGATTAGTTTATAATGCAGTTATGTATGTTTGTTTTATATCTACAAGTCTCTACTTAGACGGGGATAAAGTGTTTAACTTTGTTTATAGGGATAATATTAGGAAATAGTGGACCAGTGAAGAAAGATATTTCACAAACAGAAAGCTACTCTATATACTAACATAGCTTATATGTTGTTAGTAGTTATGCCGTGTGGCGTGAAATTGTTTATAAATTAACACTTACTTTCTATAGAAACCAGAACAATTAGGTTTGATCACGCAATGGCTAATGAATACAAATATAGTATCTAGTATATTACTTATAATAAGTATATATATTGATATTACTAAATATATTTTAATATGTTGTTTCGTAAAGATTTCGCATTTTATATGTTTTGCCTCTACATAAATATCTACTTGAAGAATGTTTTCTGGTAAGAGTTTTCTTCTCACTTTAGTCACGACTATACCAAGAAGCATGCGAACTGCAGTATTTTTATCACATCACATAGTCCGAAACATTCACAAATGTGATATCTTCTTGGTACACAACTGATACACGTATCATATACTGATATCAGAAATATACCAAAAAATGTCATGATTATCACTTTTATTATACATAAAACAAACAAACACAAATTGAATTGAATATGAATGTTCATTTCATAATCTTCAGAAATATTTATTTCAAAATCCATAGTAAATAAATTAACTTGGCCACTACTTTAATGTGACTAGCTTATTGTATTTTTTTTTGTTTCTTCATATTCATTATGTATTTATTCATGTAATATTTTTTGCATAACATAATTGCATATCAACAATAATAAAAAACTCAACTTGCACAATAAGAATATACGAAATAAACATTTATAATAGCGATTCTATAACGCTTGTCTTTCTATTAGACAACCAGCGGATAGGAAAGAATGCAAACAAATAGCATGGGGGGTTTGATGCAATACTACAACATTGACTACGTATTATGTATAACAAAAATAAATACCTAGCTAAAAAACAAACATACATAAAAATAACGAGACAAAATATCCAATGTTCATAATTGAAGTACGGCCAATATAAAACGTGTCCAATTGATAAATTTTAACATTTGTAGAAATTTTGAGCATATTATGTCCCATGTCATCGAGAAGAATGTATTAGACAGTGGGATAGAAACTTGGTTGGTGTTCCTACGGACCCCAAAAGTGGCGGAGGATAGCTATTTCTAAATACGCCTTCTGTAACTAGATAGCGAACGGAAAATGTTACTCTAAAATAAGCCAGCGCGAGTGTAAGGTAAATAAAGAAGCAAATCACGTTTCTATTTAAATATCGTTTCGGTTTTCAATTGGTCGTACTGTCATTTTATCAATCAAAATATCATATTTCGCTTCGCTTTTTTAAATCAAACAAACGGACAAGTGGCTCTAGAATGCTACTATAGGAACACTCAGAATTATCCTAAAACTCGACTCGAATGTCGCCATCTAAGCAGAAGGTTGGCCTAAATGACTGGCCAAAATTCTCCTTCCGCTTTATATAACAGCAGAATTTTCCAAAATTTGCAAAAAAATCTCCCGATTACACCGGTTTATTTGTATACTGTTTTCTAATGAGTAGCCCCCAAGCTATGAGACTTGAACGTGTAAACTTTGGAGGTGAAAAGATTTTTACCCTATATAGTAATAATGACTCAAAATTTATACAAATATGTGCGCCTTATAAGGATTTTAAATTTTGCTGGCCGATCGTATAGTTACCTAGGATGAGAAGTAGGTCTAGTTCCATGTTGAGGTCCCCTGTACGGGTAGTTTACCAGCTGCGGTCGACCTGGCTGCTGATTCTGTGGCGCTATAAAACTAGGACCACCCTGAAAGTAACACAAAACAAAAATTAACATTATAATAAGAATGTTGTCTCAGCTGAGTTTCGGCAGATGTTATCTCCATAGAGGCATGCCCAAGGTAAGCTCAGGACATATTATGCACTCTCTATTCCCATATACTTCTCTTTTTTTCTTCTCCCAAACTTTCAACTTGCACCGAACAGGGATTCGAACCTCGTGTCTCTTAAGCGTGCTTACCACTAACTAAACCAGTCGAAACGCCTGAAATTAACATAGCGCCGAATCCAGGTGGGGGTCTTTGGGGGTCACAGGCCCCGTGAGTCTTTAAGTTCATTTTCGTACCCATAAAAGGGGGCCCCATTTACTCCGAGCTCTTCTAGCCCCAGGCCCAATTTAATCCGGCGTTGAACATTCTTAACAAGAATAGATACATTACAGATATAGGATACATACAGTTTTTGGTAAGAGGTAGTGCCACACTGCATGCTTGCATGCAGTCGAATTGGGCCGGCACGACCGGGGAGGTACCTCTCGCTTACACGAGACTGGCGTAAAGTCACAGCTGTGCTGTCGCGTTTCGTGCGGTGTGTAAGTAGCCGGTGGCCCATGGAGGTGGGAGGAGAAAGGAGGGCAGCGCATCTGTATAGCCTCTATGCGGATGTTTGTGGGCGTCAGTAGTCATGAAAATGGCTCCGGCTGCTCGTTTGCCCTCCTATATCATAAAAAAAAAAATATATATATATATAAATTTATATCTATGCAGGTGACTATCAAACGGTTATGGGGTTAGCACACACCGGTGATCGTCCTGATCACCGGTGTGTGCTAACCCCATAGCCATCTGCGCACCCAGAGATGGGTTACTTATGTCCTCCGTCCAAGTAACGAGACAAATGTCCACAAATTGTGTGTTATGTGATCAGGTACAGTAAGGGGCCGAAGGTGCCATGTTCACCTGCACGTCAACATATGTGTGATTCTAACGTAAACAATTACCGTACAAACCGACGGACGGTGATAACAATATCCATAATAGCGATGCTATCCGGATGTACAGCTAAGTTGAATGCGGTTATTATCTGCCCATGATAATTGCACAATGTGGACATTGCATGTCGATTCAAATCCGATCGTTTAATATTAGTGCAACAATAAACGAACGACAACAAAAAAAAATCAAACGTCACACCAACTAAAAACTTCTGACTGGGCCAACCTCTTAGGGTCAATTCACACCAAAGGCGCGGCGAAGCGCAGCGAAGCGGAGCGCATTTTCAGTGTCATATAAATTTAAACTTTATTTTCATTACTGTAGTACTTATTATCGAATTCTCGCGACTTCCGCGCGGATTCCAGCGAATCCTCGCGCAGTGGCTCGAATCCGCGCGACTCGTTCGAGTTTCTCATGCGATAATAACTATTATAGTAATTATTATAAAGTTGAAATTCATATGACACATAAACTGCGCTTCGTTTCGCTGCGCTTCGCCGCGCTTTTGGTGTGAATTGACCCTTAATCTGAATTAATCCGCCACCTAGATCAGGCGCTATGTTAATTTCAGAAATCATGCGTATACTTTTCCAGGTAATTTCACTATCAAGATCTGGGATGTGACAATGTTATATGCACTGATGGTGCTGGTGGTGATGGTGATGATGCTTAATTCACATAAACAGTGAAATACAATATATTTTGAAATACTGAGATCAGGACTCAATAGGACAAGAAAACGTTCTCGAGCGATTAGGCACATAATGTCTGCTTTACCAAAATGACTATTGCTGTGTGACTATTATCCCACAATGCCTACTTTAGTAACAATGACCACTTTCCATGAAACGTCTACAATACTGTCTTTACATTTGTTTGCTTGAGTATCTGATTGCTATTGTAATCTTAGAGAATATAGTAAATTGTAATGCATAAATTAATGCGTAAATTTTTGATAATGAAAACTTTTCTATATAGTATGGCCACTTGAAAACTCCTTTGAATCAATTGGCCACTTGAAAACTCCCTTGAATCTACATATATCTCTGTCATTGTCATTTGGGTATTTGGTCTTTTTATCATTCGGAATTGAGTAAAATCATTCATTTCTGTATTTTATATTATCCAAACCAAGTCAAACATGGCTTTGGTGTTTGTAAAAAATCAAAAAGGACAAGAAAGTTTGATAGTAGGTGGTAACCATTGAGTTATTATTAGTACGTAGTACATATAACTCAATGGTGGTAACAGATATAATTTGAGTAAAGTGAATAACTCTACAACCTTATGGCGATGTGTTAAAAGAAGTGATTGTACGGCAACACTGACTTTGGACTTGACTAAAACTAATATTTTGCGACAAAAACAACACTCATGTGAAAGTGACCTTACTAGAAGTTTTATTAACGAGAAATGTAAAAAAGACGTATGTACTGATTTTGGGCCTATATTACCAATTTATGAACGGAATTTTGAAATTTTAAAACGAAAAGGATTTCGATATGAATCGGAAATACCGGCATTTTGCACTATTAAAAACACGTTGTACCGAGAACGGAAAAAATATTTGAACTGTAAAAAATGAATCTTCGAAGAATTAAAAGATGTCGAGGTTCCCGAACATTATAAACCTTTTTTGGTTTGTCAGGATGGTGAAGGCGACGACAAAATGTTGATATTTGCAACTACTCTTGGCAAAAAAGTAGTAAGGGCGAGAAATAAACGTACCGTGTGTTTCGGTGATGGCACATTTCAGATGTGTGCCGAAGCCATTTTTACAATTATTCACCGTTCATGCTGACCTAGGTTCGACCAAAACAACTACATTTGTCGTACCTTTAGTGTATGCATTATTACCGAACAAAAATGAAGATACCTATGGTCGTTTTTTCAAACTATGTCGGGATTTACTTGGACTAAACCTGGTCAATTACAAGTGTGATTACGAAAAAGCCCAGATGAAAGGCGTTATAGAAGCCTTTCCTGAAGCAAATATCAGAGGTTGCTTCTATCACTTTAATAAAGCTGTTTGGAAGAAATCCAAAGAATTAAAAGTAACCTCTACAAAAGAAGGCAGGAAAATAAGTCGTTGTGTGCTCTGTTTCCACTTCTTCCTTCAAATCAGATACCCGAGGCATGGGTACGCATTCTCGAGGAAGCTCCAATCACGCCGGCATTGCAAACTTTCCTCAAATATTATAAGAGACAGTGGAAACCTACGATGTTGCCAAAAGTTCTAAGCTGTGCAACTGACAGACACAGAACTACAAACCCATTAGAGGGTTGGCATAGACGGCTGAATGCCAATATATACCCAAAAACCCCAACTTTTTTTATTTTCTACATAAATTTAAGCAAGAGGCAAAGCAAGCCAATATATACCCAAAAACCCCAACTTTTTTTATTTTCTACATAAATTGAAGCAAGAGGCAAAGCAAGCCAATTTCAAAATAAATAATGGTTTCTTCAATAAATTGAAAAAAAAAATAGAAAAAATGTAGACATTGAATAAATTGCTCTCGAGTTTATATAAAAACATTTCAAGCATCCAATTAGTAAAAAAAATTGTTTATTTGAAACTAAGGATGGGAGGGAAAATTAGTAAATAAAAGGGACTTATTTTTTGTTCTATTCACTTATCAGTTTGCGTTTGTCTCTGTTGTTTATTTTAATATATTATAATTGGTGTTTTTATGTTATCACTTTAAGAGAAAATGAGAATCGTTTTGTTTATGAATTAAAAAATACGCAAACATTAGATACCTACTTTTTTATTTACTAAATATAGAGAGAGATCTAGAGAGAAAGTAATCTTTAAAATTCGAAATAAAATGTGGCTTCCTCCACGTTCGTAAGTAGGTAGGTTGGTGTAGGTATGGTCATTTTTGTAAAGTGGTCATTGTGAAAAACATAGTAGTCATTATGAAAAAGTAGTCATTTTGGTAACGTGGTCTTAGAGAAGAATATTATAGTCATTTTCATAAAGTGGTCATTTTCATAAAGTAATCATTTTGGTAAAGCAGACATTATGTGCCTAATCGTTCTCGAGCACTACCAACGGGTCCAGTAATACGTAGTGCCATGCATTGTAGCTGAAATGGTCCGAAACGACCAAGGAAGTACCTCTAGCACATATGATATCGCCGTGAAATGACAGCTTTCTTGACACCTATCGAGTGGTTTACATGTTTCCGATGGGAGGAGTAAAAAGCATCTGAAATATAATTATGTGGATGTCTATTGACATGGGTAGTCATCAGAAGTATAGTATTACTCGATTGTCCCCTTATATCAGTGGTTGTTAACCTTTTAGTCCTGATGGACCATTTGATAAAATTTTCGTTATGCCGCGTACCACCCCAACTGGGTGGTCCGTGTAGTAACGAAATTTTTGTTTATTGATCTAGAGGTAATGGCATGGCTGGTGGATCACTTGAGATGCTTCCAAGGGCCACAAGTGGTCCGCGAACCACCGGTTGAGAACCACTGCCTTATAATATAAATATCACTGCCTTATAGGTATCCGCAGGTCTCTCTTACTATTGTAATCAGATCCACCTATTGTCATTAGATTCGCGTGGTAATCATAATCATCTACAGATCGAAGACTCGATTCTCAGAACTAACCACTATCATATATGGCCTATATTACTCCGTTTATGGCACCTAAGAGCACAAATTCACCGCCATATATGTATATGAGCTGATGCTGCAGAACATGACATGTTACGAATGAGGTTTCAAATTGTGAGGTTCGGTTTAATTTAGGACTGGTAAATGTATTGACCTCACCCATTATAGACAAAGAGAAATGTCTATATGCATTTTTTATAGTATATGGGCGCAAATAAGCAGTCGAAGATATTTCATGACCACCGCATGACGCTCATAGACATCCGCACCGAGGCTACACAGATACACTGCTCTTTTCTCGCCTCCCCCTCTATTGGCCCCCGTTTACTACTTCTAAGCGAGAGACATTAAATTAAACCACATAATATACTTTAAGTGCCTACAGTTAATCCGAAACTATTAAAAAAAGTTTACAATAAGTCTACGTAAACACTTTTTTCATCATCAGCTGATACAGTGTGTATGAAGTGAGAAAAAACTTTTAAAAAATCCTGTGGCTAAACTATTGCTCCGATTGATCTGATTTTTGTTGTGTACCCTGGAAATTATACACTAAATACGTGGTTTCATTCAATACATCTCGCTTTTATCAACCTTGTATATATAATAATGATATTATTTCTATTAAATTAAAAACAAAGACTCAATTGCGTTTCTGTAATTAAAAGAAACAACATTTAAAGCCCTTATTTTCGGGTCTATCTTTTTACAATGAAAATAATTTATATAAAACTTCAAATCAAAGTCACTTTGACAAATACAACAAAAACATAATTAAATAAAACCTTATGGTTTTCTTTACATATATATAAAGGATAATTGCAGAATATTATGTAATAATAATATCTACTTTGCAAGTATTCAATGATAGTTTAATAATCTTAAGATGGATTGTGAAATGCTATGCTACGCGGAATAACTATAATATTACATTATATCAGAATATATAAATATTAATACGTAAAGCAAAAAATTTTACAATGGGCTATTTTCCTGTATTAAAAATATAAGCTTATTGAATGTAATCTTTAATTAATATGATTTATGAAGTCATTATGTAGTGAAATAATTAGTAAATAATCAATATTTCATTTTAAAATCAATTTTTAAAAATACGTATTTTTATTCATGAGTCACGTGATACGAAACGACTTGAAATTGATTATGACGTCAGTATTGCGTGAGGTCTATGGTACCGTCATATGCGTAGCAACTAAGTTGTCAATTGTCATTTGTCAAAAAGTTGTAGGTCATAATTTTAATATTATGGTCACTGTTAAATGTTGATACTTAGTACAAATGTTTGTTATTACAAAGAGATTACAAAATAAACAAATGCTACATATGAAATAAGTCACATACATAAGTCATTCACTACTTGACATTTAGGATACAGAATATCTACGTCACAGGACGCCATTTTGCTTAAAGAAGCGTTTTCGCGGGTCTTTAAAATTTTGAATTTAAAATTTGAAAGTAAATACTTGTCAGAATAAAAAATAAAAAAATGTATAAGTTCATTGATCACTGATAAACATTCTGGAGTGATTTTTGAAAACTTGGAAAATAGCCCATTGCGCAGACGGAGAAGTATGAAATTTGGCACATTTATAGTTTACGTGTAAGAGAAGTGTAGAATGGTAATATTTTTTTTACATGTTTATAAAATACTTTAAGTTCATAAATAAAACTTTACACACACACTACCATCCATTTGACACCTTGATATATAACACAACGTAATAGCATATTTGTCATTTTTTTGATTTTTTTTTATTTCATTCTTTATGACTTTTTAAACACTTTACATGACAAAAGTGAAAACACTAGGCAGTTCGGCTAGAGTTTACTTGCCAGTGACGTCATCTGGGTTTCAACCAATCACAAAACGTTTTTGACGTAGACAAATAATTGCTACTTTATTTCGCAAATTTTACGATCAATATGCATTTTTTTATATAAAATAGACTTGTATCCGGTTTATTATTATCTTATTTTATATGATGACTAGCTGTGCCCGCGGTTTCAACCGCGAAATCCATATAACCATCAACACCCTGTTTCACCCCCTTAGGGTTTGAATTTCTAAAAATCCTTTCTTAGCGGATGCCTACGTCGTAACATCTACCTGGATGCCAAATTTCAGCTTGATCAGTCCAGTGGTTTGGGCTGTGCGTTGATAGATGGCTATGTCAAGTTATATGTATATAGATATAATTCGTACTATATTTTTGATAGTGCCAAATTGCCTATTATTGATGAAGTTTCTATGTGTCTTCTACGAGAGTTGAAAATTCTACTTACATAAATTGTTTACCTTAGTTACAATGTCATGTTCATTAATTATGATAATAATATCATATCCTATGATATCCTTTTTACCTGTTCATTTGGTATTAAGCACACTAACATGGTGGAGTGTGCCTAGCTACTGTATTTGGGTGCCCCCTAGTTTTATTGCCAGTTCTTCCTGGTCTGGGCTAGGGTTGGAACTGGTGGTAAAGAATGAGATATACTGAAGTACTTGCTTTATCAATGCATTTTTATCAAAACTTTAGAGAACTACCGAGTTATATGTTTCATAAAACCCACAGATACTTAAAAGCCTGACAACATACATATACCGCCCACATATATAAGAATCTAAAATATGATATACTTAGATAGTAATTTAATATATCAAACTAGCTGCGCCCCGCGGTTTCACCCGCGTAACTTTCGATCCCGTGGGAATATCGGTATGAAAAATAGATGTTGGCCGATTCTCAGACCTACTCAATGTGCTCACAAAATTCCATGAGAATCGGTCAAGCCGTTTCGGAGGAGTATGGCAACGAAAACTGTGACACGAGAATTTTATATATTAGATATAGAATCAGTTTTCACATGACGTAGGTATATTTGCTAATATCATTTCTAAATTGCTTTATCTTCATATCTGCTTACTCTCTTTCGCCCCCATTTATCATCTACATCCGTCACACGCATGGCCTGTTACAAAGGCTGCGGACGATAAATACCCCACGACTGTTACCTGCGACCGATATAAATGCAATAAAAAGTATAAAAAACGTGTCACAATATAAATGCACGATTGTACACGGTTACTACGTAGGCGATAAGACGTCGGAACATTGATTGCTTTCCCTCGACCAATAGTATAGCCTCCTTTAATAAGATTACTTCCGTCCAACATTTAACTCCCGAGATCTGCTTTATAAAACTTATTCGCGCGAATCAAGTGGATAAAAGTCGATAATTCCCGTAGAGGTCGGGACCAGCCCTAGACTATCGATAAAAAAATAATCTCGATCGAGCCACAATTGATTACGTCATCACGTTACTAAGAAACATTCACACTCGACATACTCACAATCGAGTCGAACAGACTAATGAGCAGTTAGATATTTTACAAGATAAATGAGTATAGGAAGCCTATTGATGAATCTAGACGACACACGTTTACGTAATTGTTAGATGTGTTCGTCCTACTTTCCTTCCCCCTTGGGCCACTGGAAACTTACACACTAAACCCTACCTGTCGGGTCACCTCTATAGCGTACTTCTCTATAGGGACCGAGAGGTAATTCCCGGCCCAGCCAGCTCAATTCATTTCATTCACTTGTTAGTTTATATTTTTGCGAATGGACATAAGTAACCCACCCAATGGGCCGTAAGAAAGCGCACGAAACGCGACAGTACGGATTACAATGGAACGAGAGCTCGCGATCAATTCGAACGCCTCATTGCATTGCCTTTAGCTACCCTCTTATTACCTACGCAGACGAGGGATTTTTGTCCGCTCCGGAGAAAAAAGTACGCTCATTACCGCTAGTGCTACTAATCTCAATTGTTGTATTTGCAGCTGTAAAGATTTATCTGCCACTGGGTAACTATAGGTAGCAAATATTTCAGTGTTTAAGCAAATGCCGAGTTTGAGACCGATTTACAAGGACCACTTACATCTTATAATTTGTAATATCTGTAATATTACATTTTTGTGGCTCTTGGTAAATGTTTTCTTTTTTTTTTATGGTATAGGGGGGCAAACGAGCAGTTGTAGCCATTTTCATGACTACCGACGCCCATAGACATCTGCATAGAGACTATACAGAGGCGCTGCCCCCCTTTCTCCACCCACCTCAATGGGCCACCGGCTACTTACACACCGCACGAAACGCGACAGCACAGCTGTCACTTCACGCCGGTCTCGTGTAAGCGAGAGGTACCTCCCCGGTCGTGCCGGCCCAATTCGGCTGCATGCAAGCATACAGCGTGGCACTACCTCTATTGAAAGAGAGATGCATTGCAGACGAAGCGGCACGAGCGGGCTGTCTCTCACTCACGTGATACCTGTCCTTAAAGTGCCAGCTATGCGTTATGCGTAGTTTCTAAGTCTCCAGTGGTGGCCATTCTTTGTAGCCGTTCTTTGTATTTGTGAAGCAAGACAAGTGTGAGGGTACCGTGCGATGCCGGACTCTGCTCCCTCTTCCTACCCCCATAGGGAATTGGCGTGAAGATGTGTGTTTATTTTTGAACCGGCAAAACTGTACCTACCCGTCTTGCTGCTAGGCTGTCGCGTCTCGTACGGCTAGTGGGACAATACATGTTTAACCATTTACGGCGAGGATGTTTAGGGAAGTATATAGGCAGTTGCCAAAACACTATAACTGCTTATTTGAAAAAAACACCGGAGCACACCCGGAGTTTCGCAGATTGGTTGCCAGCCAGACAAATACATTTTTAATACCCCATTTCCCAGAAAACGTAGTGCCTGGGAGGATGTTACAGAATAACTACTACTGCAAAGCTGGAGATCTTGCAGTTGTCTCGTCGCCCTTTAAGACAAGCGCCTTTTTTGAAGATTTCCAACGACAAGGCCCCAAGGGGCTGGTTCCAGAGTTGTGGGTGGAAGGAAGTCTATTTAAAATTTAATTGTTGAATATCGTACCAGCGTTGTTTTTGACAAGTCTTGTTGGGGAGCCGGTGGGGCCGATGGCTGGGGGGTCGGCTGTCCTCTCAGGGCTTGGCCCGAGTTTTGAGCCCCTGTTGCACTCGGTATGTAGTTTCCGCTAGCTGCACCCGACGGATGATAACATTCCGGTCCTGAAACATACAGTTCAACTTTAAGGTTTTAAAATCATTAACGGACTCCCTGCCCCTAATTTTAAAGCCGAGCTCATGTTGAAATAACCACCACTGGCACCTGTTCTTCTTCATACCTTCACCATAATTCGTTTCACAGTTGCGCCTTTCGGGTAACAAATGAGTTATAAATTATAATATTTATCCCAAAATAAGGGACCAAAAATCTATGTTATCATCAAATTAAGTCACACTGGACTGGTACGGCTATCTGTACAATCCTCAAAGAAAATGAAAAAACGTCAAACACTATAGTGTGGGCTGTGGGAGTTAATTTCATATCGACGCGGCGCACTATGGAAAATCGAGTTCTGTTTCAGTTCAAAAATCGATAACTTTATTGTTTGTCACTTCCAACTATCATCCACATTACCAGACAGAGCATAAGTTGTCACGATCACGGCATTGCAAATAGTACATAAGTCGACATCACAGCAAAACTCCATAACTTATTTTGGGTGACAACCAGAACAACAACAATTCGCAGCTTTCCATGACATCTTGGGGTATACTGGTTAAAACTTGGCACAAACAAAGAATTATTAAAAAAAAAAAAGAATATGAAACCCTCACCAAAAAATTCGATTTTTTGGTATGGCAATGAGCGTGCTATAAAAGAAAAATGTTGACCACAGGATGCGCTTGATGTTTTTAATTCTAGTAACATTCAGTTAAGGCGAAATGGGCTCCAAATTTGTCAATCCGTGCTCACGTATATTCAAAACGTAACCTTTAAAAACTATTGATTATCACATTTTTTTAGCTGTGGTTAATGTTAACAAAATACGGCATAGTGCTTAGGTCGTCGAAACACGATTAAAGAATTTTGCCTCGATAGAAAAAAATCGTAAACTTTATTGAAAAAACACTATTTCTGACGTTTCCATCAATTTTTAAATCCATACTATTCAATAACTATCAAAGTTATTTCCACAACTAAAATATGTATCTATTCCCAATAAGTAATCGAAGAAATTTTAGGAGTAACTTTTTAAAATAAGCGTATGGTTAATTTTATAAAAAAATATTAATCTAAATATTGTCTCTATTTTCGAGGGCCGTCCACGCAAAATTAACTAGGCGGATCGCAATTGGGACCCATAGCGCCTTAAGGGATGACGTGTGTTTTTGCAAAGTTTTCAACCAAAATACCCCAGGATGATATGGACAGCGGCGAATACTTGTTCATATTTGCTGATTTTCACCCAAAATAAGTTATGGAGTTTTATTAAGCGGTCGAAACATGTGATGCTTGCAATGCGGTGGTCGTGACAACTTATGTTCTGTGCACAGGTAATATGGATGATAGTTGAAGTGATATTTTGTGATTCCGCACTATTGAAAATGCCAGAACAACGGCATATCATAAATTAATTTTACTAATGTCGTTACATTAAAATTTAATTGAATAGTATGAGGTAGAACTTTAACATAATGTAATAATTTCGCATGAATTACATTTGGAATATATATATTTTTTTAATACCCAAAAATGTAAATCTTAAAAAGGTCGGTTTCGGGTCCTTTCGTTTCAATACTTTAAAATTAATTTCTTTCAAGTGTTGTAGGAATTGTTATAAATTATTACAAGTACATTTATAAAAAGCCCATTATTTGTAGATTTTAATGCAATTAGAATGTTTTAGATTTAATTAATATATTTCTATATAAAAATTACCAAAAAATGAAGGGAAAAAGTCAGTTGTTTTAAATTCTTCGAGACTTCTGATAGTTACCGATACCTCCCATGCTTTACATTTGAAGTTATTTTATAACCTACTACTATATATATATAATTTATAAAAATCAGCTGCTACTACGTGTTATTTTTGAAGTTATTGAGAAAAGTACGGTACAAGTCAAGAAACAGGAAACCTCTATCTAAGTATTGAGGTTTTTTTTTATTTTGAACGTTTTTTATGTCAAGGTATTATCTTAAGAATTGGGTGAGATTATATGTTCAAATGTAACTTGTGATGAAAAAACATTTAGTATGATTTTTTGTTTGAATAGAATGATACAAAAACAACAAGAAATAAAAAAACATACAAGAAAAAAAAAATCTTCTAAATTACAATGAACTCTTATTATATTGACAGAACTTTTATAAAAATTGGTAACATAATATGGTTCTTATCAATGTATATATCTGCTGCTTATCAAAACTAAAATATTATAGCTGGTTCCTCAATGACTCGACCATTTCTGCAGATTGTAATAACAGTAAAAACTGACGTCGAGCTGTCTCCTTCTTCATTACCCAATAGAAAATCTTCGTCTACATTGCTACCCACAAAATATTCCTCATCTGAGGTTCCTAAAGATTCGAGTATATCGGATTAATCCGATAGCAAAACACTCTTTGTTTTAGTTCGTAATGGCCTGTTACTTAGTCATTTCGTCCAAGTAACATTTTTTTTAATTATAAATATATTGTAAATATTACTTGTACTTAGTTATTATAAAAGTTATAACAGCACAAAACTATATAAAAGCAATAGTTCACCCGCCTGCATGTATGAATGTACTCAGTATGCGAACTAGTCAATAGCGTAAAACTAAAACTATCGAATGATTCTACAGGCCACAACCACCTTACAAAATTTCAGTTCTTGCTCTAGAGGCCCATTATAAAATCATATTAGATAATGCTACGGCCTGTGGTACGGAGTGATGGGCCAATTTAAAGACAACCGCGATCATTCGATGTCGAGTGATTGGCAATGAACGTGTTAATGTGTACTATCGCAATCGATAATTCGATAAATCACAAACAATGAAAAAAAACATGTTCACATGTAATCGAGTAAACAAAACAAAATTTATAAATAATCTATTCTTGCTGCTTCTAGACAACGCTAAGTTAATTAGTACACTCGTAGCACTGCATTATATGTGTTCAGAAACCATAAAATTAAATAACCTATATGTATGTACAAGTTTTGGATGTACTTACTGTGTGGTGTCGATGCCCGTGGGTAACTGATAAGTGCTAAGGAAAAAATTTGAATATTTTTGGCACGGGATACCTACGAAAAAAAAATCACCCAAAACGGAGATAATGATGTACACAGATCCGAAACATCGATACAATAATAAAACAAGCAAAATCGCGGCAAGGAACGGAGACTTACTGGTTTGACCTAAAAGTCGATAATGGTGCGGAGGCTGCATGCAATTAGAGTTGGAGTATCTAGGATTCTGTTCATGTTTGAGGGCAGGTGGATTCTG
This sequence comes from Calycopis cecrops, assembly GCA_001625245.1. NCBI lineage: Eukaryota > Metazoa > Arthropoda > Insecta > Lepidoptera > Lycaenidae > Calycopis > Calycopis cecrops. Next base: position 41,826 of record LUGF01039589.1, read on the forward strand.
TTGCGGTAGGAACTGCACTGATATACTATTCATGGATATATTCAGTTGGCTCCCGTGACTAGTGTGATTGGAGTGATGTCCCAGGCTCTGATGGCCGTTTCCATGCTGCATGCCAAGTGGCGTTTGCAAATTGTGCGGCGACTCCACTTGAGGCCCGCCGTGTACCCCGCACCCGTGCTTCAGCGTGCCCAAAGAACTATTACCGCCTCTGAGCACTACCATCTTAATTTCATGATATAAATCTTTCAAAAATTGTACGAGCCAAATATTGAACCATTCCCAAAATAGCGGAGACACGATTACGGGCATATGGCGCTTTTTAAATAACAAATTCACCTCATACGTTTTTATAAAGCGTTTATCTTATTTTCTATATAAAAAATCACAATCGCAACGTATAGGGCACTCTCGTTATATCAAAACTATAATCGTATAATTTGTGTATTATAAAACGCGAAAACGTTAAGGCATATTGCTAAAATATTTGCGGACCGCATTCACGATTTTAATAGTAATTTAATGCAGCATAGAGAAAATCGATAAGGAAACAGCGCGCTCCATCGCTCCCACGTCCCGTCTGCTACTACTGCCACCGCAACACTTTCACGTTATATTTATTATCATACGCCTTCAACTAAATATATATTCCCTTATTTTTTATTTAGCATTAATCTTATTATTAGTATTTAATCTTGAACAGACGCGGAATATGCCGATCGGTATTTACCGCACTGAGTGGTGTTTCACTACATGTGGCGGACTTATAAATGTTAGAGGGAGACAAACGGTGTGTCGCCGCTCTTCGGCTCGATTTTAGGGCGTCACAATAGAGCAGTTATCCACCCTTGTCGGACTTCGTTGCAAAAAGCTGACTGCTGAGAAAGAATTACGACTTTATACACGCCAACCGGCATTGCGATGTTCGCTTGTGTGTTCCGAGATGTATTGACGGCGATGTCACATACTGTGCCAATATTAATCGATAACTTTATTTTGACAAGCATGAATATAGCCGTTATTTTGTAACCGAATAAACAAAATTTGTTAATATATAATATTTAATATTTGTGAGATATTTTCTTATAGAAAATGTTGGTTGTATCGACAAAGACATTATAAAACTAGATACCTATATCTCGATAAAATCTTCGAATGGCAAATGCGTTTAACGGTCGATTGCAGATTTAAGTTTTCGCTGAAATTTATTAAGTGGGGCAGATAATACAATATTCGTAAAAATATGACATAAATAAATTAGAGTAATACAATGTAACTGCGTTAATTATGTACTTTTGTGTGTATAAACAGTTAATAATCTTAACGATAATAGTTGTTTCCATTTTTGCAATGATAACACTGTTTACTTATTGATGTATCTTTCACAATATTTCTGACAAGTTCGGTAAATATTTTTTTATATCTGTTAAATTTTTTTTATTAAGTACCCTCATAATGTGAAATGTCATATTGTAGGACATCACACTAACGAACTCATAAATTATAGTGTTATAGTTTAATAAAGTCAATAAAATAATATGTTTACTAAGTGAATTATGGAAAAATTTGTTTGAAAAATTTTAATAGTGAAATATTTTGGTAAAAACTTATTTATATATTGATCAATACTGTTCAATATTAACTAATTTGGGAAATTTTGCTTTGTTCTTAAATGATTTTTTAATAATCTTTATATTTACTACCAGTGACATACCTATATACAAATTGGAAAAACATGTTAGTTAACTTGATACATTGTATTCCCACTAATTTAAATGTCACCACAGATCATTACTAAATGTAACATTAGTAATTGATCTTTTATTAGTTATTGTTTTTTTTAAACTATCATTTGATGCACTGTAACAATTACTTTAGTACAAAAATAGAGATAATACTAGGTTTTGAGAGACATTATAGCCCAAACGCTCAAAGTCTTAAATTGAATAAAAGAAAGTAGATCTAGGATAAAGAAAAGTAGATCTAGGATGAGTTGTAAAAAAAAATCCCTTGCTATCAGAAATTGTAAATGAAATTTCTGATTTTAAAATTTCTTATAAATACTGTGTTATGGCATTGAATTAGCAATTTGGTAAAAATGTATCGAACACAACTTGTGTTTGCATAATAATGAAATATTTTTTTTTTGTATGCTACTTAATATACAGTATAATATTCAAATTTGAAAATATGATTGTATATTTGGATATGTTTATACAATAAAATTCATATAATTACTTAGATGTGGAGTAAAATATTTCTGTTTTTTGGTAAAAATTAACTATTATGTGACGTAGGGTGACCATTTAAAGTATTAGAAAGGTGTAATGACAAAAAGAGATAATAAAAATATATGCTAAGTGGTTGTTATTTCAGGTAAATAACAACAAGCGGCATCTGCATGAAAATTAAATCTATATTTACGGTGCTACAATATCACACCGACACAGTTTGATAGTGAGGAAAATTAGAGAAGTGTAAGGTAAAGTAAATAATGTTTAAAAAGTATAAGCTAAATTGAATTAGATTTATTAATCAATAAAGTTTTGAAAAATTCTATATGTTGTTCTTATGTTATATAGTTGATATCAATTTTGTATTCTGTCCATTTCAAAAAGCATATTATATAGATTTAGTTTCAGCTGAAAATTCCGTTGAAAAAGCACTTTGGTCAGACGATTACAACTATACTATAGTCATCATGATTATGCATTTATCAGTAAGACTGGTGGAAATAGGATTTTTTCAATAATTTTCTGAAGTATATTGACTATAAAACATTAATGTTCTTTGTCTATACATCATCATCATCAGTCAATATGAGTTTGGTGGTCATTTGCTAAAAAATTAAAGCATTACAAGGACGGACAGTCTACCTTCGCTTATATAATTTATAAACAATATATTTATATTATTTTATAAAACACAAATAATAAATGCTATTAAGTATTTAAAATTTAAGATGTTTAAAGCAAATAATAAGTCCTCTTTTAAAGACATTAAAGCATTCTAAAATCTTTTGTGTCAGTCTGGTCACAAGCCTAACAAAAATTTGTTTATGCATGATTAGTTGTATCAAAATAAAAAGGATTTAAAATAATTTATTATTTTATAACATAATTAAGTACAAAACCTAAGTTGTTAAAAAACAATTAAATCTTACTTTATGATATATTTTATTGTGACTAACATTTACATCTGTCTTATTGTGTAATTGTACTGTATTGGATTATTGTTGTATTATTACAGGATATAATAGCCTGCGTTGTTTAGAGAAACATCAACTACTCAGCGATCATCAATATGGTTTCCATAAGGGACGTTCGGCTGGAGACCTACTAACCTATTTAACGCACCGGTGGGCGGAGGCAGTTGAAATGATGGGGGAGGCATTGGCGGTTAATCTGGATATAACGAAGGCCTTTGATCGGGTATGGCATAAAGCTCTTCTTTCAAAGTTTTTCTCGTACAGACAACCCGGGAAATTATGCGATTGGATCACTAGTTTTCTGACAGATCGTAGCATTAAGGTCGTTGTCGATGGTGCATGCTCGGACCTCAAATCTGTCAATGCTGGTGTTCCGAAACGCTGTGTTTTGTCTCCGACGCTCTTGCTTCTGCATATTAATGACATGCTGCAAACTAGCGGCATTCATTGTTATGCGGATGACAGTACTGGTGATGCAATATGCACTATACCGCGCCAATATTTCCTGGGAATACGTCACGGAGTATCGGAACAAACTAGCTAATTCCAATTTAACCCCACTAAGACACAAGTTAGTGCGTTTATCACAAAAAAAATTTCAACGTATATCCTCGTTTTCAGAATACTCCTCTAATGACTTCAGCCAGTATAGGTATACTTGGTGTCGACATATCGAGTAACGTTCAGTTCCGCAGTCGCTTGGAAAAAAGCTAGGTGTTCTCAGCAAGGTGAAGCAGTACTTCAAGCCAGCGTATGTGCTACAACTGTACAAAGCACAGGTCCGACCGCACATGGAGTACTGCTCTCACCTTTGTTTGGGCCAGAGCACCACAATATTAACTCGCTTTATTTGACCGCATCAAACGTAGAGCGAGTCGAATCGTTGGCGACCAATATATCATTAAGTATATCTGAACGGCTTGTTTCTTTGGCGATACGGAGATATATAGGCTCGTTCTACATTTTCTACCGTATCTACAACCGTTCCGATGAGTTGTTCGGGTTAGTACCCGCAGCGGAGTTTCACTTTAGGACATCGCGGCAGAACTCCAAGTTCCACCGCCACCACCTAGATGTCCCAAAGTCTACAAGTGTGCGTTTCAGGAGAATTTCTTACCACGTAGAACATCATTATGGAACCAGTTGCACAGTCGGTGTTTCCGTACCTATACGACCTTCGATAATTCAAAAAAAGAGCTTACTCTTATTTAAAAGGCCGGCAAAGCCCCAGCCAAAAAACGCCAAAGCCTCGTGTTTTGCATGTCTATGGGCGGCGGTACTTAGACATCTGTTATCTGCTCGTTTGCCCTTGTCCTATTTAAAAAAAAAATTATAGGAAGTTTTTTTTTTATGATATAGGGGGGCAAACGAGCAGTCGGAGCCATTTTCGTGACTACCGACGCCCATAGACATCAGCATAGACTATAGAGGCTATACAGATGCGCTGCCCTCCTTTCTCCTCCCACCTCCATGGGCCACCGGCTACTTACACACCGCACGAAACGCGACAGCACAGCTGTCACTTCACTTCGGTCTCGTGTAAGCGAGAGGAAGTGCTGATATTTTCTAAAATATAAATCTAATTTCCCAAGAACATATAACTTCTATAAAGTAAAAAAAACAATAAGTTAATTGAATTTAGCGTTGGCACTTCACGATCAATACAATACAAATTGTAGTATCTTCAAATATTTTGATGTTGTCTAATGTTATAATCAAAATTTTTTTGTTTGCTAATCTTTACATTGAATTTTGTGTATTTAAATATATCTTTTGGTATTTACTGTAGGATGTTGTAATCATAATAAAAATTGAATTGAATTTATTATACAATGCTTGTGATATGTAATAATTTTGATCACTAGACCTGATTTCTGTATTTGGATTGCAGAAACTAGGTACATTTTAATTTAAGCTTAAATGTAGAGCTGAGTCACTGGACGTTTTGCAGGACATATGGTACTTACATGTTACATGTAGACTTTGGCGATATTTGAAGAAATAATTTCAAAGGCAAGATGTAATTGGACAAGTAAGATTAGTAAATCACAAGGAAATATAATTATTTTTCAGGCATGATCATTGTGGAAAAGCAACCTGTCTAATACACCGAAGTCCTTAACCACAAGCTGACGCAGAGCTCCTCATTACTAAACAAACACCACATATCAAGGCATAATACATAAAAAGTATGGAAATATTTTTAAATTAATTCTCCCGGTGCCGACCACGTGTTCGCTGCGTGTTTTTGAAGCGTCAATGAACGTCCGCGGTAACCGAAAGGTTAAAAGAAAAATAACGGGCAATAGGATTCACTTCAAAAGGTCTGTAATATAATTGTTAGTTGATAAAATGTTAAACAAGTAAATCCTATTCGCTCATAAGTTTTATACATAATAAAAAACCAGACAAAGCAAGCATATACCACAGACAAAGAACTGTAAATTAAAATAAACACAAGATAAAAAATCATTCAATTACAAAAATATTCAAAACAATTACTTGTAGAATATTTTTCAAAATTTAATCTCATTTCTTGCTTATTGGTTTAGTTGGTTAGTATTGAAAAACATGAAACAACAGCTTCCCAATTTGATGTCTATACTTGATTTACAGTTTATTTTGGGCTCTTTAAATTTAAAATTACTATGTTGAGATAACTCAAAACAACATTCGCTAAAAGCTTACTCTATCTATTTCATTCGCTTCTTATAGTTGGGTTTTCACTTATGCAAACAAAAAATATCATTGATATTTGTAAACATTGACCAAGAGCATGACAATGTATATTATATCAACAAAATGTAAGCTGATAATAGATTCAATATTGAATACACTCACTCAGTCTTCACTCTCAGCTAAAATACAATCTCATGCTCTCTATTACTTTATGGAATGAATACAGATTAGGAATACTTTATATTGTAGAGATTAGGAACGAAAGGAATAGGACAGTTTCAATGACATAGAATTGAAAAATTAGAAACTTCTTGATGTGAACAGTTAGGATTATTATGACTAATATTTGGAACAGACATTAGATAAAATATAGATAGATAGCATAATTCTTGGACACATAAAATTGTTATTAAATTCACTATTCACTTATCTCCGAACATATTTTTATATAAATTTTAAGTGTAAATGGAGGCAATATATTGGACACATGGCATAAATATATTTGAAATTTTGTACAATGTTTGAAAACACTAAGTTAAGTAAGGGCAAAAATTCGCGAAAGCGGTAGAGCAATACTACTGTTGATTATATTACGTAAATATTAGAAAATAAATAACATAATAAATTTGAAAGTAAAAAGGATACGGTCCTGGCCCTCGTTGACTCGGCGCCAGTGGCACCTGATTGCCGTTGCCACTCATATTCTCGGCAGCATAGGTCTCGCAACACGTAAACCACTCGAGGTGGCACGTTAGATAGCCCTAACCGATTGTAGGACACATCCGGCAATATGTAGAGTTAAACCGACGTCAGGTTGACAAGTAGCACAAAATTAATTTATACCCGAAAACAACGTTTCTATCAAAAACATTGTTCACCACATGTGTATTCACAAATTATATTTGCAGGTAAATGTAGAGCATCACTAGTTGGACAACTAAAGAGTCACTAAACAAACGATAGTACAAAATGGCGGATGTTAACCAATAAACAAACGGAACTGTCAACGTTGTTCGCGTTTTACATATCCACAACACTTATTTTTGGTTATATTTTTATAAGAATTTATTCTATTGGAACAAGAATAAATTCGTAAAAATTTTATAAATCTAAATTTACATCAGAATAAAATTTTGTTGTATTGAAAACTGTCATTAATAAGTAATAAAACTTCCACTATCACGTCACGCATGCAATGCTTCGCAGTTTTCACGTAAGTTTTTGACTTGCCGATGTCCGAACTCCGATGTCGTGTAAAATCACAGAATTCACAGACCAATAGAGCTATGCTTAGAAACCATAGAGAAAAAAAATAACATGAATGGTTCGTGTTATTTTTTTTATTAGTAGTATTCTGCTTGTATTAATGTAATAAATTAATTCAAATTAACTATATTTTGTTACTTATTATTAAACTAGCTCCCGCCCGCAACTTTGCCCGCGTGGATTTCGGACTTCAAAAATAGAGATAATACATATAAACCTTTCTCTCGAATCACTTTATTATTATAAACCCCATCAAAATCACACAGACGGCCGTAAGCGACTTTATTACTATATAGTGATTACTTATTCAATATATTTATTTAGTACAAACTGTAGTTTTCAGATGTGTAATAATTGATGATTAATTTGTCTAATATTTACTCTTTTACAATTGAAATAACCTCGTATATTAAATTAATCATACAATACTGCAATAATAGGACGCTGTTGATTTATTAACGAATCATGTACATTAAATAAATAAATAAAAAAGTAGACCCTGCAGGCCATGTATAAAGATTTGTTTATTAAGATTTTTGATGCTTATGGCAATTTAATATGTGTTTGAACAAGAGCAAATTTTTAAATAATTTAATTCTTGGCCTGTAACTCTATGTCCTCTACTCTATGTATAAAATTTTGTTTATTAGGATTTATGATGCATAAGGCAATTTATTATGTGTTTGAACAAGAGCAAAATTTTAAATAATTTAATTCTTGGCCTGTAACTCTATGTCCTCTACTCTATGTATAAAATTTTGTTTATTAAGATTTATGATTCTTAAGGCAATTTAATATGTGTTTGAACAAGAGCAAATTTTAAATAATTTAATTCTTGGCCTGTAACTCTATGTCCTCTACTCTATGTATAAAATTTTGTTTATTAAGATTTATGATGCATAAGGCAATTTAATATGTGTTTGAACAAGAGCAAATTTTTAAATAATTTAATGTTGGCCTGTAACTCTACGTCCTCTACTCTATGTCTAAAATTTTGTTTAGATGTTTATAAAAATATATCGAATAAAATACGTGTTTGAACAAGAACAAATTTTTAATTATAAATCTTTTAGTATTTTTAGTGTAATAGCAGCATTTTTGTCAATATTTCAGATAGGCGTAAATGCTACGCTATATATATGCTAATATTAGCTAATTAGGCTAATAGTTTTAAATATTCCCAGCAATAAAAAAAAATTACCAAATTACACTGATGAATATTGCCACTGAATTATGAAATGCGTTAAGCTGGAACGCAAACAGCAACAGTCCTACGCGGTAGTCTATTTAAATTAAGTTTAATTATTATTTTTTAAGGTTTTTTGTTTTTTTTAAGGCATATAAGGGAAATGAGCAGTTGGGCAACCTCATATAAAGTGATCACTAAAGCCCACAGACATCCACAATACCTTCTGGTGTGGTGACGTTTTTAAAAACACTATCATTCCTAAGTAATCATTTCCGAAATAAGCCTCTTTTTTAAATATAGTACCTATATATAAATACATATTTAATAAATGCATTACCTAATTAATAGCTCAGTATACTTCTTAGAATAGGAATAGAGACCATAGAGTCTACTCCTTACGTAAAAAGTATTCTTTAAAACATTAATTAGACGGAGCATTAAAAAAGCATTAAAGAGATAAAATATTGATTGTTTGGAGACATATTTAGTTTTGTCGTCTTTATGAATAAGAATTTTCATTAGCCTACTATTTTCTTCTAATCTACTAGCGCCACTCTGGAGATATTTAGAACTATAATTTATTGCTTACAGCGGACACTTTCGGAACTGATATTTAAGAAGATTTCTCTTCTGGATTTCTCCTTAGAATATTCGAAAGCACAAAACGCAAGTGGTCTCTATGATGTATAATGTATATGGATAGCTGGTATAGAGAAGAATAATGCTGAAAGAATTAAATTAAATGTTGCCTCGTAGGTATGCATCGTACGTTGGAATATGGACTTAGGGTAGTTTATGACTATAAAGTTCATAATTAGTTTCATCTGTTCCGATTTTTGTCTGTAAACAAACGTTACAAGTAAAATTACTACTTATTGGTTACCGCATGAGCTGAATCTTTACATGCATGTGTCAATCAGGGTCTACACTATCCTAATGCACTATCCTAAGTACACGGAACTACCAGTTTATAGAGAATTCCAAAAATGTATTTTTGTTTAATATGCCTAATTAAAAAAAATATGTATATTGATTTTTTTTGATATCCAGCAAACACTTAAGCAAACATAAGCACTGAAACAATATAAGCATTTGGCTATAATTAATTAGCTTCATTCACACCCGTCCGCATCCGCGCATGCGCTGTAACCGGCGTACGACGAATTCTACGAGTTCCCATAGAAATTGAGCAGCAATGCCTAGCGTGTGAAACAACAATATTTCACTAAAGACTGTAGGCGAAGAAGATGACGTTCCCGAGCTGCTTCCCGTACGGCGCGCGAAATAACGAAGATTACCGAAAGCGGGCGAGGATTGCTGAAAGATTGCTGCGGCCTACTTGTTATTGTTTTGTTTCTTTATTGGCTTTAGTTTTTTGTATATTATTCTGGATCTGGACTGGGCTATTTAATGTTTAACGAGTATACGGTGGGAACGAGCAGTGGGCCATGCCCGTTTTAACGAGATAATGGGATAGTTTACGTTTTACCACGATTTTTAATTTGAACTAACGGTGCATATTGTGTTTTAGCAAAGTGTAAATAATAAGTAGCTAGTTGTCGTAGTGAGTAAATATCTAGCTAGGAAAATGAGTTATAAGTTAAACGATGACTGTATTTCTATAATAATGATGGTTTAATAATTTTAAACAAGAGTGTTTTGTACCAAATTAATTTGAATGAAGCTAATGTATGTGTGTAAAGTCGACAGATGTTTTATTTTGATTCGTCTTTTTTTTTTTTTCTTAAGCCTTTTGATGATAGCGAAATGAGTAGCGCTATTGGGCTACGCCTTCTCATTAATAATATGTAATAATTCTGATCCTCAAACATTTCACCATCTAATATTTGAATGCCCAAAATATGAAATAACGCGATTAAAGTTCTTTATAATTTGTCAGCACGAGGGCCTGGATCCACACGAAACAGAGTTTTTAATGAAGGTAATCGAGCGCCCTAATGCCCTATGTAAATATGTAGATCACATTGAACATATTGTCAATAACCTAAAACGATTCAATGACACATAACCTTAGGTACTTTTAAGT
>LUGF01039589.1:55254-65399 GCA_001625245.1 Calycopis cecrops
AAAGGTTAGGTATTTGCATAGACTGTTGAATCTTTCTTTACTACACACTGAGCCATAACAGGCAACATAAGAGGGCCCAACGCTAGGCATAAGGTTGGGCCCCACATAAAACCGTCCGTCTAGGCACGGACGCGGTACTCGCAAAGTATAACCCAAAACTAGATACATTCATTAAAAGGCACAATCGCTGCGCCAGCGAAGGCGGCGATAATAAATAAAAACCAAAAAAAAAAAACATAATATACATACATACATACCGGTCAAAAATCATAACCCTCCTTTTTGCTTCGCTGTAGTGGGTAAAAAGGGCGCCGTATCAGACCGGACCTAGGGCGGCAGTAAGCCTAAATCCGCCACTGGGAGCATGGAGAGCAACGCAACTGTTTATCTTCTATGCGGATGTCTATTTGTCACTGGTATTCACGATAATCGCTTCCACTGCTCGCTTTACGCTATTAAAAAAAAATATTTTGCGTCTTGTGGCATCTGCTCTCAATCATGCAAGCATTAAACTAAAATTTGCTACCCTTTATTATTGTGAGCTCCGGTAAACAAAAACAGCTTATGAATATTTAGGTAATTTCCTTCTAATGCGAATAGTGCATCAGAAATAGATTACATTAAAATTTTGCATTGTCGAATAATTTTCCAGAACTTGTCATCCCACAGGGCTCATTTATCTTCTACAGGTAAAAAGTGTTGCTTTTTCATGTACAGCATGTCTAGTACGTTTTTTTATAGTACAAGGGTATACCATTAAGCGGCCGGAGCCCTTTTAACGGTAATTAGTTCAAGATTCCCTGAGGTAGGAAACTTTGCCGGATTTTAAATTGTAATTAATAATTGTATTCTAAAGCGGTTCTTAATACGAGTAAATAATAAACTATATGCCTCGCCATGTATCAAAATTGTACCTTGTAGCTTCTGGATGTTTGTCTCTCGTTCTGGACTGGTGATGAGCTGACGTAATCTTCTGGACACGAGGACCTCGCTCGATCATGAAGCCGCAGATCTCGCACTACAACTTAAAACGAATAAATAGTTCAACAATATTAGCTGCGGATCGGATTATAAGCATCCAACTTCTGGAACTTGCGGTCGGGAAAGCGCCAATAATAAAAACGTCCTTTGCGCTCTGAGGTTTTTCAATCGACACCCGGCGCTGGCGTCGCATAGCAGGCACAATATTTGAAACATGGCGGACAGTTTGACATTTGAAGTTTACCAAACACGAATAAAGGGGGTAAAGGAGCAGTCGGAGTCATTTTCATGTCTACTGACGTCCATAGACAACCGCATATTTTATACACAGATGCGATGCGACTGGATACCTACACACCGCACGAAACGCGACAGCAAGCTGTCACTTTACGCCGTTCTCGTGTAAGCGAGAGGCACCTATTTTTTTTTCATTTTCATTTTTTTTTTTCACTGTTGAAGCTGTGATAATAACTGCCCCATCGGGTATCGCAATTCGCAAGGCAACTTCAAAGTTTCATCAGCATTTTTCCTTTTTAGTAAACTTTGGTGAAAAATTACTAATTACACAAAACTTTTTTCAAACAAAAGCTTAGTAAATAGTAACATTTATTTTTTCTTTTACTTTTTTGTTGACGCTTGCGTGCCTCTGTGATCCCTGAGGCCATGCCGGGCTATCTATACGGCTTGGGGGGATAGGCCAGACTAAGAGCAACTCAACTGAGGGGATCTCCACCCGTCCCTCTGAATCACCAGACGGCGGCATGCATTGGGACGACTGGGGTGTTCACACACGGACATTGGTGGCGGGGCCAAGGGTCAAGATAGGAACCTGACCCCAATCGCACGGTTCAGACGTCATAGTAGGGACTGTTCAGAGGCAGCCGGACAGTCCCCAGAAAAGGGAAAAGTCTGGTCTTTTCATCGAGATCAGCATGTCGATGTCGTCGATATCGATCCTAGAAGAAAAATTGTGAGAACCAAACTTGTAGAGAATCAAATTTCCTATAATTTTTGTCCTCACAGTTTTTCTGTACAATCGAAAATGGCCGAGTTATTCAATAAATCCGAACTTTTTTGTTTTCACCCGGCCAAACCACCCAGTGGTTGGATTTAAAAGCGTGATAACTGGGTTTCAACCCGGGTGATTATTACCTATCTCTAATTCTCCAGTCGCTCCGATCGATGGTCGATGATCCGACACAGCTGTATGGGGCTTCAATTTGGTTCCACAGCGTATGTTTAGGTTAAAAGTTGAGAATATACAACAATACGTAGAGACAGGACGTCAAATAATGGGATGGACCGACACAGAAAAACATACATGCAAGTTAAATAGAGGCTTGTAGAATACAAAAGAATACAGCTTTAAAATAGATAAAGGCTTGAAATCAGGATGAAAAAAAATATATGATCCTCTTTTGTCAATTTCCTTTTATTTATTGGATCTATCCTTAAACATAAAGCACGAGATAAAGAGAGTGATTGCTTCTCATCGATCCTCCTTTGATACTCTCCTCAATGAGGGCCTTAGTTGACGAGTGATAACTATACAATACACCTCTGAAGAGTTGTAAGACGTAATTTTATCCAATTATTCTTTATTGGGGACAAACTATATATAAATAGCTCGTGTTAGGGAGTTTGTGGTCAAACGAAGCAGGACTACCGATTTTTTATAAAAAGATCCTGTGATAATCAGTAGAGGTGCATGATACGTTTATCATACATATTGCATGATAAAGTCCTAAAGTATGCAGCCTGATATTTTGGACAGAATCTAACCTTACGCGGTTGAATCCGCAGGGCGCAATTAGTACAAATATTAAACATTATTCAAAAGGTTAGGGCTCTATCTAACTTGGATCATGAAGGGAGGAGGAGAAAGGAGGGCAGCACATCTTTATTATTTCTATGCGGATGTCTATGGGCGTCGGTAGTCATGAAAATGGCTCCGACTGCTATATGCTACCATAAAAAAATTAAGATATTTAAAAATGAAACTGCAATTAACAAAGTTACACTATCTTTTTAAATAAATAAGTTTATTAATGTTTACAAATTGGTACACCGATTACAATCTTTGCATAAATTTAATGTAATCATCTATAAAAACATCTTTTGTAACCACTAAGAAAGGTTATCTGGTTGAGTCACTAGGAAACCGTGTCGAGCCAGCCAGTTTATTTTTACAATAGTAAGTAGTAAGCAATGAAAATTCTTATACTTAAAGATGGCAACACTAAATATGTCTCTAGACCAGTGATTCTCAACCACTGTGCCGCGGCACTTTTGTGTGCCGCCAAATTCGAAAAGTGTGCCGCCAAATTTTGCAAATATACCTTTATTAATGTTAATATTATTAAATTATATCATTTAAAAAGAAAACTATTTAAAAAGTTATTATTGTAGTATTTCGTATATTTAAATTTTTTGTCATAAACTATTTATGCAGTGTGTTGTAGTCAGTAAAAAAATTTTATCTTTTTCTTTGTGTGCCGCCAAATTTTGAAATCGTTAAATATGTGCCGCAACAAAAAAAAACGTTGAGAATCACTGCTCTAGACAATCAATATTTTATCTCTCTAATGCTTTTTAAGAATACTTTTTACGTAAGGAGTATACTCCATGGTATCTATTCTTATTCCAAGAAGTATACTGAGCTATTAATGCATTTATTAAATATGTATTTTTAACTACATTTTTAAGAAGGGGTTTATTTTGGAAATGATTGCTTAGGAATGATAGTGATTATTAACAACGTGACCACACCAGAAGGTTTTGCGAATGTCTGTGGACGTTGGTGATCACTTTATATAAGGTTGCCCAACTGCTCATTTCTCTCGTATGCGATAAAAAACAAAAAACAATAAAACATTATTTAAACTAAATTAAAAAAAAAACTCTACCGCGCAGGACTGTTACGGTTTGCGGTCCAACTTAACGCATTTCGTAATTCAATGACAACATTCATCAGGGTAGTTTGGTAAAATTTATTTTATTGCGGGAAATATTTTAAACTATTGACTAATTAGTTCAAAGTAAAGCATCATGTCTGACTCGTAGCATTTGCCCTATCTGAAATATTGACAATAATGCGACTATTACACTAAAAATACTAAAACATTCATATTTAAAATTTTCAAACACATATTTTATTCGATGTATTGCCATATGAATAAAATAAACAAAATTTTATACATAGAGTAGAGGACATAGAGTTACAGGCCAAGAAGTAAATTATTTAAAAATTTGCTCTTGTTCAAACACATTATATTCGATGTTGACTGAACTCTTGACGAATTGAGGAAACGCGTGGAAGTCGCCCAAGTTGAGAGAGCGATGCTGGAAAGAGTCTACGTTAACTTCCAAGAACGACTCATGCACTGCATCAACGATTTCGACCACCACATGACATATTATTTTCCACACTCGACTGTCTCAAATGCTATTTCCCTGTGAACCTACTTGCATCAATAAAATTTTGTTAAGTATAAATTAATTTTTACTCAATTTTTTTTTAAACCGCCTGTCCTCTCTGGCGCATACTGTATATAATGGGATGTTTTATGAATATATTGTATATATAGAGAATTTGTAAGAAATGTATATTTAATTTTAAATATAAAATATAATATAGTAATAAATACATACATTTTAATTTGTTGGTTTAAACTTATTAATTTGGTTCTTACTATGAGGATGTACATTGTACATGAGGGCTTCCATCCATTGGGATTTCAGTTCGATAGTCTTCATTATGCAGATAGAGTTCGCTCAACCAAAGACACACGTTGGTTAAGCTTCTATAAAATAGGATTCTATGTATTCTAAATAATAGGAAATATCCCATCCGACGACTTACTAGAAAATTGGAAGACCATGAAAAATTCATGCATGGTGTTGGTATTTATGCCACCGGATGTCAATAGAGTCACTTGCTAAAAGACTTTCTTACGGATTATTGTTAAGCAGATACGCTGTTCTCCATCATCCCATTCTGCTGCATGGGGCACCAGCTACTCGCAAACCTCAACGTGACGGCAAAGCCTTCGTATTTTGTGAGTAAAGTCACGTAAAGTTATCACGTGAAGAGAGACCAGAGTACATAGAGTAGGTTATCTTCATACAAATGAGCCGGTTTTAAAGTGTGCGTGAGCACCGGGCGCCGCCCCGTTTCCGCACCGCACACATAGACATAATCCTGGTAACCTCGGTATACACGTAAAACCTGGGTATCTCGTTTCGGTTTGCCGGCGGCCGCCGACGCCTGTCTAGTATGTCTAGTAGCTTGTCTTGTCTAGAAGGGGCGAATTTGCCGCGAATCGTTTCGCGCGAATTCATACGCGCGTAGTTGAGACACTAGACATCAATACATCGCGTCCACAAGCATCGCGCGAATTCAAAATACGCGCGTAAATCGCGTGCACTACGCCAGACTCTCGACTCGCGCTTCATTCGCGCGCATTGCGTGCGAGTCGAGATACTTGGGACGCCTTGTTGCGTCCAGTTGACGCGCGAATTTTAGAGTCCAACTCCATGTTTCGTACTGAATTCCTCCCCAAATGCTCGCGCGTTGGTACACACCTTGTGGACGCAAGGGTCGGATTACGATTAGAATCGCGACGGATTCGCCCTTTCTGGACAAGCTCTTAGTTCGGGCGCATTCGTTTATTTCGCTGCACATCCGTTTATTTATTTAGCGCAGTTGATATATAATAAATATTATGACGTCAAAAAAATGGAAAAAATATTGTAGAGCTTTCGAGCCTCTAACGACTTTTTTTATTATAGTATAAGAGAGCAAACGAGCAGTCGGTGCCAATTTCATTACTACTCCGACGTCCATAGACACACAACACATTAGTATTTAGCAGTTGCGCTGCCCTCCCTTCTACTCCCACCTCCGTGAACCATTTTTCCTCCTCCCTCAATGGGTCACTGGTTACTTACACACCGCGCGAGACAGGATAGTACTATTGTCACATTACGCCGGTTCCGTGAGTGCGAAAAGTACCAGCGTTGCACGTTTTTTTTTTCTAATTTGAATATTAGAAAGAAAAAGGTTGAAAACTTAATTTCGTCGGTACATAGATAAAAAAGTATACTTATCTACTGTTTGAAGTTTTAAAACTTAGAAACTTTAAGTATATTATTATTCTATTATTTCTGCATGTAAATTTTAAAACACATTCAGAAATTTTTTGACTGTCAAAAGAAAACACCAAGTAAATTTTGGAATTTTTTATTATATTTTCACATAAGTAACGAGGTTTCTTAAAATACATATATGCACTTGTCGATAAATAAATATTAACATTATTTAATAACAACAATTATTATATATCACACGAATTAAGTATCTACATTAATGGTAACTCGAATTTCGAAATATGCCATTGAGGCAACTGCCCTACTATTTGTTTGATAATAGATGCGCTCTATTTCAGAATGATTTCAAATTTTCGAAGATAAAGCGCGACAAGTCTTTTAGGACCTACCGTCCAAAAGCTTTCAGAAAATATAGCAGGGAATTTCCTATTTTTACGCTAGAAGTGCGAAGTATGTAGGTTACCTACGTGCTTCAAATACATAGGGAGTGTCGAGTAAATTTGTGCGTTTTCAAAGGATTTCTGTACTTCAAAGATGTGCTTTACGATTTTAGTGAGATTAAAGAGATAATAGTGTAACCAATTCAAATTAAAAAAAACTTATCAATATGGTCTAATAGATATTTTTTTAATAATTCATTTAAAATTCAAATAACATAAAAATTTTTTTTAGACTAACACATTGGTAAAGCTTTAGGCTTAAGGGCTTTTAGTTCTCAATTTGGGTAGATGGGTAATTTGGAAGAGATATGATAGATATACTATAGTCGTTATGGTAAATTAAATATATCTTAAAAGGACCCCCATTTTTTTTTTTTCATTTTGTGCTTAAAGTTTTAAGTAACCAAATGGTTGCTTTAAAATCGATTTGTCGGTACTTTTATGGCACGATGGTAGGATTGTACTAAAAATATATGACAAATCTTGCTTAGTTGATCTACTAATTTATTTTTATTATTTAACTTAGTGGTAGCGTCCAAATAACAGCTAGGGCTTACAAATTTTATTAATTGCCTTTAATTCGGTAAACATAAAGTAAAATTCTAGTCTATTCTAATATTATTAAGAAGAAAGCTTTGATTGTTGGTTGGTTATAAATTAGCTGGTTAAAATAGACATTTATTATTTAATTACGTGAAAAGCCAGCCAGTGTGTTAACATATTTGCTGATATAGATATCCGCTGCGACATAAAAACAAAGCACAAATATTAAGAACATAAAGTACTTTCGAATCGAGGTGTAGGATAAACATATTATATCCTGTGATGGTGGTGGCCTAAGATTGTATCTCCTCGCGGTGGCGTAAATCTATTGTTCGGGGTCCACGACTCCCTCGAACTGAGGCTCCATCGGACCTCCGAACGGGGTCATTGACATTACGCCGACTTGCCACCCTATACCTAGTTACGCCACGGTCTCTTCAACTACATCGGTCAGGGCAATCTCGACAGTTCTTTTACTGTAGGAATATGACCGGGAAAAGTCAAGTCTATCACAAACTACACAATCACTTAATAAGTTTTTTTAAGTATAAATACCAATAAGTAGCGTAAAGCTTAAAACCTAATACTTATGAAAATATCAAAATCCTCTGTGAGTTTATAAACTCGTGCAGTCACCTTCGAAGGAGGGGTTGATTGTGCCTTTTAAGTCGCGCATTTTCGATGTCTCCGATTCAATTTTCTTCTGTAAATAGAAATACTTTATATTACACTGTGTACTGTTAATCTCTATATTTCTATGAAACTCTCGTGTCACAACGTTAGTTACCGTACTCCTTGGAAACGGCTCGGAATGTGTATAATACTACACGGACGCGATAAGTTGGGACCTGGCATGAATGCGAAGAATGCTCTCTAGTCCCGCACTTCCACCGGTGTCGCCCTAATACGACGACATCGGGGGTAAAGAGCTGGGAAACGGGGAACGGCTCGACCGATTCTCATGAAATTTTGTGTGCATATCAGGTAGATCTTGGAATCGGCCAAAATCTTTTTCATCGCGATGTTTCCACGGGATCGAAACTTACGCGGGGAAATTGCGGAGCGCAGCTAATAGTTTTATACAATAATATTTATTTAGGCAATGTTAATTAGATTTTGTTCAAGAGTAAAATCTAGATGTCTATGGGACAAACAAACGATCGGAGCCTTTGGTGACTGACGTCAGTGCGGATGTCTACGATTACTACGCATGATTACTATTCTTCTGAGACTTTGCCCTCTTTTCTCCCATTATTATGTAAGTTGTGTAGTGAAAGGGATCATGGCTACGTCATGATCCCTTTCACTACATAATTAAATGTTAATGTAATATAATATATATAATAATAAAATAATAATTAAAATGCACAATTATATAATACATGAGACCAGACAGAAAATGTCATAATCTCTGGTTATAAGTATATTATCTATGGTCATAATGTCATCGTTATGACATTTTCTGCGGACGGCATTAATATAACCATAGATTTAGAATTGTTCTCACTACGTGAATCTATGAATATAACATTGAAATCGGAAGAGACCAAGACGATTTCTCGAGTTTTCGTTAAATATTATTATTATTTTTTTTAGATGTGTGTTATACAGGGTGTCTCGTAAGGAGTGGACCAAGGGAGTGTGGGAGATGGAGGCAGTCATAATAAACATGGAACCAAAAAAAAATTTAGAATTTTATTTAAGAGAAATTTATTTATTTTATCAAGGAATACAAAATATGCATTAAAAAAAATTTAAAAAAATCATATCTTTTAAACTATTAGGCTTAGACAAAATTTTTTTTTGGTTCCATGTTTGTAATGATTCCTTCCATCTCCCACATACCGTTGGTCCACTCCTTACGGGACACCCTGTATATTTATCGCCGCCTTCGCTGGCGCAGCGATTGTGCCTTTAATGAAAATTTGTACTTTATTTTTTTTTTCTATGGTTTGTACCGCGTCCTTAGAATAAGTATATGTATACTTCATCTAAGACCGCGTCCGTGTCGGATCGGACGGTGTCTTTAGCGGTTTTAATCTTGGTTATTTTTTTTTTATATTAATATTAACGTTAAATATTATTAATGTTACCTTCAGTCGCCCAAGGTCATGAAAATTAAAAAAAAATCAAATTCCGTGTCACGGCCTCGTGTGGTTGAATATGTAATCTATGTAATGCATGTAAGAATGATGAAATAAATCGCGAATCAACATTCTAATTACCCGTCGGACCTTCGTGAAGTCATGAATAATAATAATAACGTTTAATCTCTCTTGGTTCTTGGTTGTAAGGGATGACACATCCGTTTAGAAGGAGTCAGTCCCCAGTCCACCAATCGGTGAGATGGTATGAAGCCTCACCTCATCAAAGATTGGTAACACTCAAGGGGCAGTATGAAAACGTCCACATTAGTCAATCCCGCTGAGCCAAACGTTCGCGTCAGCATAGAGGTCATTTCAACCTCCGCGCGAGCTGCTCTCAATCTCAGAGTCGGGGGAAGAGGGATACTCGATCACTCAGGTCATGACAACAATATCTAGATAGAAAATATATGGCCGTCCTATAATCGATTTGAACAGTAATATAATTTGTACCAAAATGTTATTTTATCTACACTAATGTTATAACATTCTACTTATGTTTCCAATACTTGACTTATAATGACTACTGTTATAGCTCAGACAACAAAAAACTCAATTTAAGCAATTTGACATGATGTTATAATATCCAAATCGATATCGTAAAATCTCATTATAACACTGTGTGCGAGCGGGAGGGAGAGAAAAATGGTGAGACAGACGTATGTCAAAATCCTGAACAGCGCGCGCTTGCTCCTGATTGGCCCAGCGCGCGCTGCAATGTCAACTGTCATTAGCATATGCCGACAGTCGGCAATCGACGCCCAAGGTATTAATTGATTAATTCTATTAGTCAGTATTAACGAAAATCAAATATAAAATAAATACATATTATTATATAAAAGTTGAACAGACCAGATACTGTAAAGTTAAATATTACAAAATATTGATATATTATTGTATTAGAGTAAACCACAAAGTTTTGTGTTTA
>LUGF01039589.1:65409-96183 GCA_001625245.1 Calycopis cecrops
ACGGGTATTAAAACACTTGTTAACTATTTTGAAACTCGCTATCGCTCGTTTCAAAAATTCCACTCGTGTTTTAATACCCTTCATTATATGACAGTTGCATAAACTACTATAACGTAATGTAAAAGATTAATTAAAATAAATATAAATAATATCAGTGGACTGTGAACCGGTTTCAAAAGGAGTATTCCATGTTTATATGTATAATTTCACAGACAGTTCTATGTTGTGTTTTATTTATAGGTACAAACCTTAGAGCGATGTACTTCGTTGGTCAGTCTTTTGATTCCTGTGAAATGGTTCTCTATATCATGTAGTTTCTTTCCTTCTGTTTCTGGTAATATGAAGTAGAATGCCGCGCATCCACTAAGGCTGAAAGTAAAAATCTTTGAAATGGTACAAGTATTTTAGCAACAGAAATGCTATATAGCCTAATCTAATAAAGTACTTACGACATTAGAAACCTTGTTAAGTCTAGATGAGACGTACACTTGTAAACCTAGATCTACACTTAGTTACTCATTTGCTAACTGCCCGAGGTCTCGTGGTAAGCACGTTCAACCACAGACGCGTCCCGGGTTTGAATCCCGGGTCGGACCAACCAAGTTTTGTTGGGTTTTTGTCAGACCCGTCCGAACCAGAAATTTGACAGTGTTAGATCCCGTGCCTCAGAGAGCACGTTAAACCGTAGCCCCTATGCCAGATTTTTCTCCGGTAGTGTCGGACTTCAACTTCCTCGTGAATGTAGAGTCACTAAAAATCAACTCACCAAATGAAACCGTAAAATCCGTACGTCCCCCATATCGAGAGGGTGTCCACCATGCTTATGTACATCTTGTTGGTGAGGAAACCAAAGATGTAGCCGATAGCGCTGGCCAGACCCGCTCCTCCAGCCCTGGTCTTCGCGCTGAACACCTTACAGAGAAGGTTTACTATTAGTAAGAGGTAGTGTAACACTGCATGCTTGCATGCAGCCGAATTGGGCCGGCGCGACCGGGGAGGTACCTCTCGCTTACACTACCGTTGTCGCGTTGAAAATGGCTCCGACTGCTCGTTTACCCCGTCTATACCATAAAAATTCAAGCTATCAAGTAACAATGACTTATATTTGGTAGCACACACATGTAGCGCCTCCTTGATGCTACGAGTCGTAGCTCCACTGCACTGACATGTGCTATGTAGAATGTTGATGTCGAGAACTCGTAATAATTTTCTCTTTCCTAACACCGCTTAAGTTTTCACATAGAAAAGAGTAAGGGTCAATTCACACCAAAAGCGCGGCGAAGGGCAGCGAAGCGGAGCGCAGTTTATGTGTCATGTGAATTTCAACTTTATAATAATTATTATAATACTTATTATCGCATGAGAAACTCGAACGAGACGCGCGGATCCCCGCGAAGTCGCTGGAATGCTCGAGCATTCGCTGGAATCCGCGCGAAGGCGTGAGAATTCGATAATAAGTACTACAGTAATGAAAATAAAGTTTAAATTTATATGACACTGAAAGTGCGCTCCGCTTCGCTGCACTTAGCCGCGCTTGTGGTGTGAATTGAGCCTAAGAGTTTACATTGCAACCGCTCACACGATGGCGCCATAAAGTGCTAAGCGTTCGTATTTCGTGCGGTGCGTGAGATTCCGATGGCCAATGTAGTGAGAAAGAGACAGGACGACTAGGCATCTGCAATCTTCGATACGGATGTTTATGGGTTTCTGTCGTCAAAAATATACGATAACAACATTAATGCTGGCCTTACGTGGGTGGACTCTTATTCATATTATACTAATGGTGTATAAACTCTCTCGTTTCTTGAAATTTAGTAGAGTCTGTATTCTAGAGCGTATGGCTAGATGGAAACAAGCTTAATCATGAAGACTTTATTCATAAATAGCTGACCCGATAGACGTTGACTTGTCATCACTGGAGATTATGTTGTCATGGTAACGTGTAATGTTATGTGGCTGAATTGTCCACCCGTTAATTTACCCTTTTTTAACGCAGGGGAATACGTATGATACCTAGGAGACCGGGTGGCCCCTACACCTATGTTGGACTCGACAGTTGGAGGTGCAATACCGACTAAGCCCCTGCCTGCCTTCAGCCGCTGAAATTGGAGGATCTCGGATCAACAGGCAACAGGCAACAGGCGAATTAAAGAACTCATCATCATTTTAAGTTTTAAAATTGAAATACACATTTCGTTACTTGCCTAGCCTCTTCAATTTATTTAAATTAATAAAAATTTCTTAAAAAAAATGAGCGAGCGAGCATAGCGAGTAGATCCAAAATCCGCCCAATTGGGGTCGATGGTTTAGACCAGGGGTCGGCTACGAGCGGCTCGCGAACCACATGCTGCTCTTTACGTGTGAAGGTTCAGCTCTTTAGTTCCATACACAAATATTACTTTTGTTAACTAAACTTTCGTAACAATAGACATGTTTAATTTATGTATACGGGGATTAAGGCGAAACATACCGTGTTCTCCTGACGTTTCGACCGGTTGCACCGACCGTGGTCACAGGATGACTGGATGACTTGTGCAAGCCAGTTGAAACGTCAGGAGAAGAAACGGTATGTTTCGCGTTAATCCTCATATGCATAAATTAAATAATCATGCAACGCGAAAGTTTAAAAGTATATTAATATACATGCTGTTCTTCACTTTATCCCTCAAACAGGCGACAGGCTACTTACAAACCGCGTAAAACCCGACACCATGGCCTTCATGTGACGGACAGCTCGGCATATTGACACTGCCTTCAGTTACATATTTGTCTCTGAAAGTGCTCAGATTGCTGTTTCATAGGAATAAAGTAATATTCTTACCTCTCCAATTAATATCCAAGGCAGAAGTCTTATGCCAGTGTGAGTCACAAGTGCTAGCAGCATGAGCAGTGAGGTAGGCATCCACGAGTACGGGTTTTTCTGAAAAAAATGTTTTATTTTTTTTTTAAACATTTTTCTTGGTGTATGTGTGGACACGCGGACGCCTAGATTCTCCTGTTCCGATGGGACGGACACTAGAGAGATATCAATCGCAGGATCTTAACGTGCTCTCCGCGGCGCGGGGGCGTAACACCGCCAACTGCCTGACTCCGGACTGGTATTAAAAATTGAACCTCCAATAACACTTTTTGAACCCAGGATTCGAACCAAGGAGCTCACAACTGTGACAAAGTATGTTTAATCCATTCGGTCTAGACTAGTGGTACGTGCTAGACCGATGCTGTGATATCATCAGGCTTTATAAAACGTAACTAAGTCGAGCTTCAAAGGAGCAAGTTATTCCGTAACTTCGTATCGCCTACATGGCAGCGTTATCTAGTTATCTCTGTATCATGTACGATGGCCACACGGAATACGATTAGTGCTGTGACCGCAGGGGCAGAGCGGCCGACAGGCAACGTACGTGCCCGATTCAATTATGTATTCAGGTCAACGGGCAAACGATAATGGAGGCAGCAAACGGGAAATGTTAACGAGCTCGGTATGAGCTTACTCTGTGATTTATTATGAAAGCTGATATCAAATTGATATACATTTTTTTATTGAAATAGAACTCCCCTTTGGAATAAAGGTTTTATAGCTCTATGGTCCTAGTTAGGGACTCTCCGTGGAGGGTGGAGGAGGGAGGGCAACGTATCTGTATTACACTTTATACGGATGTATATGGACGTCGCGTCGGTGGCCACGAAGATTTGTCCCCTTTTACTATTCAAAAAAATACGTTTATTATTTCTTCTCGCAATACTGCTAAACGTAGGATTTGTAGGAAATGCTATTTTTTTTTTTATGGTATAGGAGGGCAAACGAGCAGTTGTAGCCATTTTCATAACTACCGACGCCCATAGACATCTGCATAGACTACAGATGCGTTGCCCCCCTTTCTCCTCCCACCTCCGTGGACCACCGGCTACTTACACACCGCACGAAACGTGACAGCACAGCTGTCACTTCACGCCGGTCTCGTGTAAGCGAGAGGTACCTCCCCGGTCGTGCCGGCCCAATTCGGCTGCATGCAAGCATGCAGCGTGGCACTACCACTTACTAAATATAAGCATATCAAGTAATATTTGAATGTTAATCACCATGATGGTCTGTACTATGGTGCCGTTGAACAGGTCGCTTGTGTTCACCGCTATCTCAATCTGGAGTGGCTGCAGCACGTCGTGCTAAAACAAAGAAGCTATCAGTAATCAGCAGCATAACTATAATGTGGCCTAGAAACAATAATAAATCTACACATATAATAACACTGTAGAAGACGATGTACAAGACGTCATTCTGTCTGCATCTTGTGCGGTTTTCACGCAAAAATTACTGGACCGATTTTGATGAAAGCTTTTTGTTATATAGATGTCAGTGCTCGGTAACATTTAGACTACAATTTATCTATATATAATGGAAAATTAAGAAAATACATTATTGTAGCTCAAAATAACGGATTGACTATTCGGCCGCATAACTGAGATAACATGACACGTTACCATGACAACACATTTCCGATAAGACATCTGCTGTCGGTTCCACTAGTAAAGAATATGAAAAGAAAGAATAAGAAAAATCTCATAGCAAAAATTAATAAGTAATGGGATGCGCTCCCATTCTTTCTGGTATAAAAACTTAAGTAACATTATGTCGTTGGTGAGCCTCGGTAGCGGGGCTAGGCCACTTCTTGCTGAGAGCACGTGGCATTTTGTCGACTTGCCATCCTATAACTTCGCCACTGGCAGATATTTTTTTCGTCAAAAATATTTTTTTCGAAACGAAAATAACAGCATTTCTGATGCAGCTTGTAAGTGTCCAAACGTGTTTATTTAGAGAGACTATAGTTATACACGCAGGTCTTTTCTGCAGGTTGGAAGATCTGAACCAAGTTTTTTGGATCATCGGTTGCTCCAAAAAACCTCTTCTCTTTTTTTAGGTTGATGACGTAGTCATCATCATCATCATCATCAGCCTATTGCAGTCCACTGTTGGACGGCGCCCTCTCCCATAGCACGCCACTGGCTTCGATCTTCGGCTAAACTTTCCCACTTCTTGCCCACGGAATGTGTAATGTGGGCAGGAATGTGGGCAGGAAGATGACGTAGTGCCACGCACCGAGCGAACTTACAGTCTTCATGTAGCCGTCGTAAGCCGCTACGAGCAGACAGCAAACGCCAGCGCAGGCTGTCGAGAAGAAGGTCAACGGCCTCTTGCCCGTGTAGTGGACCAGGACCACGCAGGTGCCACTGCCCAGGATCTGCAGTATGCCCAGTATCAGCGTCGCGTAGTACTTGTCTATAGGCGCCTCTAGCATCTGGAATATCGACACCGCGTATGTCTGCGGCGTCATACATAATACGAGTTAGTAACAATGTAAGTTGTAGGCATAGATTTAGAATTGTTTTCACTATTTACGTGAAAGATATACAAAGCGCGGGAGCGAGACATTCAAATTAAGTTCCAATCATCGGAAAAGAAAAGAGATGGTAGATGAAGTAGGTACATATGAGACAATTATTTTACGCGAGTCTAGCGACCCGATTACATAATAATGACAAAGTCATGTAAGTGTTTTTCGAGTGTTTTTCGTAGGTGTTTTTGTAGCAATTCTGACATTTGTCAAATATTTTTTTTGTCTCTCTGTTCTGACATTGTGTATCTTGTACATTCAAAATCTATGATTGTAGGTAATTTATTTGACATAGTAACTAGGCCAATCAGGGCTTTATTTGTGACCTATAAACCTTAAGTCTATCTAATTGTAGTGACTGGTGTTATTTCACTTAATCTTTTTATAGCACAGGAGGCAAACGAGCAGTTGTATAACAATTCGACAACAACAACAACTCGTAACGAAATCGAAGCCATTTTCATGACTACCGACACCCATAGACATCCGCATAGACGTTATACAGATGCGTCCCCTTCTTCTTTCTCCTCCCTCCACGGGCCACTGGCTACTTACACACCACACGAAACGCGACAGCACAGTTATTACTTTACGCCCGTGTAAGTAATATGCCGATGTAAGCAAAAAGTAGCTCCCCGGTAGTGGCGAGGCAATTCGGCTGCATGCATGCAGCGTGGTACTACTTCTTCTCTTCTTCACAACGTCTACTCTCTCGCTTTTGACCAGTGTGTGTGTGAGTGCCAGCCATCCTGTCACGTTTTGTGCGATTCATAGTGCAATGGCTCGTTAGATAAAAACCCGGATAGATGCCCCACTTTTTATAAGCGAAAGGTCTTGTTTACCTCCCCGCTCGTGCCGGCTCAATCCAGCTAAATGCATGCAGCGTGGCGCTACGTCTCACTAAAATCGTTTTAAAGCTAATGCAGCATTGCACCTGTAATGTGGTCATGCCGCTGAAGTGGCCCACGAAGAACGCGTACGAGACGAGGAAGTACGGCACCAAGAAACTCTTGTCCAGATACAGTGCTAGTTTCTCCATGAGGGTGTAATCCGTGTCGTCCTCGGCTAGAACAGAAAATATTGATGATGATTAATACATACCAATCTTATATATATTATGTCGCTGTAAGATTCTAAGAACCATTAGTTTACGAAATAACTCGCGAGATTCTTAACTGTCGGAAAATTGCGAACTGTAGGTACAGCCCATTCACAATTTAACGTATTATTTTTCGTTAGTTCATAATCTGTCGATGAGCAAACCGTGAAATTGTGAGCTCTGTGTATCAAATATGCAAGTGAAAGAAGCTGATTGGTCTAATGTCGTGGCGAGCATTCTTCTTCTAGGCTCTCCTACTATACCACTATTAGACTATAGATTCTAAGGAAGCTTGTTTTGTTCACGCAGGGGAATACATTTATGCATGCTACCTAGGAACCCGGGTGGCCCCTAAACCTATGTCGAACACGACACTTTGACTATGAAATATAAGCCCCTACGGGTGTCTTCAGCCGCTATAATAGAAGGGCACGGATCTGCAAGCAACAGGATTCCAAGACCCTGATAGGCCGGCCTCGGCGAAGAGGTCAAAGAAAGTCTAAGGAAGAAAGCTTGTACAATGTACATAGTCTAATAGCTTAAAAAACGGACCACTACAGTGCCCTTCCT
The DNA here is from genome assembly GCA_001625245.1 of Calycopis cecrops. Taxonomy (NCBI): domain Eukaryota; kingdom Metazoa; phylum Arthropoda; class Insecta; order Lepidoptera; family Lycaenidae; genus Calycopis; species Calycopis cecrops. Next base: position 72,472 of record LUGF01039589.1, read on the forward strand.
CGATGATGGCTGTGAAGACTGCTTATCATTATCATGACTGATTAGGACTGTGACTAGATGGAGGTTACATGACAGTTGAGATATTTAGTTTAAACTTTTCTGGGCCTTCTGTTATTGAGCTCGACCATAGATTTAGAATTGTTCTCACTATGTACAAAGCGTGGGAGCGAGACATTCAAATTAAGTTCCAATCATCGGAAAAGAAGAGAGAGAGATGAAGTACATACCTATGAGACAAATATTTTACGCGAGTAAGAGGCCATAGCGTCCCGATTATATAATAATGACAAAGTCATGTATGTGTTTTTGTAGTCATTCTGACATTTGTCAAATATTTTTTTTGTCTCGCCTCTGTTGACATTATATATCTTGTACATTCTAAATCTATGAGCTCGACCCATGTGATATACGTAGTAAGAGGTACCACCATTCTGCATGAGCGGGGTGGAACCTTTCGCTTACATGGATCGGCCTAAAGTAATAACTATTTGCAATTTCGTTCGGTGTGAATTTCCGGCGGCATTGAGCAGGAAGGAGGTGAAGGAGTGTAAAGCATCAGTATAGCCTCAGTTGTGTGGACCCCGTGGAAATATCAAGATGAAAATTATTCGATTCTCAGACCTACCCGACATGGACACAAAATTTCAAGGGAATCGGCCGAGCCGTTTCGGAGGAGTGTGGTAACATCGTGACACGTGAATTTTATATATAGAGAGATGGAGTAATATTGTCGATGGCAAGGCAGATTTTGTGATTCCTGCCCACCTGGATTGGCATGATAACTAAATTACCTACTAAACTAGTCGATCAAGGGCGATCTTAATTGAAGTTTTATTGTAAAGCAAAGATGCAGTCGATTCATTTAATATTAAGTGATTACCAACGCTTATTGACTTTTATAATGGGTGATATTACCATACAAGAAATACATAATAACCTAAGTACATACTTAGGCATGCGCTTGTAGCATACAATAGGCGCTATCAGTGGCGACGCGACGCTTTCTGAAATAACTTCATATTCTCCTTCAGCAATAGAAAAGTGGCGATCATGTCTTATGCAAAAACAACACAAAAATCAAACACAAGGTCTGCGTTCATTTGCGCTACTCGAACCTCGACTTTGCTATTATGCTACATTTCTAACAGTTAAGGTCTAGAACAGCGGTCGGCAACCTTTTGGCACGCAAGGGCCCATAGATTTGAAATGTACAAGATACGCTATGTCAGAACAGAGGCGATACAAAAAATATATTTGACAAATGGCAGAATTACTACAGAAACACATGTAAGACTTTGATTAAGCGGGTCGCTATGGCCTCTTACTCGCTAAAATAATGGTCTCATATGTACTTCATCTACTGTCTCTTTTCTTTTCCGATGATTGGAAGTTAATTTGAATGTCTCGCTCCCATGCTTTGTACATCTTTCACATAGTGAGAACAATTCTAAATCTATGCAAAATAAAATTAAAGGTTGCCGACCGCTGCACTCTAGTCAAGAGTAATCGAATTAGAACTTCGCAAAAGTGTGGACTGGAAACGTTACCGAATCCTCTTTTATTCTTCAATTTCTTTTGAAATAAACACTCACATCATTTTACATTATTAGCTTATTTACTTAGGTGTTTCGGTTTCCAATTCGAGTACTACTTACAATATATCAATATGCAAAGGCTCCAACTGCATAAACAATATAAAAGAAAAAAAATGTGTGTGTTTTAAACTATACGACTGAAGTAAAACTTCATACGCGAATCATAACTGGCTGTGAGAGGGAGATAGAAAGAAATTGTGCGAGCACTGTTCTTTCTTTCTCCTAAAGTAATATAGGAAACGTAACTCTTTCTTTCCATCTTCATTAACTTATATCTCCCTCTCAACTTCCGCTGGCCTCGCCCGATCACACTTTTAGTAACGCTCTTATCACGCATTAACTTATTCCTCAAGTGAAGCGCGCGTAAAGAAGTTTTACTTCAAAAACAAATCTACCTTTCTTTTTCTTGAATAACGCTTGAATATCTTTGAGTTCGTGCTCAACAGCGACAGGCGCGATCCAGCCACGGAGCCATTGCAAGCTCTGAAATTTTAAATAATTCCATTAGTGTGTGAAAGTGATCGACAGTCTAAGAGATATTTTCATTTTTGCATTGATAAAAACGCATCCATAATTGTCCATGATGCCTTAGTCAATAGATACGACGATGACAATAATAAAATAAGACATGATTCTCATAGCAGTACCTACCTACAACTTAGTAAGAGGTAGTGCCACGCTGCATGTATGCAACTGAATTGTGCCGGCACGACCGGGGAGGTACGCTTACACGACAGCGGCGTGAAGTGACAGCTGTGTATGCGTTTCGTGCGGTGTGTAAGTAGCAGGTGGCCCATAGAGGAGGAGGAGGAGGTGGGCAACGCATCTGTATAAAATCTATGCGGATGTCTATGGTAGTCATGAAAATGCTCGTTTGTATACGGTATACGGGGGGTATACCATAAAAAATCTCTTTTACCCAACTTCATAACGGGTCAATGTAGGTACTACACGGACGCGGTAAGTTGAGACCTGGCAAAAATTCCATTCCCCGCTCTCTACCCCCGCACCACCGAAGTGCGAGGCTAGATAGCATTCTTCGCATTCTTGCCAGGTGCCAACTTACCGAGTCCGTATATGTTTATAAATAAATTCGAATAAAGATGCCGAGAACGTCGTATCTATCGTATGGTCTATACCGTGCAATTCTCCTCTTAAACGAGTTTACAAGATTACAGTGCTTAGCTATAGGGTGAAACGAGACTATCAGAAACATTTCGTTACTTCTGGGCATCCAGCGACCACGGGAGTTTCCAGTCCATTACTTTACCCCGGTATGGTAACAGTTATCGCCCTGATCTTGCCCGATTCACTACAACACCTCTATCTACTACAATGGACGTAAAGACAAACCTTCCTCGCATCGTCGTGTCGTTTGCGCGACACCAGCCAGTGCGGTGACTCCGGCACGAAGAACAATGCCACAACAGCCAGCACCTACACACACATGTCTAACTTAAACACGTAGATGGTTTATACAAGTGTGGAGCAGGAACGAATCATCACACATTTAACATCATCATCTTATGTCTATAACATTTCTACATGTACCACAAGTCATGCGGTACTTAGTATACACCGTGGTCTAGGAGTTCGAATCCCGGGAGGGACCAAAAAGAGTTATGCATGCCACCGGAACTCACAAAGCACACGAAATGCGCCAGCATAGTTTTAACTTAAAGCGATATCATGTAAGCGAGAGATCACGACCTGACCCTGATACCTAGGAGCCTGGGTGGCCCCTGGACTTGTGTCGGATTCGACACTCAGCGTAATACTGACTAAACCATGCCCTGACATGACCTTAAGGTTCCCGGATCTGCAAGTAACAGAATCCTTCCAGAGACAAGCTGGCCTCGGCGAACTCTCCTCTCGGCCTTGGCCTCTCTCGGCCTCTCTTGGGGACTGTCCGGCTGCCTTTGAACAGTCCCTACAACGACGTGGAACCGTACGATGGGGTCAGGTTCCCATCCTGACAGTTTTGTTGTCGCTTTACGCCGATATCGTGAAAGTAGAGATATCTTCGCTTCGTGCCAGCATTGCATGCAGCGTCGCACTAAGGCTGTGTCCCCAGTAGGCAAACTGTTAGCGGCCGACTGAGTATGGGGCGAATCGGTTTAGTACGCCCTTCCATGTATCTGAAAAGGAGTGCCCACAGTTTGCTAGTTTACGTACGCCGACTGTCTCAGTTAGTGGCCAATTTATTGGGACCTACGAAAATTGATCTGAGTTTGCAGCTATCTTGTATTTCAGTTCGCCACAAATTTGCCGCTCACTCAGTTGGCCGACAACAGTTTGCCTACTGGGGACACCGCCTACCTCTTACTTATCTATCTCTATACATGGAACTAAGACAGTTAATACTCTGTTTTAGCTCCATGTCTCTAAGATACGATAATACGTATCATCATCATCATCATACAGTACGTATCAGTAGCAGATAGCATAGTTTACCGTAAACATAATGTTAAGCAACGCCACGGTCCTCCAGTAGAGGAGCAGGCCGAAGAGGAACTGCGTGAAGACTCCAATGATGATGCACATGGAGCTGGTGGCTGACAGCATCCCGCGCAGGTGCGGCTGGGTTATCTCTGCCACGTACGTCAGCACCTGCAAGCACAAGTGGATGCTTTAAAGGCATAGGAGAGCAAACTCGGCCTCAGCCTTTTAACGGTATAACCGACGCCTGTCAAAAAATTTTAATCTACTTGCAACTTAATCAATTAAATATAACCTAACCATTTTTATTGTTATTATTACGCAGGGAAAATGCTTTTATGCTCCGTCCAACTGGACCTAGGTGGACCGGAAGGATGTGTCGGACTCGGCACGAAGTTCGTGTCACTACCGACTAAAAACCACGAGAGCGTTCGGCCGCTATTATAACAATACATGAATAAAAATGAAATTGAACAAAATTAAATCATAAAAACAGAAGAAGAAGAAACGCAAAAACGAAACAAAAGAAAACAGAGAAAACTAGACGCGGTACTCGGCAAGAATAGAATAGCAAAAGACACAAGCGCTGCGCTATATTTGGCAGCGATAATATTGAGAAAAGAAAAGAAAACCGACACCTGTGAACGTATGCGTCGATGTTTTGCACATGCTTTGCCTTCCTTCTTTCTGCCTACTTCCTGGGCCACCGGAAAGTCACACGTCGCACGAAACACGACTAGTGTTAGGTTGAACAAGAGGCAAGAGGTACCTTCCTTGTCATGCCCTTCAATTCGGCTAGCACTAACTTTTACTTAACAGTAACACGTTAATACACAAATTAATACAATAATAGTGTTACATGTTTCTCAAGGAACTCAATTTTATTGTTCAGTTATCAAGGAGGTCAACGTAAAGTTAGGTTCAAAAGTGTGGGCTCGCTACGTCTACCATCTTTTAAAAAGCGTGGTAGACGGGTGGTACACAAGCCAGACTTTATTACACATTTTTTGTTCTAAATACTGCAAGCTCAGCATCTAAATATGTAACACCAGCTCCCGCCCGCGGCCCGCGTAAATTTCGGACTTCAAAATGGAGTGACTATACACATTGAGTTATTATTACTACGTACACATATAACTCAATGACTATACAATATATAAACCATCCTCTTGAACTATTTAATGTATTAAAGAAACCCCATCAAAATCCGTTACCTAATTTTCAAGATCTAAGCATACAGACACACAGACGGCGGAAAGCTAAATTGTTTTATACTATGTAGTGATGATAATTAATTAAAGCGCTATTAAGGTACTGGTGAAGTCAAACGAGTGGTATGTTGGAGATGAAGTATGACGCATGTTAGCGTATCATTGAGGTTATACGCAGATGGGCACAATATGATACAATAGGCTTTAGGTGCTGATAAACTTGAGCATTCACATGTAATGAGCATTCATGCGAATTTTACATACAGAAAAAGAAACGAGAGCATTCTAGCGAGCATTGCTTCGAGTTTTTTGCCGAGCCAAGCTTCGGTCATAGTTCCGCGTCCGCGTTCCCCGTCACTAGAACGCTCGCGAAAATGTTCATAGCTATGTTTGGCTCTATGCTTGGCTCGGCTCGTTGTTCAGTTCGACAAATATAAAAACGGCGAATGCTCGATGTTCTCTTGCAAATGAATGCTCAAGTCTATCAGCACCTTTAAGCTGTAAACTCTAGTGTGTCACAATTGTCCTACTCCTATGAGATACGACTGCAACATGTGAAATACAACGTTCATAGATTAGCCTCGTGGCAGAAGGCACATGAGGGTCTAATCTGACGACGCTGCGCGAGCTCCTAGTTACGTCATTGACAAGGTAAGGTATTTTTAGACTCATGAGTTCCATGAAATCAGGTGCGCTATTTACATTTCTAATTTTAGCTCATGTCAGATCTACGTATACAATCTACGTACATACAAAACGGACTTTCTTAGAAACAATTGAAATGAAGCGACTGAGATGTCTTCTTGTTTTTAGAAGTAAAACTTCTATACGTGCGCTTGACATAGGGAGTAAGCTGCGAGAGCGTTACAAAAATCACACATCGAGAGAGGCCAATGGAAGTTGTCATTCAAATTCAAATTAGATTTAAGCGAAAGTATTACAAAAATAAATATCATGACAGGTTATGTCATTATAACTACGGTAATGAAAATCAATAATTAAGTTATAACTCAGTTGTGTGGTTAGACCACACAACTGTGGTATAGCACACACTTTATTTATTTTTGTCTGACTTACTGAGCCATAGCCAAGTCATTGGACGACGAGAAGATCGTCCAATGTGCACCTCTTTGGTCGCAATGGACGCTGGAGTAGATGCTCCATGGACTGGGTCGGAACACCACATTCGCATTGCTCCCCCGAATCCCGAGAGACTTTTTTTTTAAATTTATTCAGTACCTCATATAATTATGTAGCTATAAATTATAGCAGTAGCAATATACTTTGAAAATTATAGACTGTATGTCGAGGAACATTCGCACAGCAAGAAGCAGGTATACCTAGGTAACCCTCATGTATGTGAATGAGAGCGTTGCGTTCTTCCTTCCGTTGGGCTAACGTGATCCTCAGATGCACAAACCGCGACAAAGTCGCATCTAACAGCCACCCAATCATGCTAGCCACATTTGTTCTAACCTCTTAGATAACGGACTATCGACTGGCAATTTTACAAATACTACTCGGACGCGGTAAGTTGGAACCTGGCAAATAGGCCATTCCCCGCTCTCTACCCCCTCACCACCCCCGATGTCGCCATATTAGGGCCACTTGGGGGGTGGTGAGGGGGTAGAGAGCATTCTTCGCATTCTTGCCAGGTCCCAACTTACCGCGTCCGAGTAGTACATTGGTAAAGAAAGAGACACAGAAATAAAAAAGTTACAATACAAGAGCTCGACTACCTGAAAAATCAAAACAACGATAAAGCCCAATTAGATCCCGAAAAAATGTTCCTATGGATGATTTTCTATTTTGGGGTCGAAATTTACGCGAGTGAAACCGCAGGGCGCAGCTATTATAGCATACATACCTAACATCGTACCTCCAAAACGCTAGCAACGCGAGCACAATCAAAGAACGTCGTGTAACTTACTTACTGGTGCCTCAAGGAGTCCGCCGGCGAGCCCGGTCAGGCAGAGCGCTATGTACAGGTGGCTGGTCGACGAGGAGTAGTAGAACAGGAGCCAGGCTATGAAGAAGGGCACGTTCACCACTTGCATGGCCCTCCGGCGGCCCAGCGGCGATGTTAGAAGACCGGACAACGCGCAACCGATAGGGACCGCTATGAGATTTATTGAACCTGAAACAAACCCGTGAAAAATGGCGTGTCAGGGACGCTTGGCTATGACGTCGGCAACCAACTCTTTAACAAGCACTACCAATTAACCAAGTATTACATATAAGTTATAGTGATAACTTGATAACTATTAGTGTAATCGAGTAATTAATACGAACTTCATATAATGACTTTTCCTTGAATATACACCCATTAAAATATTATAAGTCAAGTCATATACCAACCCAAGACTGGTTGGACGGTGCATAAAAGCATTTTCCCTGCGTAATCAAAAAAAGAAAAAAAAGTCATATACCAAACACTCACAAGGTCGTGTAAGGTCTTGTTGATTAACAGTTTTCATTTGCAATTCTTCCACGTATCCGCAAACACATACCGTGTGTACCTAACACACACACATGCACTCACACATTTTTTTCTGGTCTTGGGCATGATCTCATATTTTTAATGAATTATATCTTGTCTTATAAATTGTTGCTAACCAAGAGCAGTACCTACCTCCGGGTTAGAAAAACATCGATGTCAACATGATGTTAAAAGGAGGCAAACTAAAGACAAAATAAAGATATTTTTCATTTCCATATCTTCCATTGTCTCGCTTTCATCTGCCCGCTGTTGACTCTGGGGTCATCATCAACAATAACAAATGACACGTCTCTGATTTACCATCATCATCATCATCAGCTTATTGCAGTCCATTGTTGGACGGCGGCCTGTCCCATAGCACGCCGCTGGCCTCCATCTTCTTTATTATTTATTATTATTCTCTGATTTATGTAGTGATAAAAATATTTTTAGCAATTGGTTCAAGTACTTTGATAGTATTGTTACTTGTCAATAAGAGGTCTACAATTAACACATATAATTACGGTTAATTTAAAATTAGGGCAAGGTTGAGTATGTAGGGTATCTTCAGCCTATATTAAAATGAGTTACTGAATCAAATGAGGCACAGATGACAGATGTTCTTAGATTGAAATCTGGAAAACTATACATTTACGCGGACAAAGCCTCTTCCTCTCGTGGGGCTAAGCTAGTTTAGATAAAAATGCTAACTTGCTTCAAAAACTCACAAAACCATAGATTTAGAATGTACAAGAGACACAATGTCAGAACAGAGGCGAGACAAAAAAAATATTTGACAAATAAATGACATTGTCATTAGTATGTAATCGGGCCGCTATGGCCTCTAGCCGCATATTATGTACTTCATCCACTGTCTCGTTTCTTTTCCGATGATTGGAAGTTAATTTGAATGTCTCGCTCCCACGCTTTGTACATCTTTCACGTAGTGAGAACAATTCTAAATCTATGCCATTGAGTTATATAAGTTTTTTATTTCGATGTATATAACTCAATGATCTATGCATAAAACTGCACCAATTGCGCTTCTATTTTTGACATTTGCCCTACCTAAGGGCGACATCACACACGCGACTTTTACACGCGGCTGCCGGCGACATACCTAGACGCTTTTTAGAAGCTGAATGCAGCGAAATGAAAATCTGTTTAGCAGTTTTTGCGTGAAGGAGTAATAAACAAACAAAAAAACATATTATAAACTTTCGTATTTATAATATACACTCATATGGTTGTCGTTTTATTAAAGCTTATCAGCCATGTTATAATGGGCAAGTGTATCTAAAACCAACGCACTCTCTCTTCTCCCAAGAACAGTCCCATTCAAAGTGGATAATTATCTTACAGAACTGTCGTGAAATAAGGAACAAGATCGACCTCTCTATGGATTCCCTGACTTTCTCATTTCATAATGATTGATCAATAATAGAACAGACAATGCGAATGTCGAAGGACACACCAAGACCAGATTGTTCAGTGCTCGGGCGTTCTGAATAAAGATAGTGTTAAAAGTCTTGGCAACTCGACCGCCACGACCTAGGGATCTTCAAGAAGAGCTAGTTCGTCTAAAGCTCAGCGACGCATCGGTTAGTCCTCCGGTGGTATCTATGAGCGTTGGTGCTGCCGCTGCTGCTGAGGTACTGCCACGTTGCATGCATGTGCTGGTTCGACCGGAGAGGTACCTCTCGCCTACACGGTACTGGTGTACAGTGGCAGCTGTGCTGTCGCGTTTAGTGCGGTACTGAGCCGGTGGAGGATGGAGGAATACGCATCTGTTTAAGGCCGAAATAATGTCGACATGCGTCGTTACTTAAAATAATGTCTCCGACTGCTAATTTCCCCTCTTATACGTTTTTTTTCGACTAAAGCCAAATGTTCTGGAAATCGAGTAAAGTTGAGTTTCATCATATTCGTAGTTCCTTTTCGATCGATGTTCGCTGAACTGTACAGATGCGTGGAGATGTGTTGTGGAAGCGGCCTCGGACGCAGCCTCTCACTAAAAGCCTTCGCGAGTAGGGTTGCCAGGCCCGAAAATCAAAAAGCCTGACAGACTCAAATTTAACCGGAAATTTTGCCCTGGAAACCTGACACACTGGGTTTGTAGAATAACGAATGGTAGTTTAGTCTTATGCACTTATCTATATATTAATACGTGAAGCAAAAACTTTAGGAACGTTTTTACGAAAATTGCGCAGACGGAGAAGTAATGAAATTTGGCACACTTATAGTTTATGTGTAAGAGAAGTGCAGAACGCTAATTTATTCTAATAATATTTTATAAAGTGCTTTAATTTGATAAATAAAACTTTACACACTACCATGCATTTGACACATTGATATTTAATATACACGTAAATATTGATGAAGTTTCTATCTGTCTTTAGCAAGTGTTGAAAATTATACATTAGTTACAATGTCAAAAATGTCATATGATATTTAGTTTTTAATAACAAAAAAGTTTCACTTAGATCGAATATCGATCTTCGCGGGTCCACTAGTTACTTTGAATTTGATCGCGAGTCGTGTCTAAGAAAAGCCGGGTAGGTCGGACTTGTGTAAATTTGGCCTCACACAACTGTAAACAGTAGCTGTAAACAGTATGTCCGGATAAATCCTTACACCTGGCAACCCTATTCGGGTTATTATATATTTAGGGTTGCCAGGCCCTATTCGCGAAGCCTGACTTAAAACTTAACCACCAGTTTGACAAAAACGCCTGCCAAGTGCGAGTTGGACTGGCACACCGAAGGTTCCGTAGCAAAGGAGGGTACTAGCAACATATAAGTTGATAAACTGTTATTTGCTGATATCATACATTTTAAGGAAATAATAAATTGCGGAACAGAATAAAAGTTACCTACTGGTAAACATGAAAACAGTATAATATATGCTGTTTAAATAGGACATAATATAATAGACATATAAATTGGGATCAAAATTATAGTTATAATTCAAATATAATCAACTTAATTAGGATTTATAATTGTAATTATCTTGTTATTGTGGCTTGTATTGAAATTTATGTAGGTAATTTAATTTGAATTGTATCTATTTTTTTTTTCTTTTTTTTTTAGGTAGAAATTACGCTAAGGACTGAAGGTCAGTGCAGCTTCATCGATATGAGAGGTGAACTCACCTGGAGCGTCGAACCTCTGTACTTGTGGTCGATAGGGGGACAGACCCCCCCTTCTTTCCCAGACTAATGGGAGAAGGCAAACCGGACTTATTGCGATTAATAGGTTATACTATTATTATCTGGCCGAACAAAATTTTATTGTTTTGAATAGAATAGAGTACAATACTATACATATATTATTAGAGGGCTGTGGCAACCCTAGCCACAGGCCGCAGCACACACGCTACTCAGCATCGTCGAGCAGCGATTTTGCGACTGCATCTATGCAGCATCACGATTCAGCGACTTCGCGGTACTTTACTTTTTACTATTTTTTTAACAACTTCGACTTCGACATTTACGACTTTTTACGACTTCGAACATAGGTTCCCAAACTTTTTCGTGAGCACTTTGAAAATCAGTTACTTCGTATCGCCCCCTTATTAGTTATTACACCTTGATATTCAAAGACAATTATGTCGTTTCTGGCCCCTTACCGCCCCCCTCTGAGCATCTAGTGCCCACAAGGAGGCGTTATCGCCCACTTTGGGAAAGACTGCTCTATAAGTTCGATGGACTTCGACTCGCAGTTCGATTCAGTCTCAAAACCATAGATTTAGATTTTTTTTCACTACGTGATAAATCTACGCTTAGAACAGTGCAAAAAAGGGGGTGCAGTGGGGAGCGTCTGGTCTAAAAAAATCCGACTAGTGTGTGCGGTGGCTAATAGTTGTGAACTGCACAAACTTCACGCAAGTGCAAGCGAAAAAGTTTTGTAAGAGGTAGTGCCACACTGCATGCTTGCATGCAGTCGAATTGGGCCGGCACTACCGGGGAGCTACCTCTCGCTTACACGAGACTGGCGTAAAGTGACAGCTGTGCTGTCGCGTTTCGTGCGGTGTGTAAGTAGCCGGTGGCCCATGGAGGTGGGAGGAGAAAGGATGTATAGCCTCTATGCGGATGTTTGAGGGCGTCGGTAGTCATGAAAATGGCTCCGGCTGCTCGTTTGCCCTCTGCTCTAAAAAAAAAAAAAAAGCTGGCCACGTGACTCTCCTCGTGTTCAACTATAATAGCTGCAGTCGCATTCACGTATCCAGGTCAGCCGCGATGGATTGCGCAAAGACGACCTTGATGAGTTGCCTATGAGATTGCTTAGTAGTGTAGAGGTAATGCCATGCTAAAGACCGGCAACTGCAACTGGAGTTGCAACTGTGGACGGAAAATGCCTACATCTCGGTGCTCGTTTGCCCCTGTATTATAAAAAAATGCAATACAGCCGAATCGCACGACCGGGACAGCAGGCAAAATACCAGTGACTGGTGCGTTTCGTGCGGTCAGTGAGTTTCCGTTGGCCCATTGCATTGGAAGGAGCATCAAACTTGAGTAACAAGGGTGTAGACGTAGGCAGGACAGTCATTAAAAGGCTCCAACAAGCAGCCGAATGTTGGCATAAATAAATTTCAAATCCATTAGTTTCGGACACTATAGCACTAACCAACGATTTAAACCTTTCCCATTTATAATATTATCCAGTATATCATGTAGATAGAATAGATAGTTGAGTGTTATATGTATACTAGCTGCGCCACGCGGTTTCGATCCCGTGGAAAATGATCTCATGGCATCCCATTGGAACATTTTTTAATATACAAATAGTAGGATAAAAAGTATCCTATGTGTTATCACAAGACGTTACTCTCTATGTGTGTACCAAACATGAAAATCGGTTTAGTAGTTTTTGCGTGAAGGAGTAACAAACAAACAAACACACACACAAACTTTTGCATTTATAATATTAATAGGATAACGTCAAGGTTCCTTACATACATTTTACATTACCACGAAGAGAAGGCGCCTAAGGTCACGGTCACGAGACACTTCATTATTATTTCAGACATCCAGCGACTCCCGACCTTACCAAGTCGTCTGTCCACTGGTTTGGAGGACTATCTCCAACAGTGGACGTCTTCCGTGTGATGATGATGATGAAGAAAAGGAAAACTACGCAAATCTATATAGAAAACTAGCTGTCCCGACAGACGTTGTTCTGTCATAATAGCATACTTTGTTGTCATGGTAACGTAAAACGTTACGTGGCGAATCTTTCATTTCGTAACTTTAGTAAGAAAAGTTAGGGTTTTTCAACCCGTTTTTAAATATTTCTGTACCATTTTTCAGATATCTTCCTATATATAAACCTTGGCCCTGATAGATCGCAAAGTGTTTGAGAATATCATTACGGTAATCAATTTCTGTAAAACGGTGTAAAGAGTTGAATCATTGTGTGCGTAAATTAAAGTAAGTGCGTAAAGTGTGTTGCGAAGTATTTGTATTATAGTTGTATTTGTTTCATTTTATTCAAGTGAAAAATCAAATGCATGCATATACTATTAAAATATTAGCCATCTCTACATCTCTACATCTTCTTTATAATCTTCAACCACCAAATGTCAGATTCCATTGACCGGTTCTTTACAAATAGCATGAGTTTTTTATTCGCGTATTAATATCTATGTACCTAGATTTGACCAATGACGTGGTACCTACCACTTAAGTTATCCTTATTTCATTTTATTAAACAAAATAAGGATATCTTAAATTGAATTGCTAGCTAATACGCTACCCTAATACTAAAAATCATTCCCTCCGGCCATAATAGTCTAATTCGCTATTACAAACTCTTATATCGGGATGTATCTCTCCCATCTACGGGAGAGCGAGGGGTCGATATCTCTCTCGACCCCTAACCTACTCGTCGCCCGACAAGCACTCACAGCAATGTGATGAAGCTTCTCTTCACACAAGCTTAATTCAAGTCAGAAAAAAAGTAAAAATAACACAAGCGAGAAGAAAGCGAAACGAAAGCGTAGCTACGTCAATAAGATCTGAGAGAAAAACAACGCAAAAGTGTGAAGCTCGATGAAAGTGTAAACCAAGATACTGCGGTAAATATTTGCCCAACTCTCTCCAACTGCAAGTACCTGTCAAAACTGTATCCCGAAACAGAGAAATCATGCGAAAGCTTGATAATAAAATTCATAAAAAGATAGGCCAAAGACGAGAAACGTAACATTTCCTTTCTTTTGAGTGGATCTCTATGGGCATAGATTATGGCTGACGATGAGGATGATGATGAAATCGCTTATCTGTTTCCTTGTTGATATAATCACTGCATTTCTCTCTAGTGCTTTCATCTACCCGCAGTTGTATGCATTTTTTTTTCCAGAAAAGCAAATGTTATTAAGCGCAATACACACTGAGCCCGCCGGGCCGCCGGCATATGTCGGCAACTTTTAGTCGGCGGTCTAGTTGGCGGCTTCACTTTTTACAAGTCGGATAATTTGGTCGGCGCCATGTCGGCGGCTTGAGATCGTCACTACAGGTCTGAGGTCGAGAGTTGCCGGGCAACGCAGCCGCCAACATGTCGGCGGGTAACACGCGCCGACACATGTTGCCGACATGATTTTTAGCTCTTTCCTAATTGCTCATTCATAGGGGAAATCGGAATTGCGTCACACCGCAAGCAAACAATAACAAATCACATTGATTATAATACGAGGACGACATAAAGTCGAAAGTCGAGCTACATGAAATTTTCTCTCTATAAATGTGACGTCATTCCGTTTGCTGAATATGTCAGTTGAAGCGGCTCTTCACCAACCTCATCCCAAACATCATTAAAACATGTCCACATTTATGCACAAATTTAAACGCTGCGGCCTTTTGCATGCCCCATCATGCATGCACGTGGTCACGGTCGTTGCCACGCAGAGCTGCGTTTGAAACTCAACGCTGCGATATAAAGGCGCTGGGGTGTGCGAGTATCGCTGATCTCTACTGTGACATGGATGAGAATATTGACTTGTATAAGTCATTGCAATCTTGTACAGTCTTCGGTTTGACTGGGGAGGGAAATTGGAATTTCTTTCTACTCCTATTTTCTTCTGATTAAAATCGTAGCGGGTCCCAAGATAATTTTAGCTGTTCCCTCGGGCTCCCTTAGATCATATCGAAAGGTCGTTGTGGTTGCCGCTGTTACGTCCTAGCCAGAAAGGAGTAACCAAGCCCGTTTAAAAATATGTACGTTCTAAAATGTGGAGAAATGTTCTGTTTTCATAGTAAATATATAAACAGGCAATTGGCACACTAGAGAGCTGAATCTGTGCCGCAACGTTCGTTTGGTGTATATAGTAAACGTTAAGCGACGTTATTTACTTGCTGTACTGCAGCTGCAGTACTACTGGTTTACAAAGAATCATGACATTGTGAGCACTAGACTCATCTTACAGACGAAAGAAATATTTTTTTTAAATTTTACACCTGTATTAAGCTCTTTAATATAGCCATTGATGGTATATAGCTATATTTTAGTTCATGGATGAGTAACTGGTTGCAAATGGTTGTCCAAGTGTAAACGGCGAACTGCGGAATCCGCAATCCATAGAATGTATATAAATCAGTGGAAATCACTAATGACGAAGGTACAGGCCATCCACGGGATCCACCACACTTTAATTTACGCAGTAATGAGGATATGGACGTTTCTTTTTAATTAATCAAAAAGGGAATCGTTTGCGATTTCATTTTATGTCATAAATATCAAAATATACGTTAGTATTTGGCATTGAACTAGGTCTTTTTGCTTAACTACGTTTGGAATGTCGATGTGCATAACTCTAATTATAAAAGACGTCTGAATATGATTCTTTAGTGATCTCACTACGTGGCTCCAACGGAAGACCAGTGCGGTTTTATGACAGCAAGATACTGAGTTGGAACCAATTTGTGGCACACATAAGATTATGTAACTCTCTTATGCATTGTTTAATCTCTTTTTCCATTTTATGTAAATTATGTGTATCGCAAATAAATAATTCTTATTCTTATTTAAAAAGCATGTTTTTTGAACTATTTTACTGTGGATGTGCGATGCCTTTTACGAATTCTTTTTAATTAATCATTTACGGGTATTTATTTAGCAATAGCAGTTGGGTTTTTTTTGGTATCGTTCGTTTAACCAAACAAACTTCAACTTCATAATATTAAGTACAGTAATACATCGACATACACTAGCTCGATTTATGCGAACCCTGATTTACGTGATATTCAAATACCACTTCTTCAACTCGTCAAACTACATATTGGTTATAAAGCTTGCTTAATTTAATCTAGATTTTAATGTCTTCTATGATTGTAGTTTACCAGTTTTTTCGATCGCAATTAAAAACTTAATATTATATCGTAAATACAGTTAGATGTACCTCGACTTACGCGAATTCGACTTATGCGGTTAAGGCTCGGTCCCACCCAGCGCGTAACTCGGGATATTACTGTATACACATATTAGATATCAAAATCAACTTACTTATCCATGATAATTCTGAGGGTTCCAAGTGCAGTTTTTCAGTTGGAATCGGATCTTTCACTGCCGGAATCACGATTGTGGGGAAACCCAGAGTCATGCCATAACCTAGAAAAAAAATTCTAATAAATAAAAATGCTTACAAAATAACCAATTCTCTTTTCTGTTTAAACAGTAAGTTTGAGAATAGCTCGTATTTTTTTATAGTATAAGGTGACAAGCATCCGCAGACATCCGAAAAGAGGTTATACATATGTGTTGCCTTCCTTCCCTCCTCCCCCNNNNATCAATGGGCCACCGGCTACTTAAACGCCGCACGAAACGCACTGCTTGACATCTGTGCTGTCACTTTACAGTTTAAGTCGGTATCGTGTAAGCCCTAAAGCCTTGTTCGCATTGGTCGAGTAATTTAGTCTAGTAGAGTATCAATTTAGTAGCTAAACTACTCGACTCGACCAAATATCGTTCGCACCTTGAGCGAGTACAGTTCATAAGTAATTTGAGATCAGCAAGATGAACAATGTAAAACGCAACGGTTATCTTAATTAAAAATAATATGCTTTTGAAATAAAATGAATTACCTACTAACCTGATGTTTTTTTTATTTTCAATTTAATTTCTTTTTCTCCGGGAATATTTAATTCTTTTTCTAAATTTAAATATTATGCACTTTGTTTTATTTGTTTATTTTTATAAAGTGGCGACTTCATGTTCCATAAACATTCGTTTTCCAAATATTTGGAACTCAACACTTATAATTGAAGAGTATAATAATAAACATAATAAATAGTATAATAATAATAATATATTATAAATAGTATAATAATAATAATATATTAAAAGGGGAATAATAATTTATGAGATTAATAAAAACAAACTATGACATACTTTGACAGCTCAACTCGACCTTTGGACTCGTCACTCGACTAAATCAAAGTGTTCGGACCGGTTCACCGGCGATCGAGTGAGCGCGGACGCACGGTGGGGGGTGCTACTCGCCCGAAAAAATAGAGTGAAATCTATCGACTTGACTAAACTACTTGACTAATTACTCGACAAAATTTTTGGTGTTCAGACACGTTTAGCTACTAAATTACTCGCTACTCGACTAAATTACTCGACCAATGAAAACAAGGCTAGGTACCTCCCCGGTTTGGCGCCGTGGCACAGAGTTCTGATAAGCGGAGCATGTTGCGCCAGAGGTCGCGGTTTGAATCCCGCCTTGGTCATGGATGGATTATCTGTGTATTATATGTATATGTATAAAAATAAAAATCTTTAATATATCAACATTCTTAATAAATCTTATAAAATATTTTAAATATAATTCCGTTGTCTAATACCCGTAACACAAGTGATATGTCCACAGATATCATAAAAAATCGGGTACCTATATTTTTTTTATGGTATGGGGGGCAAACGAGCAGTCGGAGTCATTTTCATAACTACCGACGCCCATAGACATCCATATACAAACTACGCAGATGCGCTGCCCTCGTTTCTGCTTCCACTTCTATAGGCCACAGTAAGAGATTGCTTAAGCATGCAACCTCTTACTAAAATCATCTTATCAATTTTTAATCCCAATATTTCGGGATCAAAACGTATGCTGCCACTATTACTAAGTGAATATATAGCAATTTTAATCGTGTCAATAATATTTCATGTCAAAATATTTACTGATGTTTCATATATGTAATTTGTACCACAAAGAAAATTACGTGTTGCAGTCTTAGACTAAATAAAAAGTATATTTAGTCTAAGGTTGCAGTTGCAGTGTTACGCCTGTTACGTTTAAAAACATAATA
The DNA here is from genome assembly GCA_001625245.1 of Calycopis cecrops. Lineage (NCBI taxonomy): Eukaryota > Metazoa > Arthropoda > Insecta > Lepidoptera > Lycaenidae > Calycopis > Calycopis cecrops. The sequence goes on from LUGF01039589.1 coordinate 90,496, forward strand.
TGTTTTAACAGTAAAGCGCGGTGTAATCTTCGCAAGGTTGCAATTGTTTAACAATGTTACGACAATGCATATTCAATTGTTGTGCAAGAATATTTTGCTAGCTGTGCTCCTCGGCTTTACCCGAGTAACATCGATATTTCATCCCAAGAAATTGTAATTTTTTTTCATGTTGCTGTTTTTATACCTGTGCCAAATTACAACCAAATCCATTCAGTTGTTTTTCCGTGTAAGGGTAATATTATAAATGCGAAAGTTTGTATGTTTGTTTGTTTGTTGTTCCTTCACGCAAAAACTACTGAACCGATTTATATGAAATTTGGTACACACATAGAGAGTAGTTTTTATCCCGAAAAAATATTCCTATGTGCCATAGGATGATTTTCTATTTTCCCCGGAATCGAAATTTACGCGGGTGAAACCACGGGGCGCAGCTAGTTTATCATATTTTGAGGATGGCATAGGAGGCGAGACTGGCGTAAAGTGACAGCTGTGCTGTCGCGTTTCGCGCGGTGTGTAAGTAGCCGGTGGCCCATGGTGGTGGGAGGAGAAAAGAGGGCAGCGCATCTGTAGAGCCTCTATGCGGATGTTTGTGGGTAGTCGGTAGTCATGAAAATGGCTCCGGCTGCTCGTTTGCCCTCCTATGTCATAAAAAAAAAAGGCAAAGAGCCAAATTATTTGGTTCGTCATCGTCATGATGATGTTTATGAAATATTTGGTTTCCACGATGTGCGTTGCAGGCGTACCGATTAAAAACCACTGCGAGAGCCTTCCCATGGCGGGCGGTGGAGTGTCCCTGTATTTCGTCGGTCTACTCACTTAACAACAACAAATTCTTGACACTGACGGCTATGATCTGTGGCAGGGCTGTCCTGAAGTCTTTTCTGTAGCCATATTGGTATGATGTGTCACCTTCAGGTACCACGGCCTCCTTTACAGGTTGCACCATCTGGAACAACCGAACAATTTTAGTGAGCAGAAAAATATAATATGTGGTTGGGCGTAAATAGCTTAAAAAAACCAGGCCAAATGGGAGTCGGACTCGCGCATGAAGAGTTCCGTACCATCATTATCACAACAAAGTAAAAAAATGTTTAAAAATAGCGTTTATTGTATGGGGAAACCCCACAATGTTTTTATTTCTTTTATTTTTAGTGTTTGTTGTTATAGCGACAACGTAAATACATAGGTAAGTTGTGAAAATTTCAACTTTCTAGCTATCAGGGTTCTGAGATACAGTTTAGTGACACAGACAGACAACGGAGGCTTAGTAATAGGGTTCCGTTTTTACCTTTTAGATACGGAACCCTAAAAATGAGCTATTCTTTCTTTAAGGCGTATAGCTTAATATATTGGCAAACTTTTTGGCTCGTAGACTCCCCCGTCATACCCTTTTTTTTACATAGACCTAATAATATAATTTCCACGCAAGCCTTGCGTGCAGTGAAGGGTATATTGTCACTATCATTTCGGCGGAATTATAATAACATTTTCGTATCTTATTTGTTAGTAATTCAATTAAATTGTTTTATTATAGTTTAACAGCAAAAATAAGTATCACAAATAATAACTAAATAAAACTGAGTCAAATCGTTAACGGAGAAAGCCCCCTGATGGTATGATTTTTCCTTGCAACTAAATAAAAGTAACATGATACCTACGGTTGACAACTTTGCCAAATTTTTTTTTAGGCAAATAGGGATTTCATAGGCTTTCGATAAAAAAATGAGGATGGGGAAGGGGAACACAGAAAGCATGACATAAGAATTTAGTTTTTCAGGGCATTTGTTTCTGGCGTCTGGCATTTTTAAATAATTGGTGAAAATCTGCAAAAATCGGGACATTTCATTTTAAGGTTTTGCCGCCAAAATGGGGGCCTGGCGGCTGATGATGATGATGCAAACAAACGTCGCCATGACTTCGAAACGGCGGAAACGAATTGTCCATTCTCATTGTCTCTCAGAAGCAATTCTTTTATCCGCGGCAAAGTAAATGCTCGAATACACACTTTTTGCTACTTCAAATAATTTGCCTGTTAAATGTCCATTTAATTGTGCAAATTGCTACATTATGTCCTTCTGTAGTCTACACTCTATATCACAGGTTCCCAAACTTATTTCGTTTAATGCCAAGAAGATCATTTATCTCGAAGCGCCCCCTTTTTTTCAACTTAAAAAACCTTTAACTTATTAGTCGTTTTCTAGGCTCTTCACACTCCCCTCTAGGTGATGCCGATAGGTCTCCAGTGCCCACAAAGGCGAAAAGAATGCTCTAGTCTATACTATACGATTTTAGGAAGGCAGTGGAATAGGATGCTACTAACACTGTGTTAGTAGCTGAAGTGCAGTTGAATGCCTTCAGGCTCCCCGTACTTCATTAAACGAATTTCATCACAATTTTCTTTAATAGATAAGGATAGATGCAATTTTTTGTATAAAATAGTTGAGAAAAGTCGACAATTTAAAAGGTTTATTAAAACTGAATTTTTTTAAAGAATTTTAGGGCTCGTACACTTAATGAGACCTCATGTGGTACTAAAACCAAAGGTAGGAACGAAATAGAACGGGCAAGAAGCATGGAAAGGGGATTCTCCTACCGTCGCGCAATAATAAGGCGCGGGCGGGCGGCGACCAGCTAGTCGACCACAAATACAGAGGCTCGAGCTACCTTAGGGCACTCGCCTCTCATATAGATGAAGCTGCACTGGGCCTTCGGCCTGTTAGCGTAGAGTCTACCTAAAAAAAAAAAAAACAGGGCGACCAGCTAATAGCTATCGTTGCCGCGTGAGACATAGGACACATCTTTAGTTTGGACCAAGAAGTCTCCGTCTATTCTGTTGTATGTAGTCTATTATTATTGTATGTGCAGTGCAAATATCTATCAGAAGCTCACAACATTTATAAAGAATTATTCAACTCATTCACAAATAAAAAATCCCGGTGTATTGCCTGTGACAAAATATACAATTATATGTCTCTAAATACTATAAAGGCATTAAAGTATTTAAAATAGTATAGTAAATTTACTACGAGGCGTTTGTTAATTTAATAAAAAATAAGATTTTAAAACTAATAAGTTTGAGTAAAATTTCAGTGAAAATAACTGCAGTAAAAATTCAGTTCCACATTCTAAAGTGACCGCAGTCGACACTAAGTTTACCTCCGGTCCTAGTAATATTATTTTTTTTTTTTTTTTATGATATAGGAGGGCAAACGAGCAGCCGGAGCCATTTTCATGACTACCGACGCCCACAAACATCCGCACAGAGGCTATACAGATGCGCTGCCCTCCTTTCTCCTCCCACCTCCATGGGCCACCGGCTACTTACACACCGCACGAAACGCGACAGCACAGCTGTCACTTTACGCCAGTCTCGTGTAAGCGAGAGGTACCTCCCCGGTCGTGCCGGCCCAATTCGACTGCATGCAAGCATGCAGTGTGGCACTACCTCTTACCTTATTAAGATTAGTTCATCAACATTTCTTATTATTATAATAAATATCCTGGAAATGACATGATTTCCTTCTTGCTAAGGGGTTGCTAGTTTATTAAAAAAATAATCGGTGATTAAGTTTGACTACTAAAAATCCCTTTAAGTGTTTTAAGTCAAATGTCATGGCTTAATAGAGTTGAGAGAGGTAATGGAAAAAGCAATGTTAAAGTTATGTTTATACTTGACATGTTTATTAAATTCAGTGAAGGGGTACAGTGAAGGCTTACTCTGGATGTACGAGCCACAAGATATAACCTACCTCTGTACTTACTCCAACCAGGTCATATATGACTTGACTTTCGGCATGGGCTTGTCGGACACTATAACTGTGGTATGAATGGCAAGTTATATATTGCACCAATTTTAATCGCAACTAGTAAACATATAAATTTGATAGTTTAATATAAATGGTTGTCTTATAGTCTGTATGGAATTAAATATGTGGTAAATTAAAGTTATCCCAACAAAAACAACCTGTAAAAAAAACCAAGGCTCGCAGCTCAACTTTTCTACCAGAAAAAGTTGTGAGATCCATGTAATACCAAGTCGGTTAATTTATATAGTCCCTACTTAAGGAACCTTCTGTCTTAAGTTATTATCATATCAATATTAAAATCTTTTACATTATAAATAAAAACATCGACTTGGCTATCGCTTGAAAACACAATGTATCTTACAAGTACCTAATACAAACTTATTATATTAGATTGTTTAGTCCATTGCGCTCCATGCAATTGAAACTCTCATCTCCAAAACGATTGTATAATAATTTTCCTAAGGATGACCATAATTAAGTCCAACATAGCTCTAGGGGTATTTAATCTAGTTAATATACCGAAAAGTGGTGACGGGACTTAGTGCGACCAATTCATCACTAAGCAATCGAATAATGCGATGGCCAAGTCGATGTTTTATTTAAAATGTAAAAGATGTTTAATATTGATATGATAATAACTTAAGACAGAAGTTTCCTTAAGTAGGGACTAAATAAATTAACCAACTTGGTATTAGATGGATCTCACAACTTTTTATGGTAGAAAAGTTAGCTGCGAGACTTGGTTTTTTTACAGGTTGTTTTTGTTGGGATCTCACTTCTTTTTGTAGATAGTCCTACTTTTTTCGTTTTTGGTGCATGCCGTCGATCATTTTACAAGTTATCTTTGAACATAACACAAAGTACGAGTAAAAACGTTTTAGCCCAGGAAACTGAGCTACAGAATCCCTCTCCTTTTTTATGGTCTATGTGAGCACACGAGCAGTTGGAGCCATTTTCATGACTACCGATACCCATGGACATCCGCATAGAGGCAAAACAGATGCACTGCCCTCCTTTCCCTCCCACCTGCATGGGCCATCGGCTACTAACACACTGCACGAAACGTGACAGCACAGCTGTCACTTTACGCCAGTCTCATGTCAGCGAGAGGTCGGAGGAGCGATTCCTTCCCGGTCGCGCCGCCGCCCGCCGGCCCAAATCGGCTGCATGTAAGATGCAATGTGGCACTACCTTTTACAATAGAATTTGTATAGAATAGGTACCTACCGACAATAAGAAGAATTTGTATAGAAAATCGTTTTTTTAATATTTCTACACATTTTCGTATGCAAATGTTGTTCAGTTTCATGGGGTGAACACACCCTTTCCTACTCTGTACCCCTCCCGTACATCTAGGAACCTATCTACACCTGGTATTCTATTGCCATCCGACTGCAAATCTAACCTTGTAATCCTATATATTTATGCTTCTATGTCTGCTAGAAGTGCCTTAAACTTTTGATGATCGGTCAATCAGTGAGTGACAAAATCGAGAAACTTCAACAAGTTCCAATTCTTAATCTACTCGTTCAAATTGAATGAAATTTGGAATATCACCTGTATTTCTGTCTGTTTATATACTGAAACAGGTTTCCTGTTTTATCCGCAACGAATCTATAGGGGATTGAAATTGGCCTGAATTGCTTCGAGAAAAGGATTGTAATTGGTACGGCCGCTTTTTTGCTCGACTTGCGGGGACTCGAATCCCGCCTGGGTCATGGATGTTTATCGATGTATTATGTGTATTTCTATAATAAAAATTACTTAAATAGACAGGGTTATTTTTTGGTCACTGACCTTGAAGTCGATACATTTCGTGTAAGAACAACAATCGATGTATTTTTAAGGATCCTTTCAAATCGATTTTTATTTAAGAAAATAT
>LUGF01039589.1:102839-146437 GCA_001625245.1 Calycopis cecrops
CCCCAGAATGGGGAGATGACCTTTTAGGGACAGGTAGTGAAAAAAATATTTGTAGGGTCGCGCATTCGCGCCCGCGCATTGGCCCGTATAACCGCAAGGTTGAAAGGGCCATGGGAAGGTTGGAGGGTCCTGTTCATGTCATTATAGAACTTTTAAATATAATATGTATCTAGTAATATGCTTTTTTTTGGTCCTTTCGAATTTCTGATCAACGGAGTTGGCAACCCTAGCGACAACACACACTTTTAGCATCGGCGATCGGCGAATTAGTCGCATTCCACTCGATACAATATTTTGGTCGATCAGATAGGCAATCGAATTAGCTTATTATCCAGTGACCTAGTTTTTGCAGTAGGTAATTTTATAGACCTTGTAAAAACTTGTTTTTTCAGTACTATATGAATCTTTGGCGCCGGCCATCTCTATTTACTATGAATGTATATATAGTATATGACAAACTAACATTTACAGAGGCACGTCTCCAATGATGAGCCTCTCATATAGATGAAGCTGTATCGGTCTTCGCCTTTAGCATAGATTCCAAATAAAAAAAACTAACATTTATTACTGTCTCTTTGTTTCTTCCGACTAATCTCTGAAACGGCTGAACCAATTTTGACGCGACTGCTATTGGCAGGATTCTGATGTAATAAGGAGTAAACTAGACAGCTTTATAATGTTTATTATTTTTAAAGCCCACGGGGGCGAAGTTGCGTGCACATCTAGCTTTTATCTTATATACAAATTTATCGTGTCACAATTATCCAAGTCTGAGAATCGGCCAATAACTATATTTTCTCTCGACATTCCACGGGATCGAAGTAACGCGCGTGAAACCGCGGAGCGCAGATAGTATCATATAATTATCAATTTATTGGTAGAAATCATATAACTTTAAGTTAACCTAGATTCCAAGTACATACTCACATTAAAACATCAAGCATTTAAGATTGGATGTAATTTTTAGGTTATCATATCGATCGCTTGTTGAAGAAGACTGGGAGGGATAAGCCACTCACCGAGATGCCATGTTGCTCAACGTAACTGGGAGATAACTACAAATTGCGTAATTTTAAAGCTGTAGCTTCACTTTTCAGAATGGGGCCAAATCGGTATCACGTAGACGAGAGGTACATCACTAGTAGTGCCGCCGCAAATCAGACAAACAAAATAACATAATAAATAAATTCTAGCTATAATTTGAGATAGATAGCATTATTTAACACAGATATCGAAAATTTACTCTATGTGTGTCTGTTGTGTGTGTCTGTTGTGTGTGCGTCTGTTGTGTATGTGTCTGTTGTGCGTGTATCTATGCTTAACTACAACCAGATACGTTCGAGTCCTCGCGTGTAACAATCACAATCATACAAACTTATGCATTTATAATATTAGTAGCATTTCCCACAGAGTTCCAGGTAGTCGTGTTGTCTTGTTATTGTGTAATTTCTCAGGAACTTGTTGCGTAACTCGCAAGAAAGACGCATCTTGGCAATGTTATAATGTCAGCTGTATTGCAAATATCTAATACGTTTGAATATATACACGTCGTGTAGGTAAATACTCAAAAATCTTTAAACGAGAAATAATCTATTCATGTAATAAAAGAGTAAAATCCATACTTTAAATAAATAAATAGATATATTTACGGAAAACTTATTGGAGGCGATGTTAAAATAGTATTAGAACACTTTTCAATTTCTGTCTGTTTGTCAGGCTAATCTCCGAAACTACTGGATGGATTCGAATGAAACTTTTGTGGTGTATAAAATCTAAGCCTGGTCAACATCTAAAACACTGTTTACTGTGGGAAAATCGCTCATTCCTACGGTAAATTCAGTAATTATACTTTACCCGATGGATTTGAAAATTGAAAGAAGCAGACAATAACAAATTACTTTGATTGTAACAGAACTACGCTACGCGAACGAACGATTATTTATCTAAGCACATTTTCTAAAAACTTATCATCCACACGTTCGTTTGTTGAACTCGCAGACTATTTGAGGTATGTATTAGGAAACCCCTCACTCAGACCTATCTATAAATCTTGTCACAGACTCGGAAAGTTTTGCTTATCGTGAAATTTTCTGTGTTTGATAAATATGAGATTAGGTCATAAAGTACATTATAAATAATTATACAAACACTAGCTGTACACCGCGATTTCACCCGAGTAGTTTCAGATGTGCGTTGATAAATAAGTCAGTCAGGTTCGCCTTTTAAATATACAGGGCTACTTTTTGGTCACCGGCCAAATTTTAAAATAAGGAAGTAAACATCATTCCAAGGGTGTGTTTTGAATTTTATCGTCTAATTGTATTATTTTATTTAATTAAAAATTGATTTGAAATGGTCCTTAAAAATACATCGCTCGTTGTTCATACGCGAAATGTATCGACTTCAAGGTCAGTGACGCCGGCCGTGCAACACTCGGATGTCACGTGGTGAGCAAGAAATAGGTTCATAACATGGGCAAAGTAATTTTAACTAATTATTTCTTTGCTCTTTTTAGGGTTCCGTATCTCAAAGAGAAAAAACGGAACCCTTATAGGATCGCTTTGTTGTTCGTCTGTCTGTACGTCTGTCAAGACCTTTTTCTCTAAAACGCGTGAAGGGATTAAGCTGAAATTTTTGTCAAATACGGAGGTCAGTTACGTCTTGATCACACTTCTTAACTTAGAAGAACGCAATAAAAAGTTATAGCCAATTATGCACAAATTTTGTATGAAAACGAACATAATGTTTGGATTACGGAACCCTTGGTGTGCGAGTCGGACTCTCACTTGGCCGGTTTTTTTATCTCATAAATCGAATGTATTACTGATTCTGAACCAAACCTGAAAGTTTGGCCGGTGACCAAAAAGTAACCCCGTATAGATCGGTGTCGTATCAGCTTCTTTAGTAGAGGTCTATTATTACTGATGGATTCAGGACACCCGACATCCCGTTCCCCTCCGAATTGGACACACTTTTATGCTATAGGCGTCGTGGCGTCACCATTTCGTTAAATACAAAAGGTAAGGAACTCTATGGCCCGGTGGCGTCGATTCCATAGTCTATGATTTCACAATGTCTTCGCCTAGCTACGCTACTGAATAATAAAGTACTCGCGGACAATCGTACCTTCATAATAGATATGTGAACAATCCCACTTGCGCACAGCCTGTGCTACTTCCCACATGCATAAGATACAAGCAATAGCGCACTGCCTAATGCCTAGATATCTTTGTAGCGGTACTAAAAAATTAACGTTCTTCGTTAGTATTTGAGATAGTGCCATGCATCATATCCCAATTCGGTCGGCACGACCGGACAGGTTCCTCTCGCCTATCGTGTATAGTGATTGGTAATCATTAAAATTACGCATCGTTGATCTCTCTCTGCCCCTCTTTTTTTTTTTTTTTTTGATTCATCTTTTATTATCGCTGCCCTCTTTGTCGCTTCTTTTGTCTCTGCCCCTCTAGCGAGCTATTGGAAGATGAACCGCACGTGATGTGACAGCATAGCTGGCACTTGATGCTGTCAAACGAGAGGTAGGAGGGAGTGGGACGCACGATCGCGGAAGGAGGGAGAAGCATCTGTATAACCACTATGTGGACGTCTACGAGCGTTAAGTCATGAAAATGGCTCCGATTTCTCGTTTGGTTTCCATACAATAGAAAATGAATAACCGAACGGTGTGTCTAAGAAACCTAAAGCGTACTAAGGGGTATAATTATATAAAATAAATATTATTAAATAGTATATAATATTAAATAATAATATTAAATAGTAAATCAAGTAAAGTATGTACCGCAAAAAGATACAATGAAGATTAGAAACTTTATAGAGAGATGTCACAGAAAAATCCTTTGAAACTTGATTTTTTAAGTTATTTTCATCTATACATATAATAAATCTGTAGAAGAGTCAATTCTGTACATTGAAAATATTGAAGAAATAAATAGCAGGGGGTGTTACTGGATAGATACCAAAACCAAATATGTGATTAAAAAAATTTTTGTCTGTCTGTCTGTCTGTCTGTATGTTCAGGCATCACGTAAAAACTAACGGTTCGATTTCGATGAAACTTGGTATAATTATACCTTATTATCCTAGGCATAAAATGGGATACTTTTTATCCTGGAAAAATACGTAGAAAAAAAATCCATCCGCGCGGACGGAGTCGCGGGCGGAAGCTAGTATAAAATAAGGGCATATGCTCGCAAATGAATGTTTGTCAGTTTATACATATGTTTATGTCGTCACTTTCGTACCTGTCGTTGGTACGGAACTCTCGGTAGTTTTTGTCTGGGGCAAACAAGCACCAAAACAAGAAGCCTTGTTTGGCGAATACAACTAGATACCAAAAGTATTTGTATAGCAAATACAAGCCAAATAGAATATATTTACAATTTGTCTATCTACATACATGTACGTATGTTTGTCATGTATGTCAATATCTGCACGTGTCACTGCGTGTTGTCATGTATGTATGTCTCACCATAATGTTTGGGGTCTAACTTATTATAACTAGAGCTTGTTGCCAGTGCCGGACTAAGCTAGGGCAATCAATACAGGCGGAAAAAAATACACTATGGAAAATGGTAGAACTAGAGCATATCATAAATGGTTTTTGAAAATATCACAATTTGAATGAAATATTTATTGCATTACTCGACGATACGATACTCTAATAACCAAATAATCCTAATCAGACATTTTTTTGTACTAAAACTGCATAAATATTTTTTTTTCTTAGGTTGAAGTAAGTTGAAGTAGCGGATGGCTCATTCAAATGTTTGCATACACATAATTCAAATAAATATTGTGAAAAAAGTATTTAGCACATGCATGCGGTTTTATACATTTTTAAAAAGGATATTTTATGTTCTTAATAATGAGCTATTAACTTTTTTTAATATGCTTTTTATTTTTGAGTAAGTACTTAAAAATTGACATACTTAGGTACCCTATTTTTCACTTTTTTTTTGTTCGTCGAAGGTTTTCACATTTACCCACGTCTCCCCACGCGCAAGTTTATGTGTTATTTGATAGCCTAACTATTCATAATTAAAAAATTTAAGAAATCAGCTGCGGAAGTTTGCGATCTTGGAAGTTGTGGGTAAAAATGTAATAGCGGTCGGAGTACATATTTCGGTATCTTTTGCGGTTACTGCTGACATAGTTTACAAAAACAATATTAACCACAATATCTTGATAGAAATAGCTTATCATCTATTTTGCACTCGTCCTGCATGAGTAAATATGCATAACATTGATATTAGTACGTATTTCAATTAAAAAAAACAGTATATAAGGGCAAGCAAATATCTTCAAATTGCACACTTCAGCGTGTATTTCATATTAAGTGACACTTATTTAAATTGGTTATTTCCATAAAAAAGTCAACTTTCAACTGTACCTACTAAGGGCGATTTCATCATTCCCTATATTGAGTGTGGCAGAACCTTGGAATCGTTGCCCATAGTTCTACAGCAAACATTAAATGTTTCTGAAAACAACTTGTGTTTTGTAATTGGTGAAATTCAAAGACATATTCCGCCTTCTTTCAATAAGCGCTGGGCTCAAGCATCATGGAAAAAGGAAAACTTATTCGGAATAATACAAGCTGGCTGGAGTCAGGATATTCAGTACAGTTTCCGGAGTCTGAAGCACATTCACTGCCATTAACTTCTGGTGAACGAGGAAGACCGTGCATTGCTTATGGAGAGAGCTCAGAATCAACAAAGAAAAGGAAAAACAATCTTTTACTAGAAGAATATGGGTTTGAGCACATTTGTAACGCGTGATGATCGATCCCGTAAAATTTGGAGTTAATGCCTTAGACACTGCGCGAATTTATGTTAATAACTATGATTGGTACTATATGCCATCATCCGTGCTCAAATAACTTATACACGGAGAAAACGTGATCAAACATTTTTCTGTTCTTCCTATTGGGCAACTGGCGGAAGATTTGTGCATCTTGCGAGTCGCGCAATAAAGACTACAGAAATATGCGCCTGCACCATGCCAGAAAATGAAGACGTATTTTAAAACGCTTCTATATACTTCAGATCCATAAATTTCAAGTTTAAGAAAGTCTTATGTGAGAAATGTGAAGGATCTTGATGAAGAGGCACTAAGTCTTTTGAAGGTGGTATCTGAAGGTGATCCTACATTTACACCGGAAGTAATTTTAGTTAGGAAAAGCGAGGGTAATAACAATTAGATATGACATTATAAGTAACTAAAACCTAGTTATTAAAACCAATAATATTATAAGATTTGTACAATCTGAGACAATTAGTTTGGTGTGAGGTATAGATAGGTACTATACGATTTTACAATTTTATGTATTTTATTATGCTTGTGTAATAAGTAATTGTTTAAGTTTTCTTAATTTTACTCATATTAGTACTTATTTATAAAAAATAAACTACTCGTATTATTTTTTTTCTCTTTTCTTTTTTTTCACCTAAAATAAATATGTATACATTAAAAAAATACAAAAATTGATTATTTTTAAAATCTTTGTATATCACTGTATACATGTGCCAAATCTCAATACAATACGATGAAAAACCTTGAAGTTACAGATTTTTGATCCGATACGGGCATAAATTTTCCACTGTGCGCCGCGTCCTTGATTTGCTTGCATTTTTAGTAGCCACTCATAATTCATAGCTTGCTATAAGCCTAAGTGTTTTGCTATATCTACATCGGGACTCGTAGCCATTGTTCTTTCTGATACGTGGTTAATCCGGCACCATGGGCCATATGAGGGGAATAAAAAAGAAGAGCAACGCGAAATTTTTGTAGAAATTGTGTTCAGACCTAGGATCGTATGCCCTCTATAAAATAAATGTCGTCGTTTTTTTATGGTATAAGGGGCAAACGAGCAATCGGAGCCGTTTTCATCACTACCGACGCCGAAAGACATCCGCATGGTACAGATGCGATGCCCTCCTTCCTCCTCCATGGGCCACCGGCTACTTACACACCGCACGAAATGTGACAGCACAGCTATCACTTTACGCCAGTCTCGTGTAAGCGAGAGGTACCTCCCCGGTCGTGTCAACCCAATTCGGCTACATGCAAGCATGCAGCGTGGTACCTCTTCCTAAAATCGTACCTTCAAAGGCCATAAAAACCCAAACACTCGAACCCGTATAACATTTCTTTTAGATTCCTATCTCTGCGACGATGATATTATGACATTCTGAAATAAATCTATAACGATAGATGTAGGTACTCGAGATTTGCGGCTTTGTTGAGATAAGAGTTTGTTTGTAAGAGCGAATTGGATCGGCACAACCGGGGAAGTGCCTTAAACGACACCGGCGTAAAGTGACAGCTGTGCTGTCACGTTTAGTGCGGTGTGTAAGTAGCCGGTGGCCCATGTGGGTGGAGGAGGAAGGAGGGCAACGCATCTGTATAATGCGGATGTCTATGAGCGTCGGTAGTCATGAAAATGGCTCTGATTGCTAGTTCGCTCCATAATGGTCACCGCACTCTTATCAAATTGGAATGGGATCGTAACCGTATCACCTCGAGCCGGTCAGTATTTGTATGAAACTCCAGACTGCAATGCACACTAATGGGAAACGTAACGTAATCGTATCGCCTGCGCCTTTCGAGGCGATGCCTTGACGTTCCATTTCCGAGTTGATAAGTGTGCAGTGACCATAAAACTATAAAAAAGTTGTGAGCTCCAGGCTTATAACATATTAGGTCCATCTTCCCAGCTGCGGGAAAAGAGGGGGGTCTGTCCCCCTATCGCCTCCCTAAACCTAAAGACAAAATAGTCTTCACTAGTCTGATGAACAGCACTTGCGTTTAGTTATGCTACCGTCTGTAAGAGGTCCATCCGAGAAAAAACCAGGCTCACATCACTCGCGTACGGTCAAGGTTGTCATTTGTGGTACAGTGCTTATTAAATGGCCTTAATGAATCCATTGCAAACGTGTCGGACTAGCAACCGATTATTTATAAGAAAACCCCTCATAAAACTCTTCACAATGTCAATATTATGTTTCACCTTATCTGCTGTCAACAGAACTACTTAGAAACAGTCGTATAAACGTGCACGCTTTAATATGCGTGCGTGCGGAATTAGTAGATATATTCTAGAGCCACCGCAAATTTTTACTTTAAACATTGGCGATAGGCGATTTAGTCGCTTTTTAGAAGCTGTATGCGGCGACCACATGTTCCCCACCACCACACTTAAAAACGCCGATCGTGGCATTTATTCGCAATGGACAATTGAAAACCCTGTTGCGGAAGCTTGCTGCAGATTCATCTGTCGACGAATTGGGGCTTACGGGAAGCTAAGTATATCTCATTGCATGTGTGAAATTTATGGCTATAGGTTTTATGTAGTAATGTGATATATTAAGCCGGTCTCCAGATACGCAAGGTAATTGCATTAATTTTAAGTTTAATTTAGCTCTGCGTAATCGCAGACAAGGTTCATTCTGTTTAGTCCCCTGAGTATACCACGTTACTTCCACTGCGCAATAAATCCAGGGATAGAACTGAACAAAAAATGTCTTCTATAAGATTGTTCCCAACTATTTGTAGTAACTCAAGTTGTACCTGTACTCTCTAGTCGTGTGACAGCAGCAAGGGCTCCACTAAAAACCAATCTGCAGGACCTTAATTTACATGTCTAGGACGAATATATACGTAAATCCAAGGGTTTAATACTGAAAATGACAGCTAATCAAGGTACTGAATAGAATTTTACAGTCCCTGCTCCAGCTTAGTCCGGCACTGCTCTAGGGTATCTGCTGACGAAGTGGGTCGGTCGGTCCACAAATTGCCATTGACTTTGTCAACACCGGACTTCGCCAATTTGCTGATCGCCTATCATGAGCTAAGCGGTTATTTCCCGTTAGCGTCTGTCAGGTGTAAAATGTGAAGAGGTATATGCTTACATTATATTATGTGGATAGATCGGCTAAATATTTTTTTTAATAGTATAAATTAGGCAAACGAGCCGTCCGGGCCATTTTTATGACTACCGACTATAAAAAAAATGTGTCTGCGCCTTGTTAGTCGCAATAGAGTAGCAAAGGATATAAAATATCGAACTGAGCAACTGATGACAATGACTCCACAGTACTTCAGTTACGATAATGACGTATTGCTGTCACTGAGCCGTTAAGCTGCCTGGGTTTAACAAACAAAGCAAGGAAGTAAGGCTTTGATAAGATATCGAGCACTCTATATTGTTTACTGTGTCTTCTTCTTCAACCTATATCCATCCACTGCTGAGTGAAGGACTCCTTCATTTCTCGCCATCCCATCATTGTCATCCATCCCTTGTCATTGTTATCCATTTTTGCCCGGGGTCCTTATGATGTCGTCGGCCCACGTTTCTGTGGCTGGTGCGGGGTCTCCATTCCGTCCATTCCATCTCCCATCGTTCCGTCTTGCAACGTGGCCAGCCCATTCCCACTTTTTACGTGTGATGATGTTTACTATATCGGTGACTTTCGTGCGTCTTCTGATGGAGGTATTGCGGATTTTGTTGCGGTTGGAGCTACCAAGCATATCGCGCTCCATGGCTCTCTGTGTGACTTGGAGTTGGTGGATAGTCTGTGCAGTGATCGTCCATGTTTCCGAGCCATAATTCGTAACAGACAAGACATATTGTTCAAACCACTGGCGCTTTAGGTTCAAGGGCAAGTCACTATCTTTGAACACTTCGGAAAGGTTCTCGAATGCTGCCCACCCAAGCTTTCCCTAGATTGCCCATTTTGTATAGAGATAGTGTTTCTCCACATGATTTTGGTTTCTGCCGTGTTCATCTTTAGACCAACAGCTAGAGAGGCATCATAGAGTTCTTGAGTCATACTTTATAGCTCTTTTGTGTATAATGTATCAATAATACTTCCTATTCGATTATTAAATCAAATAGGAACTATTGATACATTGCAATAAAGACGAAATGACAATGCACAGTGCATTGTGAGAAACTTTTTCGCTTATTAAATCGAATAGGAACTATTGATACATTGTAAAATACTTTTTCGATTATTAAATCGAATGGGAATTGGCGCAATGAATGTTGAATAGGTAGGGGAAAACTGGTTTCGAATTAAAGGGAAATAATTATTGAGCATCGAGCAATCGAAAATTAGATTGCGACTCGCAGTACTACGATCAAATTGTAGCAATGTGGGTCGCAAGTAAGGGGTAAAAGTAAAAACGGTCAAGCGGTAAGCGTGTTGATAGCGGTTCGGTTGCCTTTTCCGAGGCGAGGCGATTACGTTACGTTTCCTTTTAATGTGCGTTGCAATATGGAGTTTCATACAAATAATACTAAACGGCTCGAGATGATACTGTTACGATCCCATTCCGAGTTGATAAGTGCATACATATCAAATGGGAAAGGGTGACCTTAATCAATCCAATTTCAGGTACGACGAGCGTGTGGAAGGCTGCAACTTGAGCATCGATATCCTCAATATATCTTCCATTTTGGCACTGCTGGCGCTTATTTTATGTGTATGTGTGGCCGTTGGCCACTTGATACTTAAGGCTCTGCCGCCGATGGCTAACTCCTTCTTCATATTCAACGCCAACGAAGACAACCGTCTCTGTATCGAACCCAAGTTAATACCGTCAGGAGCGCCGCCGGATATAGCCGTGCCCAAGCAGCCCTCGATTATACCGGTATAATGTTTTGAAGTTGTATTATATATAATCATGTCATGTTGCCTGACTTCCGTATGTCTTAGGGCGACAGCAAACGCTAATTTTAGCATCGGTGATCAGCGATTTTGCGTATGCATCGATGCTGCATTGCGACTTAGCGACTCTCTGCATTCAGTCGCAGTATCGGAATCGCGCTATTTAGTGACTGCTTCAATGCTCGATACGTAATACTCGTAGTCGCTATGCGACTAAGTCGCTGGGTTTGGCGTTTTGAAGTGTGCGCTGCGTGTGGCCGCTGCATTCAGCTTCTAAGAAGCATCTAAATCGTCGTACGCCGATGTTAAAATGCTTAGTGCAAAAGTATGTCCAACCACAGACGTAAGGCATATACTGTTATTGGGATCTTTAATTTACTAATAACAGCTCGGAGTCACACTAGATTTAAACTCCCGTGCCTCGAGTGCACGTTAAACCGTCGATATTGCGCCTAATTTCTCCGGTCGTGGCGGATTGAAATTCCTTAGGAATAGGAGAATGAAGGAATATAGAGTGCGCTTGTGTCTGGCCATCTTATGCATTATAATAAAGCCAAAAGGGCCAAAAGAAGTACAATAACGATCGAAACGCTGCAGTATAACTGCATAACTGTCACTTGAGAGTCACAGTACCGGCGAGTTTGCGACTCTCTGCTACCGGCCGCAGGACTTAGCGAGTCGTGCGGCAGTCGTGCGACAGTTGCGACTGCATTTAGACGTTATTTGAATAATTGACATACATTAGCGTCTAAGTCGCCGCGCCTGGCGTCTTGAAGCGTCCGAAACCCCCCTGCCGCGTCTAGTCGCTGCATTCAGTGTCTAAAAAGCGTCTAAGTGGTCGTCCATACTGTCCATACTCTTGCTTACTTGCTACGTCATCTCTTAGAAAACATTCACTATATACTGATATAGCCATGATATTTCTCCAGATATATTCGAGCTCGTCGTCGTCAGATGACAACTTGGTGCCAATCTCGAAAGCCGAGCAAGACGAGAAGGAATTAGAAGTCAACAGAATGGTAAACACTTAATGCTGTTATATCTTTTATTAGCTGCTTCTATGTTAACGGAATGCAATCAACATCAACAGCTGAAGGGCGTCCACTGCTAGACATAGGCCTCCCCCAGAGAGCGTCACCGGTCACACTCCCGAGCCACTTGCATTGCGCTTCCCGCCATTAAAAATCGTCAGTCAGAGATCGTGATTCGCATTACCTTTGTACTTTTTTACAGTCTTTGGCAGTACCGGCTGTGAAAACTGCGTTCCAAACCGTGGCAGATAAACTTAAATGGATGGCCGGCTATAGTAAAAAGAGTGCTAAAGGAAAACAATCAGAAGCAATTTAAAATGATGCCACCATTACATGTTACAACTAAATGTAAAGAGAAATATATAAATGAAAACTCAACTGTTTCACTGTTCGCTTCGCCCAGTACATAGTTGTGACATGGGGGGATTCTACTCGGAGGGAGGGTTCAGGGGGTCTCTTAAGAGGGCTCTGGATGATGGAAACTTGTAAAATAACATATAAGTACGTAGATGAGTGTAGATAAGCGTGATTATGATTTTCGTGCTAAATTCAGGTTTGGTATCGTGATAGGTTTACCCAGCGCCGGATCCAGTTGGGGGCTTAGGGGGGCTGCAGCCCCGGGCCCCGTAAACTTAGGGGCCATAAGTACAATTTTGGGGCCATAAATATGACCTCTTCCAAACTCCAAGGATCCCATCCCCCGGGCTCCGCCATAGCTTAATCCGGCGTTGGGTACCAGTTAGTCTACTGGGATAGAAAAGTAGAAGAGGATGGATCAGCTCCGACGACAGAGAAAGCACTACCCTTAACAGTATGTTTGCCTCTCAACTACAATTTTTACGGGTCCTGCCATGTATTTGTAGTGTAGTAACTGATAAGAATTACTAGATAAGGGAGCATTCAAGTTTTACGTAACGGAATTTGGAGGGAGGGGGCGGTCTTGTAAAACGTTACGATACGTTATAGAAGCGGGAGGGGTTTCGAATAAAGTTACGTAAAATTGTTTTTTTTTTAATAAAGAAATAATATACCAAGTAGGGATTTTTTTGACAAATGAGACCTTTTTTTTTGCTCAATATAAGTAAAAGTATGCTGAGTTGTATGTTATGTAACGTTTTGGGAGGGAGATGGGGGCTACACAACTACGTTACGGCGCGTTACATGGGGGAGAAGGGTCAAACATCATCAAAAATTGCGTTACGTAATACTTGAACGCTCCCTAATACCCATATCTAAGAGTTTTGTTTTATTACGCTCTTGATGAAGTTATTGAATAAATTGAATAAATTGCGCGCTAGAATACTAAAACAGCGCGTGCAAGCCCGAGCTTGTTTATATAAACTAAAACGATTTTATTCAGTGTTTTGTGCAAAACAAAACCATCTGTTGCTTTGTCGTTTTGTGGAATACGTTCGTGCGTATTTCTTAATTAATAAAGTTTGTTTCTTCGCTTAATAATAAATTGAAATGTAGCTTCTTGTGCAATTGTGAGTTTGTGTGGAATATTTATACTGAAAACTACGTATTTGTAGAAAGAAAGGTAAGTTTTGTTTGATGTTTTTTTCTTTACAAAACACATAAAAACGTAGGTATATAATAAAGTATTCTTGGTCAAATCGAATAGTTTTGTTATTCATCTATCGTTATTATGAATAAAAACCGGCCAAGTGCGAGTCGGACTCGCGCACGAAGGGTTCCGTACCATTATCTCCGAAAACGGGAGCTTATCGTTTGTATGGGAGCAAAAAAATCACGTTTATTGTATGGGGGCCCCCTTAAATATTCATATCATTTAATTTTTTAGTATTTATTGTTATAGCGGCAACAAAAATACACCATCTGAGAAAATTTCGACTGTCTAACTATCATAGTTCATGAGATACGGCCTGGTGACAGACGGACGGACATCGGAGCCCTAGTAATAACTAATAGGGTCCCGTTTTTACCCTTTGGGTACGGAACCCTAAAAATGATCGAATTTTTACCCGACTGCCACAGAAAGGAGGGTAATGTTTTTCAAGTGTATGTATGTATGTATGACATAAGAGGTGTTTGAAATTCTGAAATTGCGAAAATAACTGTCAATTTTACAATATTTTTGAAAAAGGGAGGGCCCCAAAATCAAAATGGCCTAGGGCCCCCTATGGGCTTAATCCGGCACTGATATCATTCGTTAATCTCTGGCACCCTTAGGTACCTCTATCTTACAAGCTGCTGCTTTACGTCAACGCTTAACCTTACATAGCACGACAGATGTTCTCTAAGTTATTGTGGTAGCTTTGAGCTCCTCTTTCTTTTCGGACCTTGTTTTTTTTTATTGACGCAGGGTATACATTTAGATATGATACCTAGGAGCCCGGGTAGCCCGTAGGCCAATGTCCGACTCGACATTTGGGAGTGTAATATCGACTAAACCCCTGCGGGTACAGGCGGCTATAATTGGAGTGTCCCGAATCTACAAGCAATAGCATCCCTCCAGCGACTGGCTGGCCTCGGTAAATAGGCCAGGTTTATCCTCCTTGGAGACTGTCCGGCTGCCATTGAATAGTCTCTACTACGACATCGGAACCATTCAATGGGGTCATGTTGCCAACTTGACCCCTGGCCCCTGTAACCAATATCCAAATCGGACTCGCCACTCATTCCAATCCACGCCGCTCTCTGCTGATTCAGAGCGACGGCGGAGTACCCCGAGTCAAGCTGCTCTTAGTCTGGCCTCTCCCACCAAGTCTGCCCGGTATAACTAGCCCTGTACTGCATACCCTTAGGGATCATAAAGACAAGCCACGCAAGCTCACCAACCACGACAAGGTGGCAGCATCTTCTGGGGAGTTCCTTTCGGACGTGAATTAATGCTGCAGAAACGAAGAGAAGTCCAATACCGCTTCATATGATTGCTTTGGTTTTTCGTCACGCAGCTTGGGGTCGAAAGGAGTACCGATCTCTTTCTAGGTTGAAAGACATGCACCCCGGTATGACAGAGATTATAATAACTAGTTTAACTATTATTATAACGGTCAAACGGTCCGACAGCTCCATCTCCCCGCGACTCTGAAATCGATAGTACCTAGCGCGCGGTAACTAAAATGGCCTTGGTGTTGACGTGATCTTTTTCTCCTGGAGAAAATCATTATTGGGATCGTTATTAGAAGTTTTGCATTATCGCCTTTCTCCAAAATTTAAAAAATTTGGACTACTTCTTAGCAGGGAAAAGTTCTAAGCTGCTCAAAATACTGTAGTATCAAAAGCCGTTGACGAGTTTGTAACTTTCTGAATTTCAAAAAGGGCATCAAAAAAATACTACTGCGCAAGCAGGGCAGCATTGCATACATAGGTGCATATTTTTATTAACATTAATTTACAGTACTTTGATAAACAAAGACAACTTGATGAATAAGAAGGTATCTATCTACTAGCGGCTGTTTGTTTAAAGCTAGTGAAATCTAAAATTATTTCTCGAGATCACTTAATTTCAATCACATAATTACAAATTACCGGAATGTACCTACATTACATACTGAAATACCTACTTCAGGAATACGCGAATTAACTTATAAAAATACATACAGTATAGTTGTGGGTATTCAGTATATGCAAATTTTTTCGGTACTCCAAGTACAAGTAATATACAATTGTTTTTATGATATTATAACGATAATTTTTGTGCCCATTAGGGGCCCCTTTTTTACTCGCAGCCCCGGGCCCCGCCAGAGCTTAATCCGCATAGCACGGAGGTAAAGCAACGGCTATGCTGTTTGTTGTCTTTCATAATTATGGTCGAAATCGTATTACTTATTCAACGGATAAATATAAGAAAACGCAACTGAAAATTTTAACGCTCCGGTTGCACCAGGACTCTCCTTTCCGGAATTTGAGTTCCTGGAAAGTAGAAAGATAGAGAGAGAGTGAGATAGAGAGAGAGAGAGAGAAAATTTACAAACCATTCAAAATATATCTAGGTTTGTGATGTTTTGTATTGATATGTGTTTGTTCTTCTACGGTTGTTATCTTTTATTCAAATTATAAGTACCTTGTCAATAATAGAAGCTATTTCTAATAATATGTCCAATATTCTATATAAACAATGCTTTATTTAAGTACATTGTAACTTTGCCACTGAATAAAGTAATTACATATTATATATACATAAGTTACATATATATAATTACATATACATATTTTATTCAATATCAATTTGTCGTAGGTTTTTTTCTATTTACTTTGCAAATAGCGAAAAATCGTGTTTATTGACGTGCTCAATGCCTCAATGAGTTTTTTTTAGTTGAACCTGAATCACCTACCTATTCTAAACCTAGAGTATTGTTTGTATTATTTAATTGCAGTATACTATATTTTTGTAATGCATATTTTGAAGAATACCATATATCGCCGAAGAAATATTTTCAACCGTAGCCGCGGTCGCTGGCGACGCGCCGCGACTGCACGCCGCAATGCTGTCACGCTCGGAACCAATTTTACAGAGATTCATAGAAATTAGTGATGTGACTTGCAGTTTGCGATCTGCAACCCATCTCTACGCGAACTATATCGTCGCGAATTCAACAGCATTTTCACCAGACTAGTCGCAGCTGATGCTGAGGAAAAATGATTTTAACACCTATATCTAATATATAAAATTCTCGTGTCACAGTTTTCGTTGCCATACTCCTCCGAAACGGCTTGACCGATTCTCATGAAATTTTGTGAGCATATTGAGTAGGTCTGAGAATCGGCCAACATCTATTTTTCATCCCGATATTCCCACGGGATCGAAAGTTACGCGGGTGAAACCGCGGGGCGCAGCTAGTAGTTCTATAAGTATGATGGATTGCAGTGGAAAACCTACTGAACTGATCTTATATTCTATGCCTATTAGTGCGCATAATTAAATTGATTGAATAACATAGTTATTTTATCTAAGCATAAATTATTCTTGTAAATTAAATAAATTATTTTATTATTATTATATTCTTAAATACCGGTGCCAGGTTACATGTTAACCATGAGACCTGGCTTATACCGAACCACACCGTTTTGGTACTCACTTGAGGCAATCTTTATGTTATCTTAATGTCTTAATGTAATAGAATGTTATTGTCAGTATGTGTTATCTTGTGTATAATCTGTTGTTGTTGTCTCTTGTATTGTGTCCGAATGAATTTTTTTCTTTCTTTTCTTTCTTCTTTCTTTCTTTCTTGCGAAATAATGTAATTTTTTTTGTGGCTGGTGTTCACTGATAACACTATAGTGTATAGGGGGGCAAACAAGAAATCGGAGCCATTTTTGTGACCGAGGCCACAGACATCCGCATAGAGGCTGTACAGATACGTTGCCCTCCTTTCTCCTCCCTTCTCCATGATCCACCGGCTACTTACACGCAGCATGAAACGCAACAGCACAGCTGTCGCTTTACGCCGGTCTCGTGTAAGCGAGAGGTACCACCCCGGTCGTGCCGGCCTGATTCGGCTGCATGCAAGCATGCAGTGTGGCACTACCTCTTGCAAAATTATTGCAACATCTTTAAACACATATCTATACATGTATTTAAAGTAAAAAGTTGTTTAAAGTAAAAGAACAAGTTTCTAGACTGCCACGCTAACTAATGGCTGAAATGTGAAACTTGTGCTAGCAAATTCACTAACTGTATGGGTAAGGTACTTCGTTATACGTATGATATGACATATGTCAACATGTCATTGTCATTGTGTTTTGCTAGCACTTAGTTCCTAAATTTAATACAAGGGCGCTTCACATTCTACGAAAGTGCTGCCTCTATGTTTCGCACACGGTCACTATTTACCTAACGTACATACACGCGTTATCAGCTTTTGGAGTATAATCGGGGTTATAGTGAAACACCAGCAACTTCAGTCATCATTACCTAGTCAGGCCGCTCGATAGGCTTATATAGATAGACTATCGATAGTATGGCAATGGTGAGATTATCGATAGGACCATCGATAGTTCGGCACCACTAGTCATCATTATATAATTATTCATTTATTAATTGAAACTTAATTTAATAAGATTTAATATATTCTTTTCAATAAATCAATCAATGAATCATTTATTTGCTATAAAAGTGATACCTACTAGTGTTATTTTTGTTGGTTATTACTATATTACTTATTACTAACAGTTTTAACTAATAATTAATTAGTATACAAATTTTATGCAATTTAGTGATGTGTTGGCGCGGAGTAATCCCATGTCCAGCAGTGGAGCAGTAAGTGCTGATATTGATAATGCACGGTCAGTGGTTGTAGCAAATCATCATTGTAGCACAGTTCATATATTATCTCACATATGGACACTGTCAATACAAATGCTAGCAGTCTACTTCCTTCCGCATTCTAGGTATTTGCGGATGTACTAGTTTGTCTTCATGGCTGAAGCCTGCATCATTATAACACGTTTCTGGTTACTTGGAGCAGGAAGATATCAATACATAGCTTAATAATAAATAGCCTACCTATCTTATCCGCAACTTATTTTTATATTCAATTTTATACCGTCTCCAAATTATTGTGCTGTGTTGTGTTCAAATAACTGTTTTCTTTCTTTCTTTTAAATAATTCTACTAGAAGAATGCTGCCTTTTTAACCCGCGTGACCGGCAAACTCCACCCCTGTTCCTCACAATGTACAAGTATAATAAATAGTAGAGCTGATACAGATAGTGGTCTGGTCGGATACCGAATATTCGGTAAGCTGTGATACCGGACCAGTTATCCGGCTACCGGACATTCGGTAAATTATTACCAATATAATGTGGAAAATTTGGTATTCATTCACCACAATTTGCCAGCTGTATATTTTTAGTATTAAACTATAATTAGACCAAGATTTTTGTATTTAGACTATAAAAATAAACTCATCTATATATATAAAACTCAAACGTGACATAGCCAGCTATCAACGCACAGCCCAAACCACTGGACGGATCAAGCTGACATTTGGCATTCAGTTAGATGTTATGACGTAGGCATCCGCTAAGAAAGGATTTTTAGAAATTCAACCCCTAAAGGGGTGAAACAGGGTGTTGAAGTTTATATGGATTTCTTAGAAATTAAACGCGGGTGAAACCGCGAGGCATAGCTAGTCTCTTATAAATAACTTGAGAGGTTAATGAGCTCAGACCGAAATAAATTTTGCAAACGACACTGTAGATTGTAGATTAAATAAATAAATAAAATAATTTTAACGAATGTTATCGCGGTTTTACTGTAATGAGTATCATTCTTAGGTCATTTATAAAATGTTCTAAGGTAATATTCCCGTAAACTTGGAGATCATTAGACTTAAATCTGGGGCCACGGTAGTGCCCCCGCCAAGTCACGGCCAGTGGCACGGCCGTACCATCCTTTTCTCGAAGCAATTCAGGCCAATTTCGATCCTCTATAACTTGGATTGGATAACACAGGAAGCCCGAAAACCGATCTATTTATTTAAAATGTAAAAGATTTCTAATATTGATAAGACAGAAGGCCCCTTAAGTAGGGACTAAATAAATTAACCGACTTGGTATTATTACATGGATCTCACAACTTTTTCCGGTAGAAAATCTGACCTGCCTGACTTGGTTTTTTCACAGGATGTTTTTGATGGCATTATTTATTCTCTTGTAAGAGTGTGACGACTAAGAAGAAGAATTATGTCAATATCTCGTGCCATGTGTTTGTGGTTTCTTTTTCTAAACGACTGGACCGATTGTTATCAAATTTTTTGTGTATATCCTGTAGGTTAGAGAATGTCATATAGTATCTTCCGACGTGCGCAAGGTTCGCCCCCGTGGAAATCGATGGGGGGCGAAGCTTACATGGGAGAAACCATATCACAGCAGTCTTACACATCTTTCATATAATTTACTAATTATAAGAGTGTATATTTTAGTACTTATAATATGAGTTGTGTGTATATGGTTGGTTATTTTGGCAAAATCTCATGGAATGTCTTGTGAAGACACCGTGCTATTGAATTTACATACGTGTCAGATGCGGTGAAAGTTAAGGCGAAAGTAGGCTAGGGAGATGTCAATTATGTCAACATCTCATTTCCCTACTTTGCAACACAAATTTGCTTAATTAATACTTTACAGCAGCGGTCGGCAACCTTTTGGCTGGGAAGGACAAGGCGGCAAAATAAACTAAACGTGGGCCACACTAGTACTAACCCTAGAAGTAATATACCTACGTATAATTCATTAGTCATAAATCATTATTCGATAGAAAAAGTGAAAATGCTATTAAACTTTGTTAGAAATAAGGTTTTTTATTCCTACACATTAATATGTTTATACGTATGGGATCTATAACGGGAAAATTAACTACCTGGAAAAATAGAAAACTACAAAATAACAATAATAACTTCAAAATAAATATGTCACCGTAAGACTGTAAAAACCGTTAGTTTACAAAATAACTCGGAAGATTGTAAACTATCAAATAATTGTGTACAAACCATTCACAATTTAACGCATTATTTTGAGCAAACCGTAAAATTGTTAACTGACATATTATATTGACATATAAAGATATTTTACAAGACATTCGCGGACCGCGGGTTGGCTACAACTGCTTTAGAGGGATATTGTCAGGAACGAAGTTAGGTGGGCGGTGTATTACAGAGGTGACTGACCTGGCGACTAAAATAAAAAGCAAAATCTAGACGCAGCGACGTGTCTTAATTTTTGGAATCCGGGCAGAAAAGGTCGCTACTACTTTGGGTAAAATCGTATGATTTTAATTTAGACATCCTCTCAGACTAATGGTCCGGGATGCCCTTGTTTCTAGCGACATACAAGTAGCTATAACCTTAGTAATATTAGCCTCGAGTACTAGTTAGAAATATACAATCTATTAATAGTAGGTTATATTAAATAGACAATCTATTTGGTATCTATTTACAGTTCAGTCTTAGAGGCTTAGCTTCGAGTCTAGGTTATTGGTGTTTCACTAGTATTATGTGGTAGTTGTTATTTTATAGTACCAATAGAATAGCAAGACACACATAAACATTCCCATAACCAGAGGAGGATTAGTGACATGATAGTTGACAACACACGACAGGATAAGTGAAATTTTAAGTTTTGATACGAAGTCGGACCGATTCGAGATTTTTATAGTTTAGGGGGACAAACGAGCAGACAGCCGCCCATAGACATCCGCAAAGACGTTTTACAGATGTTTAGTTATTACAACACACATAAATAGATCCCTTGCTGTTTACCAACTCAATGAGAAAATGTGTAAAAGAAGAGTTGCATCATGGCTACTGGAGTTAAATTATGAGAGTACAGAAAAATTACTTACCATACTGCAGTAACTATAACTGTGCGAAACGCTAGCACGTACACACACACACACACACACGAACACACACACGAACACACACACACAAACACACACATACACCCTTTAATATTAATCATGTTCTTACTTTTTATTTTTATTACTTGCTAACCTTATTTAATTTGTACTTACCGCAATATTGTAAACAGAAGTACAAAAATAACAAATAATTGCCCTAGAAACTTATGTGCACTAATGTAATGAATTATGTACTATGGACATCTGGAGACCTGGTGACCCGAAATACAGGCCCCTAAAGCCTAGCTTCGGCACCAGTCTCTCGCAATATACCATAAAAAATGTTGTTATGTTCCTTATGCTGCGTAATAATGTAACAAAATGTTTATTGTAACAAAATGTTAATTATTGTAACAAAATGTATATTGTGGTGAGAAATAAATTCTTATATTATTATTATTATTATTATTCAATTGCCTGTTTTAAGAAGACTTCAGCTCTATCTAAATACATGTATATATATTATAATATATATACGTGGACTTTTATACACTAATACAGAACCCTCTGCGCACGTGACGAGCTCGCTCCAAATACAACATCCACGTGAATTACTGATAGTGCCGCCACGGCAATTTCCAAATGCGTGTAACCCTGACGTAGGAAACTTAAACAATCTTCTGTTATAAATTGTAGATAAAGTCATACTAATATTATAAATGCAAAAGAAGAATGTTTGTTTGTTTGTTGCTCCTTTACGCAAAAACCGATTTTCATGAAATTTGGCGCATACATAGATACTTGGATTAACACATAGGATAGTTTTTATCCCGAAAAAATGATTCTATATATAGGGGTGAATTTCCATTTTCCACAGGATCGAAATATACGCGGGTGAAACCGCGGGGCGCAGCTGGTATCGTATATTTAATGTGTCTCACTTCGTTTGGCCAGATTTGTTTTTTAAACACAGTCATTACATTTGCGGATTATTATTTATTAACTATTACACCAAACATGTAATAGTTATGGGTTAGGTTAGCAATGGCTACTGATATTCGTAAAACTTCGCGTGAATGATAATAAGTTATCAAAACCGGTCGTATTTAATGAAATATAAATTATTAAAAAGAAAAAATAGTGCCTATAAAAAAGTAAATTATTTCATACAAGTATAATACGTAGTTCCAACATGAGGTGACAACACACTTATCAACTAAGTATATGAAATGAAATAGATAAAAATATCATTTTGGATAAAGGCTTTTATAAAATTTATAAAGTTCTAGAATCTAGCCGTACCTATAGGTATGTGCAAAAAAAAGGAGAAAGTAAAAAATATAATAAAATTACAGTACTTAAATTATAACCGACAAACAATTGTCAACTGAACATAAATAAATTATCGTATAATTTTTAGGATTCCGTACTAAACGAGGAACCCTTAAAATAATATAAGTACCTAATATAAAATATTACCTACAAACGCAAAAGTTGGCGATCCCGTTTTGTATTAATATCCTATGTAAATAATATATATTGAAAACTACTACTAATAGGTACTTTATATCCAATTTATTATCGCTAACATGTTTTGTTGAATTTTACATATCCTAATTATTGATTATGATTCATATATTTTATCAGATTCTATCGCCTTTATCAAGATCCACTTGTAGAATAAAGCAGAACTGACGGAATGAACTAGTCTAATCATGTTAATTATGATGAATAAATACATATAAACATTTATATTTAGACTAGCTGTTATCCGCGGCTTTGCTCGCGTGGTAGAAAAAAAATATTTGTACATATTTCGTGCCGATGGCGCTCTTCAGTCCTTCAACTATCTCTATACTATACATCGATCCTTTGATCCGATTTGATGTGAAAGTAAAACCAACAAACAAACAAATAAATACACTTTCGCATTTACAATATTAGTATGGATACGTTTCATTCATAAGATCATAACACCACGGAAAGTTTCTTTTAAATTTTAAATCCGTCGGGCAAAGTATAATTACTTAAATTCCCGTAGGAATTAGATATTTTCCTGCAGGAAAAAGCGTTCTAGATGTTGAGCAGGCTTATTTTTTTTATTGCAAATAACATTTATTACTTTTACAGTGTGCTTAATACACAAACATTAAACAATTATAAAAAAAAATATAAAAAGCGTATTCGAACGCGTGGTCTACATTGGCTGCAATACAGTGCTTTAAACAGTTATCAATAAGCACGCATTCTTTCTATAAAGAAATTCTTCACTGCCAATCGTATGGATTGATAAAGGGACTCCAAATTATCATGGCATTTAGAGCAAGCAGTACTCTCTATAACTGAGCATAAATCATAATCCAGCGGATTAAGATCGGGATTAGACGACGACCAGTCTTCAGCTCTGATGAAGTCCGAGACGTTCGCTTTCAGAATTCTTTCCCTTACTGCTTTGACCACCTTTTTCGTACGAACACTACGTGGACGGCCAGATCTTTCTCTGTCTCAAACAGAGGGAGTTTCATTGTACCTATCAATAGCCCGGTACACAAACATTTAACTAATACCAAGTGTATGAAGAGTTTTATAAATTGCAAAGCCAAATCTCAATACCTACTTCGTGTAATGCAATCACAGCGATTCTGTTCTCTTTATCACCCCAGTCCATTCAATATCGCAAAATATTTACAATGTATTGGCGCCAAAAGGAGAAAACTCATTGAACAAACGTATAAAAATAACAGATTCCAAATTCAAACGTAATATTTTTTATTTTTAATTGTAACAGTATTTATGGCCAGACTAAGTATATAAGATATCTATACTAATATTATAAAGAGGAAACCTTTGTATTTTTGTATGTTTGTATTGAATAGGCTCAAAAACTACTGGACCGATTTATCCCGGAAAATAGATAGGATTTTTCGTGGTAGTGAAAATTGTGGAGTAAGCTGACGAAAAAACTGCCATACGTTAACGATTCTCGCGAACGCTGCCTAAATGGTTAGAGATGTATGGTTGACTTCTATAGAAAAGTTGTAGAGCTCAATAAAGCCTACAAGAAAGTCCGCGATAGTACAAACCAAACATTTATATTTTAGCCATTATAACCACTTTTCCATAGAATAAAAGTAATTAAAATTATTAGCCTATGTTTATTGATCATATTATCGTCAAATACTAATCATTACCCAAATAAACTATTTATTGAACAAGATTGTTTCAATAGCTATACATTACTTTTTATTTTATTCCAATCAGACAATCCATTCAAAAGATATTACGAATTTAAAATTGTAAGTAATTGGTATTAAAATGAATGATGGCCGCCGGCCGACATGAAATGAAATTAACAAAATGATTATTGAAAAAGTACCCGGTGCTTTTAAATGTTTTAAATCCATCGACACCGTGTGTAACACCGAAGATACAGTACACTATCCACAAGAATTTTTAAACTCACTCAATCCTGCCGGCTTGCCACCCCACGAACTGAAATTAAAAGTAGGGCATAGCATAATGGGCGTACATTATGCTATTAAGAAATTTAAGCCATCCTAATATGTGCAATGGGACAAGACTTTTGATAAAAGAATTGCGAGCCAATGTGATTGTAGCGACCATCATCACCGGCCCGGCGGCTGGACAGCTCGCTCACATTCCGCGGATCCCGATGATAACAACAGATTTGCCTATTTCCTTTAAATGCTGGTTGTCATCTGCCGAGGATATTGGCAATGTTTTGTACATTATGACGTGTTCGACATTCGTACCTCCCAGCTCTATGTATGAAGACTGTTGTTGTGCCAATAGTCAAGAACAAAACTGGTAGCTCTTCTGAAAAGTGTAACTACAGACCAATTTCACTGGCCACGACGGTGGCGAAGGTTCTGGACGGTTTGCTTAATGCGTATATGGCTGAACATATTAAGTTACACGATGGCCAGTTCGGTTACAGAGCTGGCTTATCAACAGAGACAGCTATTTACTGCTTTAAGGAAACCGTTCAGTACTACACCAAGAGGAGGACGTCGATGTATGCATGCTTCCTTGACCTGTCAAAAGCCTTTGATTTGGTGTCTTACGAACTTTTATGGCAAAAGCTGAGAGCACGAATAGACCTTTCGGAGGAAGTTATCAGGGTACTTGATTATTGGTACAGCAATCAGAAAAATATCGTCAAATGGAAAAATATGTTTTCTGATGAGTCTAGGTTAGGATGTGGGGTGAGACAGGGGGGTTTAACCTCGCCTCTTCTCTTCAACTTATACGTCGATGAACTGATTGAGGCACTGAGTGAAACTGGTGTCGGCTGCTACATAGGTGGCAAAGCAGTAAACAACATTAGTTACGCTGACGACATAGTTTTGCTGGCTCCCTCAATCAGTGCCGTCAGAAAACTTCTCGAAATCTGCGAGGAGTTCGCCGAGACACATGGACTCAGATACAATGAGAAAAAGAGCAACTTGCTCCTCTTTCAGGCTCGTGGTTGCAAAGTGGGTTCTGTTCCAACAGTGTGCCTTAATGGCGTTCCGCTTCAAAGAGTTTCACAATTTAAGTATCTGGGTCACGGAGAATCTCTCCGATGATATGGATATTGAGAGGGAGAGGAGGTCACTGGCGGTGCGTGGTAACATGCTTGCCCGAAGGTTTGCTCAATGCTCACGCGATGTAAAAGTGACGTTGTTTAAGGCGTACTGCCAGTCCTTTTACACCTGCAGTTTGTGGTCACACTACACACAAAGAGCGATAAATGGCCTTCGAGTCCAGGACAACAACATTTTTAGAATGCTGTTGGGCTTGCCGAGATACTGTAGTGCTTCGGGTATGTTTGCGGAGGCTCGCACTGATGGTTTTTCAGCTGTTATGCGAAAAAGAATTGCCTCCGTCATGCACCGAGTCAGGCATAGTACCAACAGTATTTTGGAAGGGTTCGTTGATAATTTAGAAAGTACCACTTGGAAAAAATGGATTAAGGTTCATCTTGTATAAAAATAATATAATATACCTACTAATATAGTATTAAGTTATACTAACAAAATATGGATTTATGAATAATCTGAAATAAATGAATATTATTATTATTATTTAAAAGATTACAGTTTCCCGTCAAGGTATCGTTTGCCCTTACAATAAATAAATCCCAGGGTCAAACTTTTTCAATGGTAGGCGTCGATCTCAGAAAAGCGTGCTTTTCTCATGGCCAATTATATGTCGCACTTTCTCGAGTAGGATCTCCTGAAAACCAATATGTTTTGATGCCATCTACAAATACTACTGCGAACATAGTGTATAGTGAAGCATTAAGGTAAGTAAAGTCGTTAAAATTAAAAATTAAAAACAAAAATAATAGAGTTAAGCAGGTACGAAACAAAGAAATATAACACGAATAAAAAACCTATAAAAACATACAAAACAACTTTTTTTTCAGAGAGCTTAAAAAATAAATGTCTACCCGTGCGAAGCCGGGTGCGGGTCGCTAGTATTAACTAAAGCAAAAACTTCGGGTACATTTTTACGAAAATTTCGCGGACGTAGGAGTGTGAAATTAGGCACACTTTTTTTATGGTACAGGGGGGCAAACGGGCAGTCGGCGCCATTTTCATGACTACCGACGTCCATAGACATCTGCATAGAGACTTCTAGTTTATGTGTAAGAGAAGTGCAGAACGCTAATATTTTTAAATAATAATGCTTATAAAGTACATTAATGAAGTTTCCATGTGTCTTTCGCAAGGGTTGAAAATTCTACACAAATTAATTACCGTAGTCACAATAATCGTAGACGTAGACTTGATATTTAGTTTTTGATTACAAAAAGTTCACTTGTATTATTAATTATTAAACGCGGGCGAAACTGCGTGGCACAGCTAGTCATATATTATAATGTAAGTGACAACTTAAAGCTATCAGGTATCAATTGCCTGTATTTAGTAGCACACACTTGCAGACCTTGGCGGCGCTATAAGTAGTGTTACGAGGTTGTGTGGCTTTGCTTTCTTTGCGACGTTTCAATTAATTCTTCTAAACGTGATCAATGTGTAGCTTCACATATTGTTCGCATCGAGCTCATCTCAGCCGCGAGAATTCTACGTTTGAAACCTTATTAAGGCTTTATAACTTTTTACTATTAGTGGAATGCCTGGAGCATATAAAACCGTGAAACCTCGGAATAGAGTTACAGTGAATGGATTAATATGATCGATGTGAGATATTGTTTTTTAAACTATAAATTGCAATGTTTACCCATTATTTTTTTGTGCATTTCATTTTATTTTTTTTTGTTTTTTTTTAACAAATTATTATAAAAAAATATAATGTTTGACCATATATTTTCACTTAAAACAGTATTTTTTTATGTATATGTTAAATCTTAGTCGAGTAGACATAGGAACATTTTTCAAAGATACCTGTGTATGAAAATAGCAGTAGGGATCTCGAACAGGCAGAAAAACGTGGAGGAGAGAGCGGAGCGGCAGCTGCTATATACAATGGAATTTCTCGGCTAGTTTAATAATTATAAGTAAATGAAATGTACTCTATTGTGTACATTTAAAAAAATAAGGTAATTAATTACGACTAATGAAAAGCAAAAAAAAAATATTAGTTCAGAATCTGTTTAAATATATTACATTGTTGTCTACATCTACTTCATCTATCTGTAGTCTGGTGAACTATTGAAACAACTATTTCCGCTGCACTGTAAACATGCTACTCTGTAGTATAAACCACTTTTTCGGCATCCACACGCAGCTCCACATCCCTTTTTGCAACTACAAAATAACATTTGCAATAAACTATCCGGAGCAGGTATTTGATTCATTGTTATTGGGATGTACATGTTATTG
Source organism: Calycopis cecrops (assembly GCA_001625245.1). Lineage (NCBI taxonomy): Eukaryota > Metazoa > Arthropoda > Insecta > Lepidoptera > Lycaenidae > Calycopis > Calycopis cecrops. The sequence continues at coordinate 130,714 of LUGF01039589.1, forward strand.
GAATACTTCCATCCCCAATTTTCAATAACTACGTCATTTCCTAGCCATATCTGAATTTGTAGGTACACTCGTTTAAGGTGCTCAGATGCTGCATCAGTTGTTGGAGGCAGTGATGACAAATTTATAGCCGTACAGAAAACCGGTTATTATCGAGATATCCATAAAAGGATTTCTGATATAACCGACTTATAGACACTTGCAACAAAATATCATTCGCATTGTTATAATTTACTGAAATGAGCATGTATTTTGAGTTTATAAGGCGCTCCGTCTAAAATTCATAAATACATTGAGGTTCAATTCTTTCATAAAAGCAACAGCCAAAAATACGAGTGTTCCTTTGTTATCACTGCCTCCAACAACTGATGCAGCATTTGAGCACCTTAAACGAGTGTGTGGATGCCGAAAAAGTGGTTTAGACTACAGTATAGCAGGTTTACAGTGCAGCGGAAATAGTTGTTACTATACTTCACCAGACTACAGATAGATGAAGTAGATGTAGACAACAATATAATATATTTAAATAAACAGATTCTGTACTAAAGTTTTTTTTTGCTTTTCGTTAGTCGTAAGTAATTACCTTATTTTTTTTAATGAACACAATAGAGTACATTTCATTTACTTATAATTATTAAACTAGCCGAGAAATTCCATTGTATATAGTAGCTGCCGCTCCGCTCTCCCCTCTACGTTTTTCGGCCTATTCGAGATCCCTACTGCTATTTTCATACACAGGTATCTTTGAAAAATGTTCGTAAATAATATATCTACTCGGGTAAGATTTAACATATAAATAAATAAAAAATACTGTTTTAAGGGAAATTATATGGTCAAACATTATATTTTTTTATAATAATTTGTAAAAAAAAAAACAAAAAAAAAAAATGCACAAAAAAATAAGGGGTAAACATTGCAATTTATAGTTTAAAAAACAATATCCCACATCGATCATATTATTCATTCACTGTAACTCTAGTCCGAGGTAAAAACCCCCAGGAGCTCCACTACCTATATAGTATTTTTCAGTTCAAGTTCTTTATTTTTTGTCTGCAGAGAGCTAAATAACTGTTTTTTTTAGGTATCCATAATGTTGTACCCGTGCAACGTGGTGGGAGGATCTTCTCTCGACTTGCCGGATATTGCGGAGAATAAATGGGAGGAATCCCTCGCGGAGATGAATTGGGAGGATTCCCCAGAAGCGTCCTGTGCTCATTCCGAACACGGGGCGCGCACCAAACGCGGTCCAAAGGCGTACAGTCAAGACAACTTAGTCGACAGCTACGAGTCTCTGGCCCAACCGGGTCCTAGCTCCTACAACCCTTCGTACAGGGCCCACCAGGACGCGTTAGCGGGGCCCCCGATCATGCATCAAAGTCTGATTCTCGCTCAACCGGACAATGACGACCGAATCGTTCCAAGGAGCCAGTCGACGCATAACTTTAGCAACTTGTCTGACGACGAGAAGGACAGACGATACATGAGAGGAGAGGCGACAATACACGAACAGTTCTGCGACACAAATATACAGCACAACGACCGCTATCCCGAGGCGAACGACGTGGATAACTTGGACAATGAGATAATGGATGCGCTCACGCTGGATCCTGGCAATTTGCCAGATCTGACCGAAGAGCAATCTTCATCCATAGACGAGTCCACTCGCAGAGACGACTTGTTCGCTGAGCCTTTAACGTTGGAGAATCTCAACTATCTAAATCGCATCCTGTGTCTAGATCAGGAAGACATAGGGCTCCAAAGCCTGGAGGCCGAGTGGGAGACGTCCGGGGAGGGCTGCGAGCATTTGCACCTGGTGCTCAAGTATTGGAACTTCTTGGCCCTACCGTATCCGCAGTTGCGCCACGCGGTCTCGTGGGGACAGGTGCGGTGCTACTGCACCAGCTGTCAGCCGGACGCGGATCCCGCTTTGTCTGGTACGTAAACAGTTATATACTGACTGCTCCCTTGTGCCATTATGATATAAAAATTGTATTTAAACTGTAACATTTTCATTATAGGATTCCTAACAACTATCGCTGCCGATTTTCTCGCACTCGCACAAGATACAATTAGTTACAAAAATAAAATAAAAAAATCTATTCTAAAATGTCGAAGAAAAAACTAATTTTAATAGATGAAATGAAAAAAGAAAGAAAAATATAATTATATATACCGCGTACCGGCAAACGTAATGTAAGACGTCCTGTGACTAGATGGAGTGACGACATACATAATATATCGGTTCACATTAATTATTATTTTATTCATTTACTTTCCTTTTACAAGTTATTCGATATTTTAACAGAATCAATTCAATTTGCGTTTGTTACATCACTATAGTTAGTTAATAGTTTAGTTATGAATATGACAAATGTCATGGTAACATCAAGTTTTAATCTCGTGTACGCAGGTTGCGTCCGCATAGAGCGCATAGACGGTGTGGGTGCGGCTTCCCGCGGATTCTGGCACATAATGCGATCGACGTTCGGCGCCGCGCAGGCCGCCACCACTACGGAGAACGACGTGGTGCGGCGCCCGCGCTGCCTCGCTTCCGCCCCCTCTAGCTCGCTGAGCGTCGGGGATGGGTAAGTACGGACAAGGGAAATGGATTGTTCAGTGCAATCACCATGTCAGCGTAATTGGGACACCGCACCACCTCCTCCTCGCTTCGTTTGTCCTCAATGCTGAGGGTCGTAACTCGTAACCTCGACGAATCACTTTCTCGTGGATTATATTCCGCCAACTTGTTCTATTTTCAGCGCTATGGATGGCATCGCAGACTGTAGTACCCCCTAACCCTATGCTAATTCCATGATCTCTAAAAGAAAAAAAAATAATTAAAGAATGTTGCATAACAAACAGCAACAGTTGGAACAGATATAAATTTGAATAAAATTAAAATTAAAAAAAAATCCCATGATCTCATCCCATTATCTTCATTAGATCTAAGATAATTAACCAATACCCTATACTACTAAATGTGTTTTTTTATTCTTATTTATTTCTACGGTGCCGCCATTTTGAGCGACGCTATATTGCATGGATAAAGTTAATCTATGTTTATTAATAAGGGGGTAGTAGTATAGTTCTTTAGCTGAATACGTCTATTTTACGCTGGGTATTACGATACGCTAGCGATGTGACGTTTAGTGACAGTTTATAGGATAAGCGATAATTTTCCTTACCTCATCGTTTAAGAATCGTGATTTTTACTAGGGGTCGTGTTAATTTTCGGAATTTCCATGCTAACGCAAACATATTGTAAAAACTCATTACACTCGCCTTTTCTATTCAAAATCAAAATATTTTTATTCAAAATAGGATTTAAAAATTGCTTTTTAAACGTCAAAAATTTCATCTACCACCGGTTCAACCCTAGCCCTGTCCTGAGAAGAACCGGCGAAACAAACTCAGCGGGCCTCATTAATTTCTTCATTATACATTCTTAAAAAATATAATTTACATTTATTTTTGTATAGAAGTAGCCTGGGAGGAGGATATTACTTATATTCCCGCCGTTTCGGACGCGAACCCTGAAAATTAAAGAGAAACTATGTTTTTCTGTATCACTCTTCTGTTTACTGAAATAAAGTATATTTTCCCAGGTGGCTAGACGAGGAAGGAAAACCCCACAATACGATGCTGGTTATCGAAATTGATATTGAGTAAGTATAATATATTAATAAATAAGAATACGTGTGTTTGTCCGGGGTAATGTGTGAAAATACTGGAGCGATTTTCACGAAATTTGACATATATAATTATGTCTATATATAATTTTGTCTGTCTTATAATATAGCCTTATTGTATTAGCAAAGCATGGTCCTGTGAGCTGGCCGGCCTTCGTTGGAAACAAACATAACAAAACTAAACTTGTTTATTAAACTTGGCATATTATATATTTTGATTACTTGATTCTTAAAAATCACATGTATTTAAATATTTTGCGTCCTCACTGTAAAAGTTTCAGTATATTATAAGTTTATTTAATTTGCATAACCGTCTCATCTTCCAACCACGACACGACCCGCCCCTATCGGAGAATTCGTCCGAGCGGTACGTCTTCACTAAAATGGAAAAGAAACTACATACCAGTAAAATCAGTAACTTTAAAAAACCAAAAGCTAAACCTTGATGATAAAAGTGTGACGCTAATTTCATTCAGTCAAACATTTAATGTTAGTCATTATTTCACGTATTTGGCGCTAAACAAAAACTATTTTATGATGCACATTTGGATTATGACATAATTATTTATTCAAACAATCGCTGCTAAGACGCTATTTTAAAATTTCTGGCGACAAAATAATTTAGATTATTTGCCATTTTGCCATTAAACGCCCTTTTGGTATATTATTGCATATATTACATATATTATTGCATTGTATATGAGAATGAGGGAATAGAGAGTGCACTTGTGTTTGTGCACACACTTGTGCAATATAATATGTCCTGCGCAGATGGCACGCATATATAGACGGCCGCCGTAGCCGAAATCGGCTAGGACGGCATTATTAGATATTTCAAAGTATATTTCATTTATTTTTCACAATCATTACATGTCTGACCTAATCATTATTTTAGAAATGAGGCTACGACCATTTTTAAATCGACTATTTATTGACTATACATAACACCCGACTTGACATGTTTTAGGGGATCCGATCCAGTCAACGACCGTCTGCTAGCGTTCCTCATCTATATGAAGTCGCACGCAGCTTTCGTCGAAGACAACTTGCCGAGCTTAGACGAATAACCATTAGTGAATCTCTGAATGATTCACTAATGTTTATTCGTCACAGGATGTATGATGTTATTTAGCGTTTAAGTTGATTATTTTTTTGGTAAAAAGTGCATACGTTGTAAAGGTTCCTGTTGACTAGGAACTTGGAACAAATATTCGACCAAATACCGAATATCTGCAAATATTCGACCAAATACCGAATATCTGCATGCTATTCGGTCAAAAAATACGAACATGTTCACTAAGTCACGAAATCGTATGTTATCTTATGAAATTGATCTTACCATGTTATTGTATATTTTGCATCTTTATATAAAACTTAATATATCTCCTATGTATATACTAAAATGCCAAAGAACTGAATGAAGTTAGTTCTTGATTTTTATTTTACATCTTGACAATTTAAAAACACTGAACAAACGTCACTACATTGTGGAGTATACAGTACAGATATACGCCTATGGCACGATGACGCTGAGCATGTACGCAACCCATAGATAATGAACCGATATTAGTTTTTTTTTTAATTTGTAATTTTGTGTAAACACCAGTAGGTTCTTTTTCTTTTTCTCACTCTTCTCTTTTTGATATTGTTATTCTTGTGTTTATCTTAACCTAACTTGTCGGTCTCAGTGTGTTTTTCAAATAAAGATTTATTTATTTATTTATTTATTTATTCTCTGAAAATGTTTTTAACTCGTGCATGTGTTTATTATTATTAAATAAATAAAATTATTCTACTAATTTTAACATAATGAAATTAGATAATTGTATGTAATGTAATTGAATACATTTTACAAATGAACTAAGGACGTTTCATGTCTGCGTACCGAATTCTCGTGTTTTGATAAAACAATTTCATTTGATTTTATAATTACCAAAGTTACAATGATTTACTCATTTGTTGAGGTCATCACAGGGACTATGGCCATAATTGAAGCCCGCCCTGAAAACATCACTCTGTAGCTGTGATAAAAGTGAAATTTTTATTTAAAAAAAAATAAAAAATGTATTAAATATTATAAAATGTAAGTGCAATTTATTTTTCTCATCACAAATTGTTTGTGATTATTATCTTTAGTGCAGCATTTTCTTGATAATTTATATTAGTTAGGACATTTGTTTGGCCTCATTATCATCAGCCTATTTTCGTCCACATATATTTTAAATTGTTTGGCCTAGTAATTTAAATTTCTGCTTAATAAAAATATATATTTAGTATGCTCGGCAAACCTGGCTGCTATTATAAAGCCTGCCTACAAAGGGAAATAGGGAGGGTCTTAAAGGCCTGAAATCAATCCTGACAAAACTACACTACATTTATATATATATATATATTTAAATAAATATAATCTAGTAGATGCTGAATTGATTGTCTAGATATGAATGTTTAAAAAACAGTATTTAGTTAAGGATATACTAGTAGGATATTCCCGAACTTATTATTTTATTATTTTTTGAATGCTCCAAAAAATCGCTATTTAATATAGATACCGCCAACTCCCTTTATCAAAATTGAACATTAATAGCGTGAAAGAAGAAATCACATTTGAATGTTTTTCAAAATATACGAAAAAGTTGTGAATGTTTTACATTTTTTTTAAACTAATTCAATAATTTTATAATAGAAATGTGTTTAAAATAAAGTGATTTATTTTTATGTGGTAAAAGGCGCTTATTTCCTAATTTCTTTATGTAAAAAAAATTAAAATAATGTTCTTTTTTTGTCTTAGGACATTTTCGAGTATTTTCTAAATGTTTCTTTTTTCACATTATATCTTTATTCGTCTTCAAGTTTTTTGATTGCCATTAGATATTACTTTAGATTTTTATATTATTTTTTTTTTCAATATAAACCTTATGAAAATGAAATGAATGAAAATCCTTATGGTAATTATTAATTCTGTCTTATTGTTGCATGGTATCCATTTGTTACAGTAGATTAAATATTTACAATATTCTCTATCTATCTCTTTACAATATTCTCTAGCTGTAAGTACATGTATGAGCCTAGTATTTATTGTAGTTGTAAGTACGGCTCCTTGCGGCTTAGCCATATTGTATTTGACTTTGTTGTCTGTAATTTTTTTTCTATTTTGATCTCATTTTTTTGTCTTGATTGGACTCGCTTGGAGACCAAAATTAAGCCACCTAATAAACGAACACTAATTCTTACCAATATTTGCTATTGTTACAGTTGTCTATTATAGAAATACAATAAGTTACGAACATGTTATGGGGTTCAACAATGTTCAAAATTGAGTTACTATTTTACTTCCAATATATAGTTTTATTACAATTATTTGTATGTTTCCATCTTACAATGTGTAGTTTATTTATTCTTCTCATCTTCGAAAGTTATTAATTTAATATATAAAAGCGTTTATTCGGTGCATATGTTAATATTGCCCAAAAACTCCAGTTTTTAAGTTCATTTCTTCTTTTCTTCTGTATCAGTCTGAATTGACAAACAAAAATTATTTGAATTTTTAAATAATTAATGAAAAATTAATTATCGTTATTATGCGTAAGAAATTGCTGTTCGTTTCATTGTAAAAACCAGATGCATGCTTTCGTAAGTAATAATAACTAAAGAAAAAAAAGATAAAAAAATAACCTATTTTTTGAGTGAAATTTGACACACAAAATATTGTTTTGGACATTGTTGAACCTTAACACATCTAGTCTACCCGTTTGTAATACCTAGGTATTTAAATTGTAGATACTCGTAGGATGTTTTCATCGATAGATATAAGTAGCGCCTCGCTATACGAGCGTGGGCAAATTAACTCCCTTCCAATATAACATATCTACCTTAATGTCTAGGATATTTTAAGCTCGCCTATGGACTATTGCGTAGTATGACCTCCATTTTCGAACATAAAATAATAAAAAATAAAAAAAATTAACAAATGGTCAAATTTTCAGTGCCGTAAGAAATAGTATTTATTAGCTGTTTTCTTGTTCGACTACAAATTGTCCACTAGGCGATACAGCTCCAACCATACGACCAACCGCCGTTCCTTTGCATTTCAGATAATTATTAATGTCTATTGAATCTCCTTCACTTTTAACTTAATTCTAACTTAAGCAACTTGAAGTTAGCAGCGAAACCTTCAGTTAAAGTTTTGCGGCTACCTTCATGTCCCTGACAATATATTGTATAGAACAATCTATAATTTAATCAAAGTATTATTACATTCGCTTTGACCATGAAAATTTGTAAGTGTGCAAAATTATGTAATCTTCTTGTAGGCACTAAATCATTTATTATAAATAATCTACAGATAAAATAAGGCCTAATAATTTTCTCTTCCAAGTATTTGTAAAAACAGTATTAATAATATTTTCTTATTATGTTTTTCATATTATATTTTTCGGTATAGGTGACTAAACAAATACATAAATATATTTTTAGTAAGTTTATGTTTGGGCCTTATTTTATCTTAGATGATACGGCGAACAAAAATATTTACAAGGGTGTTTGGCTTGTAATGGTTACTGTATTTCTTTTTAAAAAATAAAACCTTAATTCCAACCTGCGACGGTGGTGGTGAAATTTCATAGTCATGTTAACATATTATTAAAGTAAATTAATCTAAAATTACTAATTCGATTTTGATACTATTTTATCAGTTTTACCAGTAACCATTCCACAATCAAACCTCAAACACAACTGCCAAAACATTAAGCCTAATTTTACTACTCTACGTATGTGAATAGTATTTAAAAAGCTTTATTCTCTACGTAATTGTTAACTTTTGATAAGCATTATTGAGAACATTCCATCTGTTTAGAGATTTTGAGTCAAGTACAGTTTACGACATAAATATCTGCTAATAAAACGGCCATTTTTGTTTTATACGTTTCATAATTAGTGTAAGTTAAATTGATGTTAAATTGATGTGATGTTAATATAAGTTGCTTGGTGGTTATGACTACTAATCTGGCTGTATAACTTTCTCTGGATAAATATAATATGCATGCATACATTGTAGATCGCCCGAAGGCATGTTATAATCTCATAACAATAAATGGAAAATAAATGTGATTGTTTTTTAATTTATAACCATTGCTTATTGACCTGGCTAGTTTTGACTGCCTCCAAACAAATCGTAAAGACTGTGATTTCTCTCCAGTTGTATCGGACAGCCGTGCCATCAGAATAAAGTGACTAACGAAAGTGCACCGTAGGTAATGTTCTGCGCAGGTGGCTCGTCAGTATAGAGAGCCGCCAAAGCCAAAATTTCTTCAAAGATATTCAGACTACAACATTACAACGTTTGCATGTGCAATAAGGTTATTAAGATGATAGTAAATACATAAGGTTTAGCTCGTTTAAAGGTGCTGATAGACTTGAGCATTCATTTGTAACAGAACATCGAGCATTCGCCGCTTTTACATTTGTCGAACTTAACAACGAACCGAGCCAAGCATAGAGCCCAACATAGCTATGAACATTTTCACGAGCGTTCTAGTGACGGGGAACGGGGACGCGGAACTATGACCGAAGCTTGGCTCGGCAAAAAACTCGAAGCAATGCTCGCTAGAATGCTCTTGTTTATTTATCTATATGTAGGTAACATTCGCATGAATGCTCATTACATGTGAGTGCTCAAGTTTATCAGCACCTTAATGATCTGTTTTGACTTGATTTTTCAATTCTGTTGTTTCAAATTTGAAGATAGGTACTTATAAAGTTAATTTATGGAAATGAAAGTTTTCTCTTCTACATAAGAAGTAATGTAGGAAATTGGCAGTAAATAAAACAACAACATTTGAACATAGATAACTCTTTATTTAAAACGACATCGGTGAATTTGCAAATACAGGAAATTACATGACCACATTACAAACGTGATAGGTTTGTGTGGACGACTGTGCTACAGCCTACTTCGGGGCAAAGGCAAAAATCACAAAAATGCTAAACATTTACAAAACTAGTTGTTCATAAAGTGTTATAATTGTGCACATTTATCTTATCCGTATTAAATATTTATTCTAACGCATAACAAAAATAAATACATTTCGCATAAACCGTATGCCTGTGTTCAATGTAACTGCGAGATCAACAGCAGCGTCCATCACAGTTTATGCGAATTGTCCTTAACCTTAATTAACATCAAATTCGGTCGATGAGAATAAAAACACTTGTACTTATAAACGTATTGTAACCAAGGTTTGGAAAGAAATCGGCAAACACTAAAAATGCAATAAGATCTATCACTATGAAATTCATAACTACATTGCTAATGTGCTTTAATATTCAATCAACTATCTGTAGATACTTATTTTAAATAGACATTGATTAAACACTTCATACATTGCTTATTAATAATAATTAAAAATATTTGTGAATGTTGTTGTGTTGTATCCTGATGAAAATCACTACAGAGTAACGCTCTGCTTATCTCTGCTTATCTTATCTCAGTACAGAACACTATCACCAGCCTATCGATTTTTACGGAAAAAACACAGGACCTACTGCACTTACTGAATAGCTGTACAGGTCTATACAATTACAGGACTATACTAGAAGCGAGTTAAGTGCCACTTACATTTAATAATTTCAAAAAAGGACGTTTCCAAGCCGTGGGTCAATACGATCATCTACACTGATATGATCGCACATTCAGTCTACAGTCTCGCCAGGGTAATAGATAAATAGGTGTCTAAATCTATTTTATTCTATGTACAACATCAAAATACACGAAAGAACTTCCTCAGCACGGACGCGACTAAAGGGGAAACCGTTGCTTTAAATCCAAACAATATAAAACCACTGAAGTGGATTCTAACGCGAGTTTAGACAGTTGAGATTCTTGTCCATAGAATCCGCTAGAGTGGTCTTATAGTGCGGTAAGAACTGGTTTCATACAACGCAGACGTCCGCATCTGCGCTGCGTCCTCTAAGCCCGCCTTCTAGCTCAGTGCACTACCATACTTTGCACTTTTTGACTGGGTTCATGAGCGATCCCGAGGGGCACTTGAAGTCAGAGGCGAACTCTTCCATGTTGGACATGGGCCCGACTACCCTGAAGCGGCCTGGCGCGTGGAAGCCGGTGGTGATGCGCAGTTTGATGGCTTCGTTACGGTACACCGAGCACCATGTGTTAGCGGCGCTGAGCCAGAACAACTGAAATGAGAAAATTCAATTGTTTAGAAAACGGGCTCTTTCTACAGGTTTCAACAAATTCAAGGCAAAACTAAACTTGTTTTGTACTACGCCTACATGGACATAAAATGCATAAATATAATTATTTGAGGTCTGTAGCTTCAGGTCGTTTCAGATTGAGATGCCCTCGTAACACACAAAACCTTTTTCTTTCTGTGATATTTTTCTCTTACTATTATCATTCGGCACAAAAACTAGAGTGATTTTAATTTTATAATTTCTGTACCTGTGTCTATTCGTGGCATTATAGCTCCCAAACAGATTATCGGATATAATAAATACATAATTATAGTTTGTTTATTTATGAATAACGCAATACCTGTTTGGGTCCGTATTTCTCGAGACCTGGCAGGCGAGATTCTTCCCCGTGGCGCTGAGTCCAGGCCTGGTACGCGTAGTAGGCCTCCTTGATGCCTCCGTTGTCAGCGATGTTCTCTCCCTGGGTGTTCACACCGTTCAGCTGAAAAATGGGTGATTTTAATAACATTGTGATATCAGGACATTTTCAGTTGGGTATCAAAAATTAAATTTGTTTTAATTCATTATAAAATATGGCCTGGCCTGCTCCTAAATAGTGTATCTTTCTATTATATAAATAATTGTCATTATGGGATCTGTATATCAGTAGGTATTTCCGTGGATAACCCCCTACAAAGTTACAAAGTTTACCTGTTTACAATATTAGTACAGTGCTTACTTATTAGGACAGTTTGATTATCTACAGGATCCTTGATTTTATATTTAAATATTAGTCTTTCTCCTTCAAATGTTTGAATGCTGATAGGTTCTCTATCTATATATAAAACACAAACGTGACATAGCCATCTATCAACGCACAGCCCAAACCATTGGACGGATCAAGCTGAAATTTGGCATCCAGGTAGATGTTACGACGTAGGCATCCGCTAAGAAAGGATTTTTAGAAATTCAACCCCTAAGGGGGTGAAATTACGTGTTGAAATTTATGTGGATTTCGCGGTTGAAACCGCGGGGCACAGCTAGTTATTAAAATATAATCGTCAAGTTGACATTATCATTATAATAATTAATAACTTCTCACCTTCATGCCTACTTCCTTAACCGTGTAGTTGGAATATTGGTCGATGATACACTTGGCCTTCTCCAGATACTTCTGCTTGGTACTTTCTTGCCACCAGTCGATGAGGTTGCCGTTCTTGTCGAATTGACGACCCTGTTGTAAACATTAATATTAATCTACTCAGCTCGTACTAACTTTGTGCAATAAAGCAAACAGTATAAAATTACAATTTCAATACTTATAATAAATAATAATAAATAATAAATGTCTGGACTTTCACACTACGTTAGCCTAGCCCCATGCTAAGTACCGTAAGGACTTGTGTTACGGGTACTAGACAACGGAAATATATTTAATATGTATTATAAATTTAAGAAATTTTATATAATTAAGATTTTTATTATAGAAATACATATAATACATAGATACACATCCATGACCTAGGCGGGATTCGAACCCGCGACCCCTGGTGCTAATGCTCTGCTTATCCGAGCTCTGTACCACTGTGCCAGCCTGGTCGTCATTGCTATACTTGCTTCTACTTGGATGATCTTTTAACTTGGGAATATAAAGTAATAAAATGACTAATCAAATTACATACATATACAAATCAATTGTCTTTAGTGACATAAAAGTACCTGATCATCAAATCCATGTGTTATTTCGTGACCGATCACAAATCCGATGGCGCCATAGTTCATGTAAGCTGGACGTTTGGCGGAGAAGAAAGCGCCTTGGAGAATACCGGCCGGGAATTCTGTGTTCATAGACAATTGTTTTTAGATGTGACTCATGCGCAAAAGTGGGTAGTAGGTTAGATTAGATAGCGGATTTAGATTTATGGGAGGATTATTAAGGTTTTGCTGTACCTACTGCTACTGCTTTTGGTAGAATAGATGTTTAGCTACATATCTTGGCCATCCTGGACCTGTCTAAGTAGTCCTATATATATATCTCATCTCGGTAGAGCTTGGATACCAATACCGGAGAGGGGCAGAACTCCACCGCGGCACCCCGATATATCACTTGGCTCTCCAATAAAATATGTGAGGTTGTTCTAAAGCAACCCTCGGAAATGCTACGCACGAAAAGAGAGAGAGAGAGAACAATTATTCTATTACAATGTTCTACAGCTTGTTCCTACACGATATTAAAATCCAACTCTCTTCTCCCTTCTTCAGTCTCATGAAGCACAACCCTAGGCACGCTGTGCATGAAGAAGTTGAAAGCGTGCATCATTTCATAAGCTAGAGGTTAGTACACATAAGCGCACCTCAGTACCTACACAGGGTGCGCAGTATTTACGCCAGAATTACAGTTAACAGATTAGCTGTTACTACTTCAGTATGAAGGGCTAACAGTTAATCTCTCAGCCCAGAGTTCTCTAGCGATATAATGTGGGGACTTACGGATGCTGTTCTCGATGGAGGAGTAGAAGGCGTTGACGACGGCGGGGCGGCCGTGGGTGACCCAGTCGGTCTTGTTGACGGGCTCGCGCAGCTTGCCGAACAGGTACTCAGTTCCGAACAGGGTCAGGTTCAGGACAGACTCCATCAGCTTGTCGGAAGACATTTCCAGCTGCGTAACATGTCCGTTATTAATATTTATGATCCGCCTACACAATTGAAAACAGTTGACAGAAATTGAACACTATTGTAGGTACCAGGGAAGATCAAGACCATGTACCATGGTTGACGGGGCCATATTTAATTAAAACAAATAGATGACAATAAAAAAATAAGTTATGGAACATCATCACAGTACTAGTTAAATTACATAATAATAACTATAGGTATCAAAACAAAAATATACCATGATAGTAACCATATTATTCAAAATAATCACGGTAACAAGCATATCCAAAATTGGCCTAATCTAAAAACTAATCATTTTTGAACTTGTTTATAAAATATGAACATAATGAAGTTGGCGCGTTGATAAAATATCAACATACCCCCGAGTAGAACTGCGTGAGTTTGTTATCGTCCAGCATTTCCTGGGGATAGGCGATGTGGGACGCCATGGAGTCAGCCTTCTCCAGAGCCTCCATCCGGGTCTTGTCGTCCATCCAGTCTACTTGGGTCAGGGTCTTGCGGAACTGTTGTCTGGAAAATATTAATAGTTAATAACGTCTCCATGTTATTTTTGCTTAGGGAGCAAAACTGTTGTCTGGAAAAATTAAAAGTTATTCACGTCTCCATGTTTTTTTTTTGCTTAGAGAGCAAAACTGTTGTCTGGAAATATTAAAAGTTAATAATGTCTCCTTGTTTTTTTTTGCTTAGGGAGCAAAACTGTTGTCTGGAAATATTAAAAGTTATTAACGTCTCCATGTTTTTTTTGCTTAGAGAGCAAAACTGTTGTCTGGAAATACTAAGTTAATAACGTCTCTACAGTTGGTTTTTTGCTCTGGGAGCATAACTGTCGCCTGGGAATATATAACACATAACATCTCTGCCGTTTTAGGTAATCTTTTGCTTAAAACTGTTGTCTAGGAATATTTAGCGTCTCCTTAGTGCAATTGATCTATTTGTATCAGATTAAAAACTGTTATCAATAATTAATCTTAGTGGAGCATACATGATTTGAATGCTGACAACCTACGATGGCGGGTGAGGGTCCTTCGCTTTCGCTATGGGCCGTGAGTCTCAAAATCCAATAACCGTTTCAAACATGAACCTTGTTGTTGAGCAATAGGAAAGACATTTCTCAAAAAAAGATGTCATCCAGATTGTCGGTGCTATGTTCGAAAGAAATCTTTTCCCAGTCGTGCATATCGATTCGGCGAATATAGAATATAAAATATATTATAATATAGTTGATTGATTCATAATTATGTAATCAATTATTGATCTTATACCTGATGTCGTTGACCATCTCCAAAGCGTTGGACTTGGAGTTCTCGTTGAAGTATTTCCTGATGTACAGAGCTCCAACGGCGATCGACAAACTGGGTAATAATCGTCATTTTAGTACATAGCAATATAGAAGGGATTCGAGGACAAAAGATGTATCATGCTACTTTTGGCGTTGACTTCATAATTGGTGTTCATAATTGATGTGGGTTTTTTAATTGGGGTCAAACAAGTAAGTGCTACATAAGAAGACAAAATTTGCACGTAATATTAGTCACAACGTGCGGCTGCTTTATATGTCCATTGCTGGACACATTATTATTTGAGGAACGTCTGCGTGGTGGTACAATAGCTCTGGTAAGCCTTAAATATACATAGGTATATATAGTCCTTTGTCTAGTACTCGTAACGCAAGACCTTACGGTACTTACCATGGGGTTAAAATAACGTGCCACACGACGCGGTTAACATTTTATTCAAGGGACGCTAAGCTATGCTTTTCGTAAGAGAAGCCACGCTGCATGTCTGCATGCTGCCGAGGGCCCGAAAGACCGTGGACCTCTCGCTTGCACTACACGCGCGCAAAGTGACAGCTGTGCTGTCGCGTTTCGTGCGGTATGTAAGTAGCCCCATCGAAGGGGAGGAGAAAGGAGGGCGACGCATCTGTACAACCTCTTATGTCTACGGGCGTCGATAAGATAGCTCCGACTGCTCGTTTCCCCCTTGTATAGTCTAAGAGTCGAGCAGTCGGAGCGTCACGTCACGTGTGACCGCCAAGAGGATATCGCTCTGCACCTCGTACCCTTGTGACTGTGAAAACTCTTACCTGACACTGGTGGTGTCGGCACACTCCTTCCAGCGGCTCTCCCGCTCGGTCTTGCCGGAGAGCGCGGTGACGTAGGCCAGCTGGCGGCGCC
>LUGF01039589.1:152159-162635 GCA_001625245.1 Calycopis cecrops
GGGGCTTAGGGGGCTACAGTGTACAGAGCCGGGCCGGGACGTGCCCATTAAAGGGCCCCTTCTCAATTATAAGGTCTCCAAGACGAGGGCCCGGGCACAGCCTGGTCTGGCGCAGCCTGGGATAGAAACGAAACCGCGGAGCACCATAGTATATTTCCCGTGTAGTAGGCGACAATGAATTAGATTACAATTAAGTAATTAGCTACACAGCTACAGCTGCGCCGCAGCTTACATCACATATTGTGCAAGTTGCGGAAGACGGCCAGCTACTTTCACTCGTGCATTTTAATTGCCACTTACTATAACCGAGCCTAGTCTGAGCAACTGGGGCCGACATTCGTGGAAACTCTGAGAAAAGCTTATTTTTTCCTGTATAAGAGGGCAAACGAGCAGTTGGGGACATTTTCACGACCACCGACGCCCATACACATTTTTTTTTATAGTAAAGGGGGCAAACGAGCAGTCGGGTCACCGAGATGATGGTGTTTTCCGACGCCCACAGACATCTGCAACACCAGGGGTCTTGCAGTTGCGTTGCCCTCCTTCCTCCTCCCACCTCAACAGATCACCGGCTTAGACACTGCACGAAACACGACAGAACAGCTGTCACTTTACGACGGTATCGTGTCAGCGAGAGGTACCTCCCCGGTCGTGGCTGCCCAATTCAGCTATATGCATGAATGCAGTGTAGCACTACTTCATAATAATTCTTAGCATATTTAAGGCAATACTTTAAAATGCCGATTATTTTAAAATGCTATAGATAAATGACAATAATTGTTGTCAAATTAAATTAAATTACTACAATAATGAACTTTGTGGTAATTAGGCATAGCTATAAATTGTAATAATAACGCTTGACCGGAAAATTTGTGTGTAGCCGGGCCATAATATTGTGTCACGTGTAAGCGAGACATTACAACATGATGTCATTCTTCGCGCCTTTTAGCGAAATTGTAAACTACCAAGTTCTAGCATTAGTTGGTTACGGAACAACTGTAAGACAGGAAAGTACAATTAAGATGACAACGTAAAAAATAGTCTGCAACGAGCTATGTATTTGTACCTGTGTCTATGAGATCGTGATATAAAAAAAAGGAATAAGGAAAATGACACAAGGATAAACTTTGCTGGGATTTACCCTGACACGTTGCTTAATATGTTTTTTGACCACAGATAATCACACGGTACACGTATTATTTTAAAAGTCAATTTTCGATTGCGTGCGATAACTATATATAGGTCATATTTAATAGTTGCCTATATGACATAATTACCCATATTTGTGTGCCGGGCATATGCGTGTTTGAAACAATGTTTTTGTTGTTTCTGTGAGTCACAGAAAACAAAACAAAACATTGTTGCAAGGAGGGGAGGTGCCTCTCTACAGATTCTAAGTGACTACTCTACAGATTCGCGATTCGTGCAGTTGAGTAGCCGATGTCCAACAGTAGGGGAGGCGCATCTGCGCAACAATCATCCTCATAGATGTCCCTGAGCGTCGTAAGTCATACAAAGGCCGAATGTTAATTTGCCCCTTTATACGAAAAAAAGTGTGTGCTTTAGACCACACAACTGAAGTAAAATTTAACTGTTGATTTTCATTATCGTAGTTACATAACGTCATATATTTATTTTTTAAATACGAAAACGTTTCATTCAAATCGAATTTGAATTTTGAATTTGGATGACAACTTTCATTGATCTCGCCCAAGGAGTGATTTTTGTAACGCTCTCGCCAGCTTACTCCCCATGTGAAGCGAGCGTATTTTTTTTTTATGATATAGGTAGGAGGGCAAACGAGCAGCCGGGGACATTTTCTTGAGTACCGACGCCCACAAACATCCGCATAGAGGCGCTGCCCTCCTTTCTCCCCCCACCTCCATGGTATGGAAGTTTTATTACAAAAATGCGTATTGATTCTGTATATCTACCATTGATATCTACATACCGTTGCGTGCCATTAAATACTAAGGTCAAATAAAACACATAACTCGTAACGTAATATTTTCAATATACGGATATTGTATGTCTATACAATTATCATCATCATCAGCCTATTGCAGTCCACTGTTGGACGAACTCCCATAGCACGCCACTGTCTTCGATGTTTGGCTATCCTTTTTCACTTCCTGCTATTCATTTAGAGGTAGTGTCACTGCATGCGTGCATGTAGCCGAATTAGGCCGGCACGACTGGGAAGGTACCTCTCGCTTATACGAGTGTAATTTAATTATTAAATTTTATATTTATTAGTATTATTAAATATTAAATAAATTTATACTATATGTTTTATTCACGAAATCATTTTAAATTTTTCATTATAGATATTTTATT
This sequence comes from Calycopis cecrops, assembly GCA_001625245.1. NCBI lineage: Eukaryota > Metazoa > Arthropoda > Insecta > Lepidoptera > Lycaenidae > Calycopis > Calycopis cecrops. Next base: position 154,497 of record LUGF01039589.1, read on the forward strand.
TTTTAATTTTTTATTTGATGACTTAATCACCAATTTATAGCTCGCCTGTTGTTCGAATGCAAACTCAATGTAATATTACGATTAAAAACATTATATGTTTGTAAACTGTATGTCATAATATTATGTAGCCATACATAATAGCCATACTCATATTTATTATTGCAGAACAAGCATATTGTTTGACAAACATAATATATTGTTTTAGTAAGAGGTAGTGCCACGCGACATGCATGCCGCCGAATTGGGCCGGCACGACCGGTGAAGCACCTACCTCTCGTTTTCACGACATTGCGTCGGCGTAAATTAGCAACTTTGCTGTCGCGTTTCGTGCGATGTAAGTAGCCGGTGGCCCATTAAGAGGGAAGAGAAAGGAGGGCAACACATCTGTATAGCCTCTGTGGATGTCTATGGGCGCCGGTAGTCATTATAATGACTGCTTGTAACCCTTATATTATACTAGCTGCGCCCCGTGGTTTTACCAGCGTAAATTTCATCCCATAGGAACAATTTTTCGGGATAAAACCTATCCTGTGTGTAATGTGTGTGCCAAATTTCATGAAAATCGGTTCAGCAGTTTTTGCGTGAAGGAGTAACAAACAAACACACAAACTTTCGCATTTATAATATTAATGAGATAAAAAATGTAACACTTACTCCTGTTCATGCAAGCCTGGTACAAAGTCTTCGCTAGCACGAAGGGGCGAGGCTCATTGGGGGTTATAGGCTCGTCGAGCAGCGCGCGTATCTGCTCCTGCAGCTGGTCGGTGATGATGGAGAAGGTGTTCACGGAGGTCTTGTCTTCGGGGATGCGCGTGTTCTGCACGAACGCACCGCACGCGAAGTCGTAGAAATCATCGCAAGGGTCCACTTTGGGGTCCATGTTGGCCAGAAGCTTGGACGCTGGAAACACGAGCTTTGATTACTTTTGTGTTAGTGGTTTGGTAGAAATGTGTGGCACGTCTTAAGAAATTTGGTAGAAATATCTGGCAGACGTTTAGAAGTTTGGTAGAAATATGTGGCGGAGGTTTAAAAGTTTGGTAGAAATATGTGGCAGACGTTTAGAAGTTTGGTAGAAATATGTGGCATCATCAATGTCATTATTGTTTATCCTGACTACCGTTGAACACAGACATTGTTCATTGAACCCCAATAACCGATTTTTTTTTGGGTTTTTTTTAATTAATTAATTAATTGGATACAATTTATTTCCAGGCTACAAAGGGCATGCATACATAGCAACATGCAGCATTGCAGCAGAACTGAACAGTCGCTCCCTGGATATTGCCGTAAAGTAAAATCTATGTCATATTACGTGCGGTTTGTGAATTTCCTATCTCCTATAACAACGATAGAAAACAGAACTTCAACACATGTGCATGCCAATAGTGATGTTTATTGGCATTGGTAATTATCCACCAAATACTCTTTTTTCATACCATAAAAAACTCACAAAAAACATGTCTGAAAGTACCTAAGATCTCTTTTTCTCTACCTAGTTCCTACACAAAAGTTCACATTACAGCATCAATAGTTATTAATTAACAACACCTTTTTCTATCTATTTTCTAATATTCTTCACGAAGCAATATAATAAATATCAACTTTTCAAATTGCTAAATTTTCTACTTGCGTTGTCAGATCACGTAAAAGAATACTTATGTAAATTTGTTCGATGTAACTGGGTAAGTGTTTTTCTATAGATAGGAACATTTAAATATACATCTTAATTGGATTCCAGTCTGGAACTAAATTGCTAAAACTGCGTTGACTAATTCTTTATTCTTCATTCTTGAAAGCTATTGATCTTCTACTTAACACAAACTCAAACAGGCAAGAAAATTGATCTTGCTCACTCGAGTCAAATTGAAATAGTGAACAAGTATTATATTTAATTGTTTTTTCAATTGTTATATTTACATATATATAAAATTGTATAATAACAATATATTAAAATAATAAATATTATAAAGTATATAAGTATTACACATTTATTAAATACTAAATATTACTTATTATTATTAAGTAATTTAATATTGTTTAATTTTGAGGTCAGATTTTAATCAGAACTAAGGTTAAGTACATTATTCTCCTTTCTCCACATTTTTAACATACTTTATTTAGGAAAGTGATATTTTGGTTTTGAGGGTTACCTGTGTGCACGCAGCCAGGCGCCGTGCATATAGTCTGGTGGTCGTTGCCGTCCTTGGAGATGACGGCAGGTGGCGCCGGGGTGAGTCTTAGTTCAGAAGTCTGCGGCATGTCTAGAACAAAACACAAGTAGATAAACATTGGAAACACGCAATGCTTGAATGGCACAGAACCATGTTCAAATATGTGAAGAGTGATATATAACGATAATTATTATGAATAATATGATGATAATAATATTTTTTGTGTTCACATCTGTTTAGCCAAATTAGCAGAAAATGGTGTGGAGGTTTTAGCAACTAAGCCATCACAAAACATGTTTAAAAATCCGCTTAGCCCTATAAAAAACGATTAGCTCTTATGATGTATACGTAGATTTATACTAATATAAATTGTGTTAGTCTCGAAACTGAGTACAGTTTTAAAAAAGAGAAACGTGTTTATATTTAATAGGCCAATTTGTGAAGATCATTAAAAGATAAATCCACATCTTGAACTTTTTAAGTTCCCAAGTTTTAATGATCTTCGAAGAGTCAAGCGCCTCTCTTAAGTGCCCAAGAGGAAAAGTTGCAGCCGGACTATGGCCGCTATAAATATACATAAACGTCAGGAATGGTTCAATAAATTATATAATAATATATAAATCCCTTCATAGTAAGTTGAAGAATATTCGTTATATTGGATTTGCTTTGACAAAGAACAAAACGGAATAAAAATTGAATTCGAAAAATATTGACTGTGAAACAAAAATTCCATCTCGCCGCGTTTAACCCCGAAGCTAACGTCAATCAAAACAACAAAGCGACGTCCTTCAATATCACTTTTATGTAACACTTCGTTCTACAACCTTTATTGGGTCAGCTGCCAATCCAATTCGGACCTCTTGTCGTGGTCGGCGAAACAAATTGATATCTGAGAGAGCTGTCGTGCGATATTCGACAGTCAAGAGCGTTCGAGTATCGCCTAGAGTTTGATAGGCAATAACCCTTCACCCAAACGCTGGACCACAGTTTTCGGGTCGAGAATCTATTAGATATCAACGTCAGCTCTGAAACATCAAAATATAAGGACTTTGCAAATTGCCTACGTCACAACGATGATTTCATTGGCACATTATCGACAAGATAGAGTACAAACATTCGACGTACTTAACATGATTCTAGTTATTCTTTCTTGTTTCGGAAAATGTGTTAATTTGGTAAATCGTAAGTGTAACTGATTAACAACAATTCGACAATGCTAACAAGTTCTGGAAATACGTAGCCATGAATGTAACTTAAGTTATGTATATCATCCAAACAGACACCTTCCTTGACTGCTAAGCAGAGTACAGGCAAACTAACTTATTTGACGTAACTGCCACCAGTTTTCAAGTTTTTTACGAAAAATATAGAGTGTGAAGATGTTACTGGAACAATGTAAAATACTGATGACGTAAATGTTTCCATATTTACTATTTGCGATAGTGAGATTTATCAAAATGTGCAAGAGAAACAATAGATGATAAAATATTGATTACCCAGTAAAATAAATAAACTATATTTGTTAATAAGTCATTGTAAATGTGCCTTTTAAACTCAACATTGTTGTTTTTATAACCCTCCAATAGAAAATATTGCACGAGATCGAAGACAGAGAATATTGAAAAATAATATATTGTATTCTCTGTCTACGTACGAGATAGTTTAAATTGACTTTTATTTTATTATTTTAAATTAGGGTCTTCAAAGGGGAGTTGCGATACAAGTTTAGACTCTTAAAATCGATCGATAAAATTACCTATTAAAATTAAACTAAGGTTCGGGGGCCACACTTTTAGTTATCATGATATTCGTAGTGTGTAATTTTTGTCTGAATTCTTATTATATTTATGTTATAAAGAAATGTCATGGGTACCCAAAGTGAGCATAATTATTATTAGCTAGTGAGGGATATTTATCTTAATGTTTAAAATTTTAAGACATGGGTGTGTACTGTGTCGTATAGATTATATCTACGCACTCTCCCGAGAATACACAGAGAGAGACCACAGTGTGATCAATTTCTCCATGCATGGAGAGCAACGTGTTTTGTATATAGGTAGACTACGGCTGATGCTATTATTTGCCCTAAATTTTTACGCACTGAATCTGTCTATCATGTATTTTCTAGGAATGCTTGAAGACCATCATGTGTGGTGGAAAGGCACTATCGATGCTCCCTGCCCTTTCTACTCTTGTAGAACCCCACACAACATATTTTTCGTGGAGAAAAATGACTGTACATTCGCCTAGCTCACTCACTCGCGTAGGGAACTACGTGAGATGTGGTGACAGTACTCTCGACGCCCATTTTTTTCGTATGGCTTCACTTCCTTATTTAGGGTTACAAAGTCTTCAGCCCGTTCTATATATTTGTAAAGCGGGCAATTCAATACCGTGTAGTGTAGATTGTTTTGCTCGAGAGCTCCACACCTGCATTTTGGGGATTCGCACCGATTCCATTTGTACCACAAGTATGCGCCCGTAAAATTGCCATATGGACATAGGATGAGCAATCATGATGACCATCATTAACTCATTCAGAACATTAACTACGTTGTTAAATAGTTAAATATTACAGGCATTGCGTTATTTTGTTTGAGAATTGTCGGCACTGAACATTGGGAGGTTACTGAAATTCTAAGGTCGTTGTACACAGCGAACAAATGTTTTTGCACTCGTTTAAATTTGCATAAATTTTGCATTAATAAATAAAATGAATGTTTGTCTAGGTGTGTGGAATGATGAGACATTTAGAGCAAGACTAATTTGTGCATGAGACACTAACATGTGATATACATTACACAATACGGTAGGAGGTAGTGTTACTCTGCAGTAAGAGGTAGTGCCACGCACTATGGATGTATGCAGCCGATTTGGCGCTAAGACCTGGGAGGTACCTCCCGCTTACACGATACTGTTGTAAAGTAACAGATGTGCTGTCGCATTTCGTGCGGCTTATGAGAACTAATTCGTGTAAGTATTATTTGAGGGAAGGACGGAAAGATGCGAATGTTTATGGGTGTTTTTTTCTTATTGAGAAAACCAGCAGCGTAACAGTGATTACATAAATAAATAACATACAATAACAGTAAGGCCAATAACAGGTTTTCCTAAGTAGGTATTAACATTGTTAAAGTTAATTTACTTTGGACTTCAAGTAGGCAAAAGATGGGCATACTAAAAAAATAATCTTAATTAACAAATAAACACAGGATGTAGGGTAGGGTATCTTCCTTGTAACTTAGGTCTTAATATATTTTTAATTGTGCCTTAGATCGTGCAATCATATCAACATTGTCAAATTTCTTTTTCAATTCTACTAATTCTACTAATAATAAAGGTAGGACCTCAGTTATTTAATGTCACTCTGGCATCTACTGGGGAGAAAAATGTGGTTGGATCCGTATTGTGTTGGTAGACACAGATAGTTCCGACTGCTCGTTTGTCCTTGTACTAAAGTAACGACATTATACGTGCCCAGGTGCCAGAACAGCAATATATAATAACAATAACAATTCGAACAAGCGCTTGTGTTACGACAAACATAATTGGAAAATTTATTTTTCCAATCAATATCCATTCTCTTGAGCAGCTCCATAGGCCGTTTATAATGGTGTTATGACAATGGCTTACCTTGGGAGCTGGGAGCGAAATAATATGGAAATTGTAGAAATTTATTCATGGAGAGTAATAGGTAGTGCCATGCCGCATGCACCAGTTTTGTGCATGCATGGTGGTAGCGAGAGGTACCTTCACTGTCGCACCTCTTACCTCTTTCAATAATATAATATAGGGCATTATAGCTAGCACAACAGTATGGACCAAAGGTAGCGTCATAATTTGCGCGTTGCTTTATACTAAATTCTGCCCGCAGCTTCTCGTACGAGGACTTCAGACTAAAAATAGAGGTTATCAATTCTTCCGAATGAAAGATTGAATGAAAGACTCCTCCCCCATAGGAGATAGCGTGATAATATATAGCCTATATGTTGATCCGACCTGTTAGTAAATTCATGCAAAGTTTGAAGTAAGTGTGTGCTGTACTTTTTTAGTTAAGCCCGGACATATATACAGACAAACAGACAACAATTCTAAGAACTATATTTTTGGCTTCGATGTTGATTGTAGATCACGTCCCAAGTATTCTTTTAACATAAATATTCAAAGTACAGTTTTGATTTTTCTACGATTCCTGCTTTAACACATATTTGATAAAAGTATAATATAATCTAGGAGCTCTGATATACAGAAACATATATAGGAGACGTTCTACTGATAAATGAAAAAATAAAATAAAAAGTCAAATCGATATCGATAAACAACTGCCGAAAGAGCTATGTTATTTAAAAAAAAATTTCAAAAGTTTCATAGGTTTCGAAATTACTTAAAAATCGGTTAAGGAGACCCAAAAGTTTCTCTGGCCACCCACTAGTTTTTGATTATTGCGGCAATGCTTAAAATGTAAATCAATTAATACAAGGTATAAAATGAAACTACTGGAATTAATTCTCCCACCATTAAAAAAACTAAACTTTCTATGCTGCCCCCGATAGTTGAAAAGACGCATCTAACAAAAAGGTAAAATGGAGAAAAAAATGTTTGAATGTCAAAATCGGGAATTTCCTTGCTGTCTTTAAAATATAAATAAAATGAAACTTTTTTTGGACAGAACGATGGCCAACGTATTCATCTTTGATACCTCATATATAAAAAATATATTTTTCTTTTAATTTAATTAGTTTTTTGAGAAAAACTTTTTCTTCTTAGCAAAAAAAATCGAGTAAAATATCTTATGCTTAATTGAAAGGCCGCAAATAACCATTTGCGTCTTTTCAATCTCGTATGATTGCTTATATGTACTTTTCTTCTTAGCATCAAGATGATTTTGATTTCCATTTGCAAGAAGATAAGGCGCATACGGCTATAAATAATTTTTTATTTAAACATAGTATTGAGATCATTTAATTTTACTTCTAGTCTGAGGTAGGTAGATCATAATTTATGAAAATAAAAACAGTTTATATTTAAAAACCAACTTTTAAAACTAGGATTATCCCATAATGGCGTAAGACGTATGTACCAAATGCGCCGTAAGAAAGCTTACTGTACGAAGTTGAAAGGGCGCTTGTTGCAGATAATGATTTTTCTTCTTAGCATGTACGATTTTTTTAACTAGTCCCGAAAACGCATATAACCAGATCCGTCTAATCAACTTCTTATAATATGAAAGATGTGCCTTTTCAACTTCTGAACTTATACAAATATTATAAATGAAAATGGCGTTAATACGTAAATGTGCCTTTTCAATTAAGTTTAAAGGAAATATGTCTTTTCATCTTCTGAGTAATAGAAAAAAGTTCACAAATACGCCCCTTTTCGTTATGATAACTCTGTAACGGAGCGAGATATCGCAATATAAAAAATATTAGAAGATGTGCCTTTTTCTCCTCGTTCCGACAATATATATAACTCAATTTCGGAAAAAATGTTAGATGCGTCTTTTCAACTATCGGGGGCAGAATGGATTTTCCGATTCAAAGCGAATGACAATATTGGTTACTGGCTGTGTCCCGTGGTTGCACTCTTAACATCTTTCCGTTTCAACTTTTTATTATATTTCAAGTTATATAAAAATATTTCATGATTTCAACCAAATTTCCCAATTGTCGCGATACTTGACGATACCGGCGTAAAGTGACAGCTGGGCGGTGTGTAAGTATTCGGTGGCCTGTGGAGGGAGGAGAGCTCTCTCCTCCTCTCCTCTCAGCCAACATCTATGCGGACGTCTATTAGCGTCGGTATATCACGCTCATATACTTAAAAAAACATATTTGTATTCTATAACGTTGCCTGGTTCCCCGAGGACGGTTTTGAAAGTGAAAACCGAACGGCCGACACAAGTCCAGCGTGTTTTTGCTAGTGTGTCACCACGGTCGTGCGGCGTGTCACCACCGGCCGGCGTGTTGCC
>LUGF01039589.1:162640-190651 GCA_001625245.1 Calycopis cecrops
GACCCGCTCTCACCCGCCACCACAATTCCCGCTGGTATTGTTCCGAATAAAACGGTCAAGTTCATTTCATCAAATTACTAGAGGTAATTCTAAAAGTAATTATGATGGGGGTGGGGATATACAATCGGGCGAAAAGTAACTTCGTGCGGTGTGTATAATGTATATAGCCGGTGGCCCATAGAGGTGGGAGGACAAAGGAGGGCAGCGCATCTGTACAGCCTCTATGCGGATGTCTATGGGAGTCGATAGTCATGAAAATGACTCCGACTGCTCGTTTGCCCCCATACCATAAACATAAATTTGAAAAAATGTAACCCCCGGTTTTACTCGAGTAAGTTTCGATGCTTCAAACAAATGTACAACCGTTATTTATAGCCTTTTAGGGACACCTCATAAATCTTATATGACTACTAAATGGCTGGCAGAAACTACTGGTCAGATCAAGCAACGATCTGTTCAGCAGTTTAAGCCAGTCGTGACTCATTAGCTGACTGGACTCGTTAGTTTTCGACCTAAAAATGTACTTAGGAAAATCTATAGTGCACCTACCATCCATTACTAATCGGAAACATCCAAGTAACTGAAACGGTGTTATTGCCCAAGTCCTTCAGGTTCCTGGGCATGATGTGTCCAGGAAACTGAAACGGTGTTATTGCCCAAGTCCTTCAGGTTCCTGGGCATGATGTGTCCAGGAAACTGAAACGGTGTTATTGCCCAAGTCCTTCAGATTCCTGGGCAGGGTGTGTCCAGGAAAGTGAACATCTAATCGTGTATAGTATTAAAACGTCATCCGCCGGTCATCTCGGCAGTCAATGTCGCGTGACGAGCCTGACGCAAGGTCGTCTGCGCTCGACATAATCACACTTTTTACAAACACATTGCACTCTGTCAGTTGGGTCAGAAAATAAAAGAATGGCGCGCTGAAACCATTTGCATAAGTCTTAAGTGAATCAATCGAGTGAAATAGCTACGTCACGCGCCAAAGTCAGTGATCAAATGAAGGACGAAGTCAGTTTGTAAAATTGTATGTTATTGTTGTTTTGCGACAAGCCTTTGACAGTAGATTGATAGATGATGATGATGATGATGATGACCTATGTGATATATTACGTAACCTAACTCAGGTTAGGTTCTAGTATCAATCGAAAGGTACACATGTAAACGAAATTTTCCGACATCTCGATCCTTAAAATACATTATTTATTCAAATGGTAAAACTTATTTACTTATTTTGATTGTTTTTTTTAAATTGGTGAGACAGCATTATATTTAGTTGTATGCCGGCATTGGGGTGCTCCTAGTCTACCTAAGTTTTTCATATGAGGAGACCTAGACATCCGAAGGTTGCCTTTTTGCCGAAAAGTAACTTACTGCTGTTACTACCACCCGGTAGATAATAGGACCAAACGTTTATGTACAACAAGACAAATACTTAGTTGAACCCAAACCGGCGTTACTTAACTTTAAGTAATTTTAAATAAGCAACACGATTGGAAATATGCAATGTCATTTTATGATGCAAAGTAAAAAAATGATAACAAATAAAAAACAAACAACAATAAAACAGATTGCAAACGACAAACTTCTATTGAGTGTTGGCCGCGCGATAAAAATTAAAAAGTTACCGAGGCGGAAAATGCAAACAATATTTATATGATAATTTTTGAAATGCTTTGCATTTGATAAATAATAATTCAGAGATGTTAGTGTCCAATCTCCACGGCAGATTGCCTCCCCGTCGCGCGGGCCGGGTAATGGTAATATCTTATTAATTTTAGCATGGCAACATTTACATTTTAATACGCGAAACGAATTAAAATTTTCATATTATCATATCGATTTGAATGTATATAAAGATGATGATACTACCACCTTCTGCATCTTCAGGGGGTTCCTCAAAGTGATAGTCGCATTGAAGATTTTGCACTTAACAAAGAACGAACCTTATCAGAATTTCTAGTCACTAATTTTCTGCTCAAAATCTCCGTGCCTAGATAAAATTGTTTAACTTCAACCTACTCGCTGAGAAATCGGGTGTCTATACATATAGACAGATAAGCAGATGATAATAGGAGTATTTTATCACATACCTTAACTAGCCCACATAAGCCCTATGTTAAACTCATTTTCTTTCTGAGGTAGAGTAAACGTAGACTTCGAACCCATGGTGGTGAAAACAGACATCGTCACGAGTTGACTTTAGTTTTTGTCACCTCCGAGCCTCCGGGCCTGTGTCTGTAGTGACCGTGGCGAAAAGGCAAGCATTACATAAAAACATCTTTTACCTTGTTCTCGACGAGGTCAACTGGGTATAATCTTTCCTTATTTTAACGTGAAGTTTTAAAGGATACCCCGTTTTGTGGACTCGTTTAATCAAGTGGTCTTAATCTTGCGATTTTTTTGGGAGTTACGTCATTACTATTATAAAATTGTGAATTTGGAAAGCGTGCGAATAGATGCAATCCTACTAATATTATAAATGCGATGCGAAAAGTTTGTATGTTTGTTTGTTACTCTTTCACGCAAAAGCTGCTAAACCGATTTTCATGAAATTTGGCACACACATAGAGAGTAACTTGGATTAACACAGAATAGTTTTTATACAGAAAAAATGTTTGTATGGGATTTCTATGGGATGTTATGGGAATATTTCCTATTTTCCACGGGACCGAAATTTACCCGGGTGAAACTTTGGGGTGCAGCTAGTTTAACATAAATGGTTAATCTAATTATTGGTTCATCGTTTAATTGCATATTGCCCAGTGTGCATTTTTTTTTTGCCCAGTGTGCAATTTATAACAAAAAGTCAGCTTAGTAGTTGCCGATAAATAACTCGTTTGTCTTTATTTACATTATTGAAGCTTGTCAGAAATAACTTTGAGAAGCAAATAAAAGCGGAGCACGGCGCCGTCATGTGCTTTTTAGAGCTTTTCAACGTTTAACTGTACAACGTGCTAACTAACAACTAAGTAACTAACAGCTCATCAATCTTATAAATGAAAGAGGATTTTTTTACTCATTGCCATATTCCCTTTGTACATGCTCCCTAATAAGTCCCAACAGTCATGATGGCTCGTACATCTCTGGCATACAAATGAGCGTATTCTACCGGCAAACCGTGATATTTCTTTGTTCACGTATTTGATTAGTATGTGTGTTTGTCATCAATACATACGAAATCACACGCGTTTCTACCTCTTTGTATTCCGACGGGGAATACGCGCGGCGAATGTGTTCTATATGGCTATTTTATCTTGAATATCTAAGGTTATGCAGGATCATAGAATCGGGGCCCTGTACCGGAGTAGTACCATTACTACATATTTACATATCTACTTTTATTATGTAATAGGGGGCATAAGATGCTGGTGAAGTGTATAAGACAGATAGTAAGTGTATAAGATGCTGGTGAACCTATGTGTAAGATAAGGTAAGCAATGATCGGAGGAGACAGTATCTAAAAAACTATTGTAAATTTATAAATTAATATTGTACAAATAAAAGTCTTTATCGGCTTTTATTTCATGTGACATTTTTTAAGAAATCTGGAGGTCGGATTACTCTTTTACTTGCCTTCACGAAATCATGCCCGTTGAGCAAACACCTTCTTTTACAATACAGAGCAAAGCCTAGATATAATAGTACCCGAACGCCTAGATATAAATTCTTTATCTAGTATCATTTATAAAACATCTGTGTTATCCAATATACCTATAATAAATAATATAATCTTGGTTTGGGATATTTTTATTCACAACACAACATGCGAATTAATAAAGAGAACTTATATACGGGAACTTTAAATTCGTCACATTTTTTAAGATTTCATTAAACCACAAGTATTTATACTCAAAGTGACCCGATAGAAATGCCCTTGTATGTCTATCTATTTTATGAGTTGTAGTCAGACAGAGTGTGGGCAGAAATTAGTCCAGCGGATGGCACCACATATATCAGCTCATCTCGAATTATATCTTTGAACATGATTGACATGTATCAGTATATGTACATTGTACATGTAACTATATTATGTAGGTACTTAGGCTGGCCAAAAATACTGTTACAATTAAAAATAAAAAATATTACATTTGAAATTGGAATCTGTCATTTTTATATGATTGTTCATTGTGTTTTCTCATTTGGGACCAATATATTGTACAATATTATGCGATAATAAAATGGAGTAGGGTGATAAAGAGCCACTGGTCATTTCTTAACTGAAAAATTATAGATGAATAGGGTGGAAAAATTGAAACAATTACTGAAGCGGTACGCAATTGGGGATCACAGAAAAAAAATATTTACGGATGAGATTTTTTTTACAATTAAGCAACATTTTATCAAACAAAATGACCGTATTTATGCTCAAAGCTCTAAGGAAGCTTCCCAATTAGTCGACAGAGTGCAACGTGGGCATTATCCGACTTCAGTGATGGTTTGGTGGTGTGTTAGGTATGAAGGAGTGACTGAGCCATATTTTTGTGAAAACGGTACCATTCTTGAGGAAGTTAAGCCCCTTAATAACACTCTCTTCAGTAAACAAGAATGGTTCTTCCAGCAAGACTCGGCGCCGGGTCATAAAGCTCTGTCCACGCAGTCTTGGTTGGAAGCGATCGTCTCGGACTTCATCAGAGCTGAAGACTGGCCGTCGTCTAGTCCCGATCTTAATCCGCTGGATTATGATTAAGGGCAGTTTTAGAGAGTACAGCTTGCTCTAAGCGCCATGATAATTTGTGTCCCTATGACAATCCATACGATTGGCAGTGAAGAATTTCCCCATGGAAAGAGTGCGTGCTTTTATTGATATCTAACTGGCCTCAACGTTTACTGCCTACAATATAAAGAAGCTGTTCCACATTAGGAGCCGGTCCCCTTACGATAAATTTCTCCCTTCCTCTGAATAATATAGTTTAGTCCGATAATCTCTATTCCGGCAACTGAAAGTGGTGCTTACCGTTGACGTCCACTGAGGACTTTAAGAGTGCCGTGGCGAGGAAGGCGGCGAGGAAGGCGACAGCGAACACTGCCAGCACTCCCACCGCCATGAGGAGTCGCTTCTCCAGGCCGGTGCGTTGCTCCCAATATGATGGCCTGTGGACAAAAGTAAAACGTGATCATTTATTTCATTTTATTTAATATTAAGCAAACGAGCTGGTGATTTGTGACTACCACCGCCCATAGGCGTCCACCAAACCACGTATCTGGCAGAGGCGTTACGTGATTACGGTACATTAAATAAGAACATGTTTTTTATCAACCAGCGGCGCCCTGCTCTACATGCGGAACCCATTTACTCGGTTTCCATAAGTCATAGTATAATTGTTCACCTAACCTTCCTCGACAAATTGGCTATCTAAAACAGCAAGAATTATTTAAATTGGACCATTCTACGTTCCTGAATTTAGCACGTTCAATCAAACAAACAAACTCTTCAGCTTTATGAACAAATAAATAAGTTAAATTAATTTATAGGGAAATTCAATCATAATACTGAGTTAGTTAAAAAATATAAAAATAATAAAAATACCTATCATATTTGAGTTTAAAGTGTCCATTCGACATCCCATTGAAGCTACTTAAAAAATAATTATAGATACTTAAAAAATAATTATAGACTCAAGTACCTATGTAAAAAATATCTTATATTTTTTTTAATTAAGTTATTCTCAAAGAGGTTGTGAGGAGTACATGTAACTGCAGGCTAGATAATCATATTGGCTTAACGCAAGACTGAGAAAGATCAAGCGAACGCAAGGGGGCAGTGGAGGAGGCCAAATTTGTGTAAGAAAAATTACTAACATTTTAATTTTTCTTCCTTTGAACAGGAAAATTGCTTCGAGATTCCAATTTGCCATCTTAACCTAATTTCCTGTGGGGCAATTTTCTTGGATAAACTAAGGGTAGATACAAGAATTACAACTTGTATGGTGACATACAGTTACGGCTTTTATAATAATCATCACCGCGGTTACGTTGAACAATGCATATTTTAATACTTAATCAATGTTTGTATGTTTGCTTATTTGTATATTTACATATTTATTTATTTCTTTGTTTGTTTGCTTGTTCGTTTATTTACATATTTATTTGTTAGTTTGTTTGTTTACATATTTCATTGTTTGTTTGCTTCTTTACATATTTCATTGTTTTGATTTATTTCTCTTTTGTGAGCTCATGATATTGTATAATACAGAGCACTGAACTTTGGCGTTCAGAATTTTCCGAAAATGGTTTTGGAAAAAAGGATGAAAAAATGCCTAGCAACTCGCGTGGTGTACAGTTAATTAATAATAAATAAAGAGAATCTTAATTAACTTATATAGCATCACTCTTTCTGCATCCACAGATAAACTTCCCAGTAAAAGTTGTTCAGACCTATAGGGTATAGGGTTAAGTGATGGCTAAGCAAGGGTTGAGAAGGAATGTTATTAGATCTTGTACCTTGTACAAGATTCATTGCATGTGCGGAGTGGGAGAAGTCATCTTTAAATTAGAATAATAATAAAATAATATATAAAAATAAAATCGGACTTATTCGGAGACTAATAGATCCCATTAAAGAATATTACAGTGTAAATACACTGTCGTTATTTGTTACTTAATTTTCAAAGAAGTGCATTTCAAAACAACTACGTTATATATTCATTTATCAAAGGAACCTTCGCCAATAAAGATGGCGTCCTTGCCCTGCGGTGTGGCCTTAAGGCAATTATTGAAAACAAAACTCAAGTACATGATAAGTTGATAATTCATACGCCGATTGTTAGTGTCATAATAAAGCCTTTTTTGGTAACGCAGGCGAATACCTTGACGTACGCTACCCAGGAGTCGGTGTGGATCAACCGGGTGCAGTGTCGGGTTCGGCTACTGGGTTGCCCCTACCGACTAAACCTCTGTGGGTGCCTTCAGCCGCATTGCTTAGAGGGTCCCCTATCTACAAGCATGAGGATCACTCCAGCGACAGGCTGGCTTTGGTGAAAAGGCCAGACTTATCCTTCTTCGAGACTGTGCGGCTGCCTCTGAACAGCCCCTATTACAATATCAGAACCGTGAAATGTGTTCCCATCCTGACCCTTGGTCCCAATACTCCAACGGAGCACGCCACCAATTTGTCTGAAGAGGACCCGCCGATCAACCTAATTCATGCCGTCATCTGTTGATTCAGAGAGACGGTTGGAGAACCTCCCAGCTGAGCTGCTCTTAGTCTGGCCTTTTCCTCCAAGCCTGTCCGGCATAACCTCGGGTATTATACAGGTCACACCACCCACCACGACAAGGTGGCAGAATCGTCGGGAGGGGGTCATAATTAACCCTAAGCTATTGACATCTCTCAGGCTCAAATAAAACCGTTGGGTACCAAAAATACATGCTCGGCTGTATTCAAAAACATAACTGGTACATTTGGGTATTGAGGCAGCATTTAAAAATATTTTTACCTTTTCCTTTTTTTAATTTTATTAGTAGAGAC
Organism: Calycopis cecrops; assembly: GCA_001625245.1. Classification (NCBI taxonomy): domain Eukaryota; kingdom Metazoa; phylum Arthropoda; class Insecta; order Lepidoptera; family Lycaenidae; genus Calycopis; species Calycopis cecrops. The sequence continues at coordinate 170,109 of LUGF01039589.1, forward strand.
TAGAGAGTACTCTTGACGGCAGTAAAATCGACATATTACACACTACGTTAGTCTATTTCCGTGGTAAGTACCGTAATATAACAAAAAAGGGAGAGGCACTAAATGAAACTAAGTATACTATAAGTGCCTACTGTTAATTCGAAACTATTAAAATCAAGTTTACGAGAAGTATTCGAAAACACTTTTTTCAAAGAAGTTAAACAGTGAAAAAATAGAAACATGCTTTATACTATATATAAATTTTTGACAAAAAACAACTTTAAAAAAATCCTGTGGCTAAACTATTGCTCTGATTGATCTGATTTTTGTTGTGTAGCCTGGAAATTATACACTAAATATGTAGGTAATTTTATTTAGTGCCGCTCGAATTTAACTAACCTTGTACAATACATATATACATACACATAATATATACATAGATAAAATATACATACACATAGATAAATAGGGGAGGTGAGACCTGGTGCAACATGCTCCGCTTCTCGGAGCTCTGTACCACTGCGCCAGTTGGTCATATAACTACCGCAAAAAGCTTCTACCAACAAATCACATAATATATCTTATTTTATTTTTCTCTCTTATTCTCTATCGATAAATCGATAACAGTAATGATTTCTAAAATGTGATTATTGTAATTCACACAATACTTGACGCACTAACACTGACCTCAATACTTATGGAACGCTGGAAGACCGCTATTGACGACAATTGAAAAAATGCCGAAATAATGGTGATAATATTTATAGCCGATGCCGATTTAGCCAGGACTAAAATAAGCAATATTTGGATTATGTGGTAATGCGCATGACTGTTAACAATCTGACTAGCGATGCTACAACGGTGTTGCCATCCTTCCTCCTCCCTCCTCCATAGGCCACCGGCTATTTATACACCGTAAGAACAGCTGTTACTTTTGGTACCGTTAAGCGAGAGGTACCTCCCCGTTCGTGCCTACCCAATTCGGCAGTAATCTAACATTCTTACCAGTCCGTTTTTTTTGCTGTATAGAGGAGCAATGGAGCAGTCGGAGCCATTTTCATGACTACCAAGGCCCATAGATATCTCCATAGAGGCTATACAGACGCGCTGTCCTCCTTTATCCCCCCACCCCATGGGCTACCGGCTACTTACACACCCCACGAAACGCGACAGCACAGCTGTCACTTTCTCCGGTCGTGCCGGCTCAATTCGGCTGCATGCAAGCAGGCAGTGTAACACTACTACTATCTTACTACCTACCCGAAAGCTTGCGCAATAGCGATCTAACTTACTCCAATCTTCCACGTGTCCCAGCTATCGTTATATATTGAGATAAGTGTCAATTGTAACATAAACAAACAGTTTAATTGAAAATGATTGCATTCGATTACAGATTAATGATTTCTTAACCCTCGTGGTTTTCATTTCATGCTGTTCTGCTTATACGCATTAACGTAGTATGTAGAGCGTCATACTATTGTATTTTAAAATCCGGTTATATCTGGATTATTTGGGATTGTTTCGGCATTTTCGGCATCTGTGCCCATAACTATAAAGGGCCCAAAGAATCGATGTTTACTTACAATAGACCAGAGCATACAATTATAATCTAACATCAAGTTATATCTAGATTATTTGGGATGGTTTCGGCATTTTTGGCATCTGTGCCCATGACTAAGAAGGGCCTACAGAGAAGACGTCACTAACGAACATAGACATCAGCATTACCAGAGGAATGACAGGTGCGTTCCAATCAGAGACGTACAGCCTTCCTCGGTAAACGTACTGTCTAACAGTGGAAGCACGTTTCACTTCAGATCAGTAGTGCCAGAGTTAGCGCGTTCAACCAATCAAACTCTTCAACTTTATAATATTAAGCACTAGCTTCCGCCCGCGGCTTCGCCCGCGTGGATAAAAAATCCCTATAAATTTTAACTTATTATGTTATTCTGATATAAAAGCTGTATTACTGTAAAGTTTCATGAAAATCCGTTCAGAAGTTTTTGTGTGAAAGAGTAACAAACATCGTTACAAAATTTCGCATTTATAATATTAGTAGGATAGATTGAAATCTACCTACATCTATATAAATGTATGTCACAAATATAGAGTAGATGAATAGTATGTAAATGGTGTGTTACTGTGAAGTGATATGTAGAGTACGGAAAAAAATACTCCGTAGGGGGCTGCTCTGCTGCACGGCAGTGTTTACATTATAAACCGGTACACCCCCCGGTTACGCAACATCGCTTAAACCGGACCGGTCCAGGTTCATTGTCTCCGAGTCAACGACCTCATTTGACCCGGCTGGTTATATTCATAAGTCAATTATGATTTGACAGCTACGATCGTTGTGCTATACCCGATTCGATTTTTAATTGGATGTTATACTAGCTGTGATCGCGACTTCGTCTGCCTTGAAATGTTCTCGCGCATACGCTCGATTTGAAATGTGATATATATAAAATAAAAATTAAGGAATAAATTCCTATTCTTTATTACTACTCTTTATTCATATGTTGAAAGTCTCGTCAAAATCGGACCAACATCTATTCAGCAGTCAGAACAAACAGACAGATGAATAAAATTAATTTGCTGTATATACCGCATATACATTCATATACATATAGTAAAGAGACGTCGAGTATTGTTAAATAACTAAATAGAGAGCGATAAAATCAGTAGTACATAGTTCTATTGTAATGAGTATTTTGTATCTTAGAACGTCATCTTATGCTGTTTACATTTTACAGTTGTGTGCATTGACGTGGTAGAAGCGAAACTTCAAAGTACCTTCTTATATTCGAGTCAGTCGTTCAGCCGAACAAATTTTATCTGACCACTACTATGCCACAGCTGTAGCATCATTGGCCGCGAGAAGATCGTCCAATATGCAAATGTACGGCGGGCACTGGAGTATATGCTCCACAGACTGGGGTGAGATCCCCACATTCGAATTGCTCCCCTGAGGAAGTTATTTGGCCACAACGACTCCCATTTTTTTTTGCCTACTTGTGTTCGAACTTTGAGGTCGAAAAAAGTACCTAACATGAGAAAATAAGAGAAGAATAATTACATCTATCAAAGTCTTTGTCGTGACATGTTTTTACTTCCAAAATTTTAATTTTTTTTTAAATTTCTCAATCAAACTAAAACACAAATACTTTGGTTGCTTGGTATATTATTATTAAACTTGTATAAGAACTGTCACGTCATATTTCCAGTTTATTAGTTATTTGTTTTAAGTTTTAAATAGGTACTCAATAAAGTAGTAGAATATTAGGCACTCTATCCAGTCATTTCAGATCACATTAAGTTTAATATAACCAAACAAATTGTACGTCATTGACATAATATTTTTTTAGCAATTGCATTTCACCAGATACATTTCGAGTTTTAAATTTCTCAGCTAAAACATCTTTATCAGAAGGTGTCAAAACAATTGAAAATTATTACAACATTGCCAGTACACCGTTGTTGATACCACTTGGAAACATAATCTTGCACTTAAAATTATCGCTCTAAGGCTGTAAGGACACACCAAGGACCTGGGGCCTGTTTTGAATATAGCCGTTGAGTTCAAAGACCCCGTGATAAATTAGCATAAATAATAAACACTCGATGCGTGTTTTATGATAATTATTCTTTAAATTTATTTTCCAATATCACCATTGCCAAGTTTATTTTTATTGCAGCCGGTTTGAGAAATGGGCTGTCCAATAAAGATAAATTTATTTTGTCAACTGTCAAACTGGTTTCTTTTTAACTTTGTATTCCTAAATTATAATGGGTTTTTTTGTTACTGTTTGAATTTATTATTCCCGTAATGATATTGAAATTTTCTCTATGCTTTGGTTACTAAATTTAATATAAACCTACTCATAATTCTACTAAAAATTATCATACGAAATTTAATATCCCCTTTGCTCTCACATGAACGTAGAGTAACTTTCGTGTTTTAATGTGTATGCGCTGATTTTCCCACTTTGTGTAATTTATATGCATGTGTGCGAAAATTGCGGAGAAAACTTGTGCAGCACTGAGAAAGAGAGATTAGTGAAAGAAAAGAAAACCCATGGAGCATCTACAGCCGTCCTTAAGGGGAATACAATGGCTAGTCGATTTAGTGACGTACCGACTTTCTTCTCGTCTCTACATTTTTCACAGCTCAATATGACAGCTTTGAAGATGGATCGTGTATATTACACAACATCTCGCTCGCACGGAACAAGCGTGAAGTGACACCTAGCTGTCGCGTTTCGTGCTGTGTGTAGAAGGGGGGAGGAGGAAAGAGAGCAACGCATCTACATAACCTATATGCAAAGTTTATACCGTCGGTACCCATTAAAAAGGCTCCGATTGCTCGTTTGCCCCATTATATTATTAAATAAAAATACAATTGCTTTTTATGTTTGTAAAATGGAACAATAAGCACCTTCGTTTACTTTTTTATTGTCACTTCTTTCTTATCGGTAGCATTCAATAGAAAACTCTTCATTACTTGGCGCAGAAGATAAGTCGAATTTATTGTAGTTTTAAAACTGTTTTCCTGCAACCAAGTATGCAATTTAAGTAATTTTAGATGTCTTTTGACGTAAGTATGCTAATTTTGTGCGCTTTCTTATCGTAATTTCATTGATATTCTGGTAAATTTTTTTATAGTATAAGGGGAAAAGGAGCAGTCGGAGCCGTTTCCATGACTACCGACGCCCATAGACATCCGCATAGAGATTATACAGATGCATTGCGTTGCCTCCTCCTCCCACCCCATGGACCACCGGCTAATTACATCTTATGAAACACGACAGCACAGTCATTTTAAGCCGGTATCGAGTAAGCAAGTGGTACCTCCCCGATCGGCACGATACGGCTACAGCATGCAGCGTGGCACTACCTCTTACAAAAATAATGTAATTCCTAAAACATTTCTTGTTTATTCACATACGTAAACACGCGAAACACGGATAGCAAATGAAATAACCACATAGAGTCCAACTCGAGTAATACTTGTGTTGCAATATCCGTATAAAGTTGCGGATGCGGATGTCAGGCTTGCCGTGTTATTTAACTTGATTGAACGGCGGGCTACCTGGTCTAGAGGCTAGATGTAAACTAAAATCGATTTCACATCGGCAAATGCATCTGATTAAAAGTTCGGTTTTGAATTTCTAATACAGAAATCTAACGAAATACTGACCCGGTTCCATGGGGGGATGCAGCCCTGGACTACGTAAGGATTAGGGGACTTAAGATCATTTTTGTACAAATAAAAACGCCCCTTATCACATGGTCTCCAAGCCCCAAGTCTCCAAGCGCTGGAAATACACGTCTCTAAATGTCGGTCCAAATTTTGACCACAGGATTCTGAAATATCTATACATCTAATAAAACTGTAGAAGACGTCATTCTGTCTGTGTCTTGTGCGGCTTTCACGCAAAAACTACTGGTTTTTTATAGATGAAACTTTTTTTGTTATATAGGTATTTATACTCCTCGGTAACTTAATGGCTATAATTGATCAATATACATAATGCCGCAGTCGGTATCTCGACTTGAAATACACTAAGGGCACAATAACGTATTTATAATATTTATACATGAATAAATATCAGATATTTAAACAAATATATTTTTATGTATATTGTTAGGGATCATTTGTAAAACATCAGCTTACTCTTTATATTAGATAGCCAACATCATATTAGGTATATACAATTTTTGGTCTACTACTTTTGTTGCATTTATTTACAATAATATACAAAGGAATCTTTATATTATATTAATACGTGGATCAAAGACTTTGGGTCACCTATTAATGTATAGATATGATTAATACAACGGCATACGCAAATCTGTGGGCAGGAAGCGGGAAAGGATAGCCGAAGATCGAGGCCAGTAGCGTGCTATGGGAGAGGCCGCCGTCCAACGGTGGACTGCAATAGGCTGATGTTGATGATGATAAAAAAAAATATAATAGCTAACGATATAAGTACAAAGAGTAACATCGATATACAATTCTCGATATCTAAAGCTACTATGACAATAATATTATCATAACATACATTTATGTGTCATATCGTCTCTCCAGTAAAGATTATATAAATTCAATAGCAACACGTACGAAAGACATAGCACCATTACTGATTGTTATGAATACCACCGCGGCCGCGACAGCGTCCATTTTAATAAACAAGTCATAGAAAGAAGAAAAAAATACTTCTGAACTTATAGTGTGGAAGTGAAGAAGCCTAATGATATTATTATAGCCTATTGCTATGAGACATGAGTTGTCAAACGATAAGTCTAGGTTTCGGACGAGATTAGAGGGACTGGTCTTTGGCCCCTGGAAAGGCTGGATTGGCCCCTGTCGCTTATCCTGTGACCGCAACACAGCCTAGGTGCTAACGTGAATGATTTGCTCATGGCAAGGAGCATAACTAGGACATGGGGGTATCCTTTCTTCATCCTCCAACAAAAAATCACTTATTAACAATGGTTATTTAATACGAAAGAGACTGAGAGTAAAACTCATCGTTACCGCAACAAATATAGTTTCATAACTACAATAATCTAAAAAAAAAACATAAAAAATCATTTACATTTTATAACAAAGTAGGATGTAAGACATGACATATTATGTGAACTCTATTTCCGTATAAAAATCACAAATCGTGTCTCGGAACGTTGTTTTGTATGTACTGCGGAACGTGTCAAACACACACATACACCTGATTAACCTTCCTCTTTGATTAAAATGAAAAAAAAAAACCTATTGAAGCTAAAGTTTTCAATTAACACTTCTTTATCGTATTAGCATCAATTGTTTTTTTAAACACATCAGAGCAACTCACGGACTCGTCAGATTAAATAGCGAGATTAATTGAAATCCTATTCATAACAACAATAACTGTTGAAATTATCATCAGCCTATTTTCGTCCAGTGCTAGACAGGCCTCCTCAAGAACGCGCCACTGAGCTCTCCGTCTTGAGACAGTGACACTTTACGAATTGTTGAAATATTGTTCAATAAATAATGAAAGAACCTCTCTGCGCGTTTGTTTATTGCTAGAATCAAGTCCATGCATAAATAAAACTCTGCGGTATCCTTAAACTTCGCTCACTTCAAACAAAACTTTTAAAACATTCGTTTGAGAGTTGAAGAAGTGTTTAAAAGTTGGAATTCAACTTTCAGAAAAACCTCCAACTAAATAATTCATGTGTTTTTTTTCCATTATTTTTCTAACGATTCATAATTTTAATTTCAGCGAAATTCAAAATACGGTTTAGGTAATATTAAAGATGATGAATTATGAATTAAGCATTGCACCAATAGGTTAGTTATTAATCAATTATTACGATATATAACATGTTGTGTGTTTTCATCTTCTCTTGTCTTGTCTTTGGCATGAGGAGAAACAAACTCCGATCATGTTAGAAGTTAGACAGTTTTTTATCGGTTCGAGGCTGGTTATGTCGAAATATAACCAACTGATGACTGATCCGGATCAAAACCGTTTGTTTCGATGTTCCATCCAGAAAAGACAAGCAAGCATCATTAATTAAATAGTAATAATGTCTTTCTAATGTTTTTCCAAACGAATGTGCAGATTTGACATTTTTTTACAGTGTTAGCCTATTTCAAATTGTTATATGCGGGCGAAATCGCGGAACGGGACAATAAATAGTAGGTACGTAAATTTCGTGCTTTCGCATACGTCTATACAATTCTGCCATTAAAGCGTAACTAATTTAAGTAGGTGCAAACAAAAGCAAGAACATTAAAAGCAAATTTTAATACAGTCTTTATAGCTGTAGAACTATTCACGATGTTGTTAGAAATCTAATGTTTGTAAGTATTATTATAATAGGAAAAAAAATATGTTTTTAAGCCTCTACTCTACGCAACCTATAGTGGGAAATAGACACGAAATATCAACTGTGTTGATGTGTAAGCATAACGCTGCAAAACCGCTGGATGTTAGTTTACGCGTGTCTTCAAACGAGCGACCCCTCGTTAACACACCTTCACAAAAACTAGGATAAGTATATTATAATGTAATACTCACTTAACATTGTTCCTCATATTGTAGTTCGTGGTGATGTACTCAGATTCCCCACTGAAACAAAAGAATAAGTTGTGTCATCAAAAGCGCATTAGCTTTTATAGTCGTGGGAGCAGATATTACGTTTGTCTTGCCATTCAACATTTTGAACATTAAATAAAAACAGTAATGTTACATTGATTATATCTAAGAATCTAAGAATATGTTAAATCAAAAAAATGCCGAAGGTTCTGGTAAAAATGTGCCTACGTTAAAAGACGTTAGGAATTTGAATTAAAATTATCTGAGCGATTTTTTTTTATTTGCCTAATTAATTAAAAAGTAATTAAAGAAACATTATATACAATATAGATAAACATACCATAGAATCTAGGTTTTCTAATAGCGAATAATGGAGGGACGATGTTAACATAGGTATATGTTGTAAAAAAGTATTCCTGATGCCCAACGTAAAGGCCATCACATACTAATGATCACATGTACTAGTATAATCTGTTAATTACACGTTCTTACAACAACACGCTATTGTTGTCTTATTTAATTACTTTGTTCCATGTCATTCGATACACGTGGTGGTACGACGTGAAACAAGGTTGTCATAATTGTACACCATATTGAATTATCTGGGTAAGCGTGGTAATAGTCGCGTTACCACCGAACATTAAACACTCTGCATAGGGTAATGGGCAGTTTCCTACTTTAGCATTTATTGTGTCCGGACGTTCGTACAATGCAACGTGTAATCTTGTGCGGACGAAAATCCTATCAGGCTCGCTACGTGGCACCTGGTCGTTTTGTGATGATGTTCGTTCTCTTAATTAGTAAGCTAGTCACCATCGAGATTTCTGCGTTTAATCAAATGACCTTCTCGAGACCTGTGAAAACTTTTTAATGAAAAATAATAATAATAATAATATAATAATGTTTGTGGACTTTACACACCACGTTAGCCTAGCCCCGTGCTAAGTACCGTAAGGACTTGTGTTATGGGTGCTAGACAACGGAAATATATTTAATATGTTTTATAAATTTAATAAATTTTATATATTTAAGGTTTTTATTATAGAAATACATATAATACATAGAAACATCCATGACCTAGGCGAGATTCGAACCCGCGACCCCTGGCGCTACATGCTCAGTTTATCCGAGCCCTGTACCACTGCGCCAGTCTGGTCGTCAAAAATAAAACAATAATATTATGTCAGATATAGTTCGCTTTGTGATGGTCGATAACAATTTACTTTCATGTTTTATCTTCTTCTTTCTCTGTTATTGGATTAACTCGTACTTTTTAATTTTAGCTAAATTGATCCACATACTCGTGTTTCTCAAAAATTAAGTAGCTTCTGCCAAATAAACCACCATTTTTGAGATACAGTTTTTCCAAAACAAACTCTCTCAGTAAAATTTATACACCGATTTATTAAATATTAAAAGAAATAAACCTGATTAAAGATTATTTAGGTAGCCTGTTTTAATAAGCTATAAAAGTTTCCGACCCACTCTCGTACCGGTTCCAAGTTCTCTCTAAGCAGATCGACTTTCTACTGATATATTTTTCTCAGGGAAACACGTTTATGCGTTTATACTGCGCTGAGCTGTAGTGGGGGTCTGGGACTCAGGGACGCTACGACAGTTTGTATTAACGTGCATTGATCAGCCAGGAGTTCACCTGCTATAAGCCGGAATGCTAAGGAGATCAATGGTCTAATAATAATCAACTTTAATCTCCCTCGGATTAAAACTTTGATTATTATTTTCAATTGTTGTGCTCGTTCTATGGGTGAACAACGAAGTGAATAAATTTTGTTTGTGTCCACACAATCAAAAGTTAAATAGCCCATGGAGATGGGAGCAAAGCAACGCATCTGTATAACCTCTATGCGGATGTCTATGGGCGTCTGTAGTCGGCGTCGGTCTTCCCTCTTCTCCTCTCCACACATTTTTAGGTAAGGCTTAGTTTTGGAGAGACTCCCACATAATATATTACGACCTTCTGGTATATAATAAAAGGGAGTGTACCTATTTAACAGGAAGAATAGTTTTTTGCGAGAACGCTAATTTAGTCAACCCTTGTATGTGGAGCACGACAAAAGTACCCAATTATAATAATTGTTAATTGTCATGTTATGGCTTTCCTCATAAAATAGATATGTAATTGTAGCTGGCTGTCGCATGATACGGCGTCGCGTGTTGTGAGGAGTGGTGTACTCGCGTGCGGCAGAAATGGTCCTTGGCCGACCTAGAAAATTAACAATTTGCGGTATTCCATTTGCCGAATGCGTTTCCCTCACGTGTTATTACACACGACCTTCACCTCACATTTAATAGCGCCGCTGCCCGTGACTTTGTCCACGTGTAAGTTTTTTGTGGTCTATTAGCGTGGGCGTCGGTGGTGTAGTGTATATGCATTGTCCAGGGTATGCGAGTTCGTATCCCGTCTAAGACATTAGGTGTAAATAATAGATTGTTTCTCCTGCACCGAAAGTAAGAACTTGCGTCGTAGGTACGGGGTATGTGCAACAGGTTTTTTTATGGTATAACGGGGCAAGCAAGCAGTCGGAGCTATTCTCATGACTACCTACCCCCATAGACATCATCATGGAGGCTATACAGATGCGCTGTCCTCCTTTCTCCACCCATCTCCATGTGTCACCAGCTACTTACCTACACACCACGGAATAAAAATACCTGCGTTGGCAACAATATAATGCGCGGGAAGAAATGTAGTATATCTATCCCTTGCTTTTTTTATTTTTTCATATATTTAAGAGGAAAGATATTATTTATACACTACCGTTTGATTGGAAACGAAATAGTAAGTTGTGTCACAAATGTATCACACATATTTTCATTTTCATTTTTCATTTTCACACAAAAACTACTGAACCGATTTTTATGAAATTTGGCACACACATATAGGGTAACTTTGATTAACAAATAGGATAGTTTTTTCCCGAAAAAATGTACCTATGGGATGCCATCGAAATTTATGCGGGTCAAACCGCGGGGCGCAGCTAGTTCAACATAAATATGCTCACTAGCAGCGCCCCGTGGTTTCGCTTGCGTAAGTTACGATTATCGAAATCTCGGGATAAAAAGTTGAAGTTATACCTACTTAATGTCCTGTTCACTTCCCTTCCGAATCTGCACAGGAAATTACATAAAAATCGGTCGAGCTGTGAGAAAAGTTCCACCACGAAAACCGTGACACGAGATTTGTGACATGAGATAACATAGCGTACAAGTAACAGCACGAAAATTATGCGCAATTATTAAAATCACTGTGTATCTCGAAATAAATTGGCACATTTGTATGTTAGTCCGCGGTGGACGCCGAAACTACTGGACCGATTTTGATGAAATATGTCAAACGTGTCTTTTTTCCCTTAGGTATGCCTTAGGGGGGCAACGAACCGTCGTCTTTCTATTACTATCGATGCTTAAACATCCAGACAACTAAGGCTTTGCAATACCTTCGCCCTCCTTCACCTTATTCCTCCCCAATGGGGCACAGGAAACTCCGGTCTCATTTAAGCGAGAGGTTCCACCCCGGTTGTGCTGGCCAATTCGACTGCAAATCAGCAGGGCAACCTCTAACAAAATGTGGATGCATCATCCAATTGTCCAACTTAAAACAGATCAATTGATATCTTTATTGTAATAACATGTAGCCCAGTCATCTAGGTCTACTAAAATTATAAATGCGAAAGTTTGTATGTTTGTTTGTTTGTTACTCCTTCACGTTCTGAATTGCAGTGGCCCACCTGGCGCACGCTCAACCGTCTTCGGACAGGAGTGGGCCGCCGCAGGTCAAACCTGGTAAGGTGGGCCTATGCCACTATGTCGGAGTGCGACTGCGGTGCTTGAGAACAGGACATGTCCCATCTTTTATCCTGTCCTCTGTACCTACCAACTGCACTAAAGCCGACCTCATGCAGATGTCAGATGCTGGCATTTCCGTAACAAAAGTTATCACTGGTCCGGCAAAATCTAATTTTTAATAATTTTAAATATTTTAGTGTAATTAGTCAATATAAATGATCCTATTGACACCATAGAAGAAGAAGGCTCCTTCACACAAAAACTGCTGAACCAATTTTAATGAACTTGGATTAATACATAGGATCCCGAAAAAATGTTCCTATGGGATACCATGGGATGATTTTCTATTTTCCACGGGACCGAAATTTACGCGGGTGAAACCGCGGTGCGCTGCTAGTGTTACACAAATTCTAAGCCTGGTAGTTCTTATATACACTCTGGACGCTTCTAAAAATATTCTTCCCATTTCATGAGTCCTTAGTACATTTTTATTATCACTCTGGATGTTTCTCTAAATGACTTGGCAGCCATCATACGCCGTAAATCTTCTCGATGGTACACCGTCAATAGGCGATAGCGGGCAGATCGATCGACACCACGTCACTGTTCTATTACGGCACTGTATTAACATAATAATACATCAAATACATTTCGTGCCTGATATCGGTTCAATGTCAAAATGTTTGAATCTCCGATACAATGATGAATGATGTTTATAATACGGTTCCGGCATGCAGATGTGCAATACTGTAGTGTGTACATTATAACGAGGAGATGCTTCGACTTTACATCAGGGTTTCTTAAGGGTCCGTGGCGTATGTGTCAGGGGTCCGCGGTAGCTTAGTTAAACCTTAACATTCATTTAACATTCTCGTGTGCATGCAGTGGTTTTTAATATAATGCATCTTACATAAATAAGATTTGTTTTCTTTTCCTAAAATATTATTTGGCAGGAGCTCTTAAATTCTAAAAAGGATTGCTATTTAAAACTGTGTATGAACAAGTATGTATCTAGCTCTAAACTATAATTGGGAGGTAATCAATTAGACATACGAATGGAGTTACCTCCGACCTCTTACTCGGCTGCCAAGCCTTCAATTTTCTTGTCACTTAGTTTGACTTTGTATTGGTTCAAAAGGTACATTTTAATATTTAACGACACGTATTCTTAATTTAAATTATTTTACTGTTACGAAGGAGGTTAGTTTTTATACTTCTCGTTTCATTATGTACTTAAATGGCAGAATCTAAGTCGGTTTGGTTCGTCGTTGTTTATGTATGGAGTGAAACTCTGTGATGACTTGTGGCAAACAAACCGTGGTATACCAGTCTGCGTTAACCGTTTTGCGATCCTCAAGTACAATAGTGGCGACGTGACCACCCTTTGCCACAAACGAGGCAATCATTTTTTTTTTTTCGACTTTGGTCGGTCGACTTTGGTCGGTTTTGGCTCATCTTAGTACAAGCATGGGTATTTTTGCCATCGCTGAATTTTATTTAGGATGGTTCCCCGCTTTGATTTGTGGGTCTCATTGCGGGTTGATAAAATTAAATATGCACCAAAATGGATCCTCATGGACATCCGCATAGAGACTATATAGATGCGCTGCCTCCTTTCTCCTCCCACCTCCGTGAGCCACCGGCTACTTACACACCGCACAAAAAGCGACAGCACTGCTGTCACTTTACGCCGGTCTCGCCGGGAGCCATCCCGTGTGCCCGAATGCAACAGTTGCAAAGTACTACTATCACCTACTCTATACGTGAAAAGTACAAGAAATATAGGCAAATATAATATCTAGACGAACGATAAGATAGAAAAGAGCACGATCGATAAACAAATAAAAATATCTAGACTCAAAAAGTGAGACGTGGGTGCGGTGAACCGTTTTGAGGTCTTCATTTTCTAGCAGAAAGTATCTGTAACGAATCCGCTGCGGACGCAATCTACGAAGTTAAAACAAACAATTACCGTAGTTTATTTGGAAAGGAACAAAAAATGGAGCAATCAAATAGTCGCTACCGTGCGGCAGGAAAAAAAGATGGCCGACTATAACGGGTGCAGCGTAATATAGGAGTCGGTAAAATTGCCTTCATTTATATTTTATATCGTTAGTCCGGAATATAGTTTTATTTGGGAAAAAATGGAGTGGTCTATCACTATCGCATAAAGGTTCAGCAGATGCGTTGCTCTCCTCTTTTCTTTTCCATGGGCCACCGGAACTCAAACATGAAACGCGATATCATTTGTACTGTCGGTATCGTGTGGACGCGAGATACCTCCCCGATCTTGCAAGCCCAAATCGGGTGCAATGCTGGATAGCCCTACAAACAATGTAAATCAAAATTAATTTTTTTTCTTAATCACAGTAGCGTACCAGTCTGTTCTCGCCGAGGTCGTCGTCCGTCGCGTGAACCTATAGTTACAAAAAAAATCATCATCTATACGCACTCCCGCAAATGTTGCTTTTTTGTGTAAGTTTCAGTGTTACACAGACATAGTTAACAGACAACAGTTAGTTATTTAATGTGCAAATAAATTATGTTGTATAAAGTTGCACACTACAAAGTTCATTAAAGCTCATTAAAGTGTACTTTATTTGAATTCTACCTATAATTATCATTTTGAATTGTGTTGTTATTTATTTAGCAAATGTAATGTCAAAATGTCTCTTACACAATATATATTATATTTTTTTTTTAAAACGGACCACTAGTTCCGATACATCCTTTTTAATTGCAAATTATAATTCTTGTTTTGCTATTCACATTGAATTTTTCACATTCATATTGAATTTATTTCAGCTTATATTTTATCGTCGTTTGATTCAATCAAATCAAATTCAATCCAAATCATAGTGCTATTGATTTTTAATTTATGTTACATTCTGACGTCAGGAACTGGGTTAAAATTGTGCAAGAACTTGCGATTGAAGTAAATTAAAGACACTTGATACAAACTTTATCTATAGTAGTATTAGGGCTAACGATTTTTTTACAACTAGAATTGCAACCGGATTTGCTCTCTTTTGCTCCATTGCAGCCATTATTTATTATTATAAAAAGCTTAAAGGCTTCATCAACATTATTCCAATTTTCTGAGTTGCTTCGCTTTCATTAGCAAAGGAGGATGCATTCCATAAAATAAAAAAAAAATTGATAAATTTCTGCATTAAAATTTGCAAAATTTTGACAAAACTCTTATTAATCTGTTATTATGGGAATTTGCATTAATACAATGTTGATAGAGCTTTGTTAAGCCTAGATATTTATATATGATACTTTATTCTACAAATATTTTGTTTGTCAAACACATTTTAATGAGTTTTTGGCGACCATTGAAATAATTTAAATAAAATAAAAGGAGTTTTTAGTGATAGCATGTGAAAAAATTTAACAAAAGCAATAATTTAATATAAAAGAATTAATCAACGAGGAAAATTATTTAAAAAAAGAATTAATCAACAATCTATTGGTTTTAATTATAAAATCTACATCACAATGACATTTCTATAAAACACACCCACACGAAAAACGCTACGGTATTTCGCTATAATCGGTACAAAAGAAAAAAGCGATCACTCGGATTAATTCTATAAACCTTCTCAAGTATGTTTTATCTAAGTCAATTCTCTTAAGGCACTTATGTTGTATAGGATCATAAATACTCAAGGAAGGTTCTGCAGCACTGTTGTACGCGGTAGAAATATGGTAAAAACATGGTAGGTATTATTACATGTCCATGGACGACACCGAGCTGATCATGATAAAATAATTCCACCGCCAGCAGTGTTGGTGCAGAAGTCTATCAAGTTAATTAAAATCTGCATTCAAGGTCATTTTACACATGTCTTACACATATTTTGTTAGTTGATCGTATACAGCACGTTCCGGTTTCCTTATTAACATCTAAAAATCGGGTAGCACCGCTCAAGCCAACTACAATTCCCCGCTTAGAGCTATGTGGCGCTCTTCTGGGTTCAAGGCTGTGTACAATGGTTAAGAAGGCGCTCACCTTAGATATAGCAACATGTGTTTTCTGGTGTGACTCCACTATTGTACTGGGTTGGTTGTCAACACCTGCCAACCAGCTTAAACATTTCGTACGAAATCGTATTAACGAGATACAAGAAAACACTATTGGTTGTGAATGGCGATACGTACCGTCGAGGGACAATCCGGCAGACCTTGTTTCTCGGGGGCTGAGGGCTGACTTACTCATGGAAACTCAGTTGTGGTGGTCAGGTCCCACATTCCTCTTATCTAATGCAACTCAATGGCCCGGTAACATGTTAGCGGTTCCCCGGTCGCGCCGGCCCCATTCCGCTGCAATACAGCATGGCACTACCTCTTACTAAAGTACTAGCCGTGATAAAGGAATGTAACATTGTAAACACGTTTTGCCGTGTAAATCATTTGAATACAAAGTAAAGGCCTCGCATGATCGTTCTATATGGAAAACGCAAATAAAAAGTATTTGACAGGCGATTCATTTTATTAAATATACAGAGGCATGATTTATGTGGCCCCATTTATTTACAATTTTACATTTACAATTTTGAAACAAGGTATTATACAATGTATGATTACATTATTAATTTAATAGGTACAAAAGCAAGTCGCCCCTCGGCGACTATTCTTTGCAACATTCTCAAGCAGGCATCTGTTAGGTATCTGATTATTGCCTATTCCACCGGTCGGATTTTACATTATTTAAGTTATTAGAAAAATTCACAAAATGCTAAGAACAGTGGGGCGACTATCACCCATTTTAGCAATATCTATATTTAAGAGAACAAATGAACTTGACAGCAATTTACTAGGACAAAAGGCTAATCAAACTCCTCAAACTGGCTGGGAAAGAGTATAATTATTAAGCTGTTTAACTTCTTTGAAAAAAGTATTTTCGTATACTTCTCGTAAACTTGTTTTTAATAGTCTCGGGTTATCAGTAGGCATTATTAATCCGAAACTATTAAAAACAAGTTATAGTATACGTAGTTACACGACTCTGAGTTATGCATACAAATTACAATATTTTTTTCTCTGATATTCATACTCATATTGACCTTTTTTTCATCGTTTAATTCATCATTTAATTCTTTATCATATTTTGAACTCATTTTCTTCTTAGCAAAACCATGTGTACTGTAGTGGTTAGGATCATTCTAACCGCTTTACGTTAAATGCGGCTGATATCGTGGAGCCCTTCCCAAAGTTGTAGGGAGACATCTTTGGATGGATGAACTGGCGTGAAGTACTGCTATGCCCTACTGAACACACCCAACTTCATAGAAGCAAGTTTAGCCTTCGTTTCCAAGTGACCTCGGAACTAAGTGTTACCCGATATGTCGACACCAAGTATTCCGAAAACACGCCGACAATTCTCGAACGATACTCGAGCGTATGTGACGTCACAATGTCAATTTCTATTCTTTATTACATACAACTGATACATTGTTTACATTTTTAATTGATCAAATCTAGTTATATTATTGTTATTCTATTGATTAATTTACGATACAAGTAGCGAGTTACTACACGGAGTTACATAAGCAACTGGGCCTTGAGTGTACGCTTGTATTCGACGTACCTTGAGGAACAGAACATATTGTTGTAACGACAAACACGCGCTTGTGAGTAATATATTAAATTTGATAAAGGAAATTCTCAAGGGCGCTGCTAGTGTATTACTGACGTCATTTGAACTGGAAGCAAAATACTTATTAAGGTTATCATTCCGTCTGTTTCCGTATATATTGTGTTATGTACTCACTATATTTGTATAGGGTTATGTGGCCGTTTTATACGACTGCCCTTTTGTTGGTAATTATATAAGTGCAACAGATTCGAGCGTGCGTGTCGAAAAAGACCTCAATTTCATGTTGTATATATGAGCAGATACGACCTAGGCTACGGGCATAAACTTATTCGATACAATTTTATGTCCAATCTGACTAAATTGACAATTAAATTGGGTAATGCGGACTCGAAATTGGCGATTCAGTCAGATACGTGTGTATGGTAAACTAGATCTGGAGCCACCAAATTTTAGTAAATATGCATCAAGGACAGATGTAAAAATTGCTATAGCAGCAACCGCAGCTCTCAGTGCCTGGATTATAAAGAAATCATTAAAGTCAAGGTAAGAAATCGTATTCCGCATACTGGAAATGTTTCTTATTATTTAATATAGAATGTCTTGAACTTTTACCCAGTAAAAGTGGAACAGACAATCGCCAACCTAAAGAAACATCTTTTCGATCTTGTCAGTCATTGTAACATATTTGTCTGGCGTCCGGAACTTTATTTTTAGTTGTAACAAAATTTTCAGCGAGGTCATTGTTTTATGCTCAGACGCCGTCTGTGTGCATTACGTAAGGCGCGAGTATATTATATTACAGAGTGCATTTAACGCTACGAGGATGAATGAGAAAAACTTACGGCGGCCTTGCGTTTGTATTTCGTTTTTCGAACGTAAACGCGTTCGAAATATGAAAACGAAACGCGCGAAATTGATTGCCAGTAATCAGTTCAGACAGCCATAGACTTCCGCGTTACTGGTACTCGTGAGCCGGATAGTTTAGTATACGCCTTTTAGAGATTACTAACTGCACGAAAAGCGACAACGCAGCTTCACTACCTCGCAGCAAACTGCTACGGCTGATACACGTGGTGTGTCAAAAACGTTACTTTACTCTTGAAAATTAACATTTTGAACCAGTTTTCAAATATTTTTCGTGCCGTTTTAAGAATATTCCTACACACTAAACTGTTAGCATACTCCTCCGAAACGGCTAGAACGATTCTCATCCTACCTCTTACTCAAAATTCATTTTGTCACTCCTGCTGTTTAGCAGAATTAGTACTAACTAAGCGACATCGCTGATAAATGAAATAACTAAAGCATAATGACGCGACAGATTGAAACACGTATACACTACACAGCAGAGGTTTATAAGATAAGATAAAAAAAGTAATTACCAACAAAAAGACGCAGTGTGTACATATGTAGCCCAATAGTATCGTGCCGATTATCCCAACCACGGTGCCAGCGTTCTTGAACGCGGCCGGCATGGCCAAAATACCGCAATTTCAAGTTCGTCTATGTTACTTATCATCTGTGTGATGTTAGCCATTAAAAATATTCTTTGTGGTAATGAGGTTTAGTAAATGCAACACATTTACTGTTATTTGTAAGAATTAGCCAATCGAAAGTGATTGCTTATGTAACTATGGTTGACATAATGTTATTTATTTTTGAATTTTGTAAATGTACAAGCTCTGTCTATTTACTGATACACCGGCCGACACCGGACCGTACAAGTTTCGTCCTGCCCCCATTTACTATTTTTATTTTAAATTAGTTAATTAGTTGGCGCATAAAAACAGAGTAACTATTGACTATCAAGCTACAGTAAACGCATTTTATACAAAACACAGAAAGCATAGCAAAAAACAATAATTTCTGACTTCTTACTTAATTTGATTGACAGTAATAATTTTCGATTATTATTTGCTTTCAAGAAATTGATAACGCAATGTTTAAAAGAACGTATGTCACCATAATGGTTTTTAGGGTTCCGTAGCCAAATGGCAAAAACGGAACCCTTATAGATTCGTCATGTCTGTCTGTCCGTCCGTCCGTCAGTAGTAGTGCTAATTAATTAGCTTTTGTGTTATAATATGTAAATGATATAATATTATTTTCTTTTTTTCTTTAACTATTATAAACGTTTTTGTGTGTATCCGCTTATGTTATTCCCTCATAAGACCTGACATATTATAATATTAGTTGTCATAAAAATCAAACTACCTTCCTGTAGAACAAAATGAAAACCTGACAGTCGCGTAGTATGATATGGAATAAAGGTAAACGTCGCGTCGTTCATAAGTGTAGTAACGCCACGCGCGGCGATAAGATATTTACGATTCAGTAATATTGGCGTTTATTCAATTTTATCGGCTACGCGTTTGCAATTGAACAACACGAGCTCATTTGGAAAGAGGACTTTTTTTTAGTGTAGTGTAATGTGTATTTAGTAAGAGGTAGTGATTTTCATGAAATTATGGCACACACATAGAGGGTAATTTGGATTAATGCATAGGAATTAGGATAGTTTTATTCCGAAAAAATGTTCATATGGGATGCCATGGGATGATTTTCTATTTTCCACGGGATCGAAATTTGCGCGGGCGAAACCGCGGGGCGCAGCTAGTATTTTATATTCTGATAGGATTTTTCAATTTTTAATAAGTGTGATGTTAAGAAGTTAGCTGAGTTAAACTATCGTGGCTACCAAGTAATATCTAAAGAGAAGGTTAAGGCCGATTTATCCAGAAAACTACAAAACTTGAGGATAAATAAGATATTTGTGATGCAATTACTTATTTGATACCAATTTATTATTTGCACCAAGAAAATTCAGAATCAATTCCACAATTTTGCACACGTTTCAAATCATTTTTTTATATAAAAAAGGGATTCTGAACACTTAATAATTACATACTGTTTTTCGTTCGTCATTGTCGTTACTAAAAGTGTGCTATAATAACCATAAGCCCTTCGTAAACCTATGAAGACAGTTCCGATAGAACACAAAGACGAAAAAACAAAGAGTTACTTGAAACATGTGGCCTTGATTTTATACTGAATTCATATCTTCAGGGATT
>LUGF01039609.1:0-14987 GCA_001625245.1 Calycopis cecrops
ACGACAACGCTTATATGAGCGCTTCCCCAACCGGTGGATTGGCATATAGATATTGCGTGTCCACCCCGGTCGCCCGACCTTAATCCATTAGATTTTTTTATTTGGGGCTATTTCAAAGCAGTGGTATATCAAAGAGAGAACAACACTGAACAAGAATTACGACAAAAGCTCGAGACTGCTAAAGTACAAATTATAAATAACAGACGTGCCCTCAGACGATAACATGCCAATTTTATTAGGCGGTGCAGACTATGCATAATAGTTAGAGGTAGAAATTTTGAACATCTAATGTAAAAAAAGTATTTAATAAGATTATCAACTCATAATTCTTGTTCTTTTATTTCAATATGGTTTTTTAATTACCTACTTATTTTTTAATTAAATTTTTCCTTTCTAACAAATTTGCTCCTTGACATGAAAAAAAATTGCATAAAACCTGAAATAAAAAATTGACGCTAAAGTGTAATATCTCATTTTAATCTGCATTAAATCAGCAAGGTTTTTTTATACAGTGTCACTTTTCTGTACTACATTTTTTTTCACAGGATGTTCTCAAAGAAAGTAGTAATTTTTTAAAATCCTTCAAACTTGATAAGAAAAAATGAATTGCTTTTTAAATTTGGCACCCAGAGCTGCAATTCTTTTTCTTTTTGTAATGACACATTATCTAGTCATAATACAACACCTTTTGTTTTATTGTTTTTTATCAACTTTTTTCTGTATTCGTTAAAATGTACAAAAATCGGTAGTTTATTTAAAAAAAACAAAAATGACCATAACTTTTTATGAAATTAAGTTATGACCATGCTGTAGAAAGATTTTTTACTGGAAATCATCTCCTCTATCACCTTGATTCGTTTGATCCACGACATTTGAACCACACTGTATATGTAATAAAATCGTAAGATAGTCAAGACTGTTCATTGAATATTTTTTTAAAGCATACTTGGGGCGTGATCTACAGTCGATATCAAAAATAGTTTTTAGAATTTTTGTCTGTTTGTCTGTATGTATGTCCGGGCTAAACTCAAAAAGTGCATGCAGCATGGATTTACTTCAAATTTTACATGAATATTACTAACAGGTCGGGTCAACGGCTACATATTATCTCGATATTTCCACGGGATCGAAACATATGCGGACGTAACCGCGGGGCGGAGCTAGTATAAAATATAACTGTACATGCTCGTCGGTACAAAGCACCTGGTGGGTAGGGAAGCTTGTTTTATAAAAATATAACAGTTCCAAGTAAACAGTGTAACTGGTTTCGCACACATCCGAGTCTCTTTGCAGTGCGATGTGCAAAGAGTTGAGTACAAAACAATTGTAATTTTCCAAGCTAATTAGATCCCTAATGAGAACTGCTACGAGCTAGTCTTGAAAAGTAACTATCCATGCCCATAAATCAAGGTTATGTTGCCCACCTTCGATGAGCTACAAGACCAGTCACGTGCATAGGTAGCCGTTCTCAATTGCAGTGCAATACGCCATTATTATTATTATTATTATTATTTGAAAACTTTACTTTTCCACAACCCTATTTGAGTTAGTATTACGGGCTCAAGCCAAGTAAATAATAATTATTAATTTAAGGGCGGTATTGATGGTATATTATTATTAGTTGTGTGATGCTGTAGGTACTAGTATGTCGTCTTCACTTATGTCTAAAAATTTACGAACGATTCGGCATGTTATTATTATTATTATTATGTGTTTAGTAAGAGGTAGTGCCACACTGCATGCTTGCATGCAGCCGAATTGGGTCGGCACGACCGGGGAGGTACCTCTCGCTTACGTAAGACCGGCGTAAAGTGACAACGTTGCTGTCGCGTTTCGTGCGGTGTGTAAGTAGCCGGAGGCCCATGAAGGTGGGGGGAGAAAGGAGGGCAGCGCATCTGCAGTCTATGCGGATGTCTGTGGGCGTCGGTAGTCATGAAAATAGCTCCGACTGCTCGTTTGCCCCCTCATACCATAAAAAAAATAAATATTATATCAATTCCATTGTGTCCCATTGTTGGGCAAAGGCCTCCTCCTACTTTCAATTTTCTCTATTCAGAGCTGCATGCCTACGCCATTAGGAAACTGAAAACGTTTTGGGTACTAAACGTGGCAACAGGACCAGCTGCAATGCGACAATTACGCAATCAGATATATTCTCTACGCTGCAGTTGTACATGAGTAACGACGCATACGTGATACAGTCTGGTTTGTTTTAATTCCACGCGGAGCTACGTGATTTTATTTTAAAACAATATTGTTCTAGAAAATACGAGCTCCATCTCGATATAATTAAAATTACAGATACGACCTTCTGTTCCCGCTTTTATAATTCCGCAAAAACTAGGTTTCTCTCCGAGCGCATCCGTAAACGGTGATTAGTCTATTGTTATGATTGATGCGGAAAACCATTATTCTTGAGTTCCTTTTATCTATAGTCTATTTAATTAACTTTCATTGTCATCTTATGCATAAAATTCTTCACAATGTTAGTTATATCATACTCCTGCGACGGCTCGACCGATCCTCATGAAATTTGAGGTGCATATCGGGTAGGTCTGAGAATCGGCCAACTTCATTGATCGTAACTTACGCGGGTGAAACCGCGGAGCGCAGCTAGTGGTCTTATAAAGATCGTGATAGCAGCGTTTGAAAAGACGAACGTTTGGTCGAGCAATAAACTTGCAAGTAGATCGTCGTCGATCTCCGTGCAGTAGCCAATCCTGATAAGAACGACGGATTCATTGCATTATGCCAGAATTGCACGAGTCACGAACAGAGCTGATATTTTTTCATCGATATTGGATTTCTGGTTTATATTACATACCTTCTTAAAATCCTAAGAATTATGAAAGTCAGTTAAATTAATATTACCAATGCTGGCATGGATCATCTTTATAGATTAATGATCTAAATCACAGGCTCCCAAACTTTTTCGTCTAACGCCCACTTTGAAAATCAGTTGCTTCGTATCGCCCCCTTATTAGTTATTACACCTTGATATATATTCAAAGACAATTATGTCGTTTCTGGCCCCTTAACGCCCCCCTCTGAGCATCTAGTGCCCACAAGGGGGCGTTATCGCCCACTTTGGGAAAGACTGATCTAAATAGAGCATTTAACGACAAGGACTTAGTTGCGTTAACAATAAAAAACTAATATACCTACATCGCTTTTTTTCAAAATCCCCTAATTGATTAGTATCATTAGTATATTAATGATTTTATTAATTTGAAATCAATACCAATCTTCTATTTTTAAATAAACATTAATAGGATATTAAATAAAAGAAACGGTCGATTAAAATCTAAATTAGATCTCAATTAGGTATAAAAAAACAATTAGACTTTGAAAACAATTTGCCTATGCTTCATATGCTGGCTAAAACACTAGAAAGTGTATCTGTGTATATATACTTTGTGAAAGTCTAAGCGCTCTACAATCAAGCAGCTAACAAGAATTTGCCTAGAAGCAGTGGCGTCTTCTGCTGTCGAAGAAAGGCCAAAGGCGTAAGTTAGTAAAAGTCAGCTGCCTTATCGTTCATTGAAAGAGGTCTATATCTAGCAGAGGATCTAAACGATAAAGACTGACGCATGAACACGTACAACCTAGCGTCTTTGTATTTAGTGTCGAAGTTATCAGTCGGCCAAAAGGGCGTACGTCCCTACACATATGCGTCGATGTGTTAGGACGTGGCTCCGGTGTGTTTACTCGGCGCGTGCACTGAACCCGCAGATAAAACGTTACCGGTTCCACGAAATGGGAGTGAAGCGCCAATCCTTCGGCATAAGCAAACGCTTGCAACTCTACATGTTTAGAAATGATTGCGACTTGTTGCCTAATATGATAAATATTTATTGTATGGTTTGCTAGATCATTTGGTAAAAACTCTTAATTCATTAAGATATGTTCGTTAAATTATTGCAATAGTTCACCCACTGCACCGACCACGGATGCAATCTGTGAAATAACCGAACACGTCACAGATACGTCTTATTATAAGGTAGTATTTGTGATAAAGCAGATTCATTGCAAAGAGATAGTAAATTTTCTTTATGGAGTCATGTGAAAGAATACAAATGATTTTGAAAAAATGTTTATTTTTTCACACGGCAAGGCACTCAAAGTAATCCGTAATAGACATCGGCATGGGAGAATAGTTTCAAGCGCCGAAGGCTGCTACAATGTTCAACAATTTAGCTGCGGGCTCGGCCGGGGCTCTTAAACTAATCATCAAACAATTTTCCGGGAACCTTCGGACGGTCACGTCGATGCTCTTTACATGGCTCGCAGATTGACAAGCCGCTTAGACCGCTTTGAAATGTGCATAAATCATTCGACTAAGTGCAATGTTGCAAAACGTTGCACTTGACTATCGGCGGAGTAGAAATCGGCTATTTTTTTTATTCTATCTATCGCTGTTTTTGGCTATTGGAGATAGAATTCATTATCCATATGAAATATGTCAAAATTCTATCCACGGTAGCCAAATGCATTGGCAGATAGAACATTGAATACAGCCGTAAATGATCGTATTTTCTAAGGCAATATGACAAGTTGTAAAGTGTATTATTTGAGTTTTCTATCTTAATAAAAAAACTTATATTCAAATATTCTTATGAGTATTTTTTGAGTAAGAACAACTGATTGGTTGGTAGACCAATCTAGATGGCTAAGTAGACTATATGGTTTGATTATGATTGCTGGATTATTGTCTCTAGTACATACAGATAGTAAACATCGTGTTAGTATAAAACATAAAACCCTAGTGCTGTACAAAACAAAACCAGTGTTAAACTAGTTGTTTATTTATCGTACATCTCAGTAAAGTGCTACATTGAAAAGAACTCCGGCGACTGGGTGGAATTAAAATGAAATGTTTAATTTAATTAAGAATGGAACAAGAATAAACTCCAGTTCCCAACTCGGATGTACACAGCACCGTTCGAATCAACGATAGAAGTTTCCCAAGTCAAATACTTCAAAGATTAGTCCCTTTTAAGAATTGTCCAACTGTGAACTATTTGAGTTTAAATAAGTAATTGTTATTTATTCAAATAAGTGAAGTTTTAAAGTGGTGGTCGCGTTTAAAAGCGAACACGAAGTGTTCATTACAATTCGCAGATGAGAAGATTTTCTTTATGCGTCATCGTGCAGTAGCCTGGATGAAAGCGAGAGACAATATCGGTCGTCTTAGCATTCAAAGAAAGAGGTCAATAAAGACTGATGATGATGAAGATAAAGAGGTGTTTGTTTTCATATACAAACATTCGCCTCGATCGAAGATTGTGATGCTCTTTATCATTATTAGCTGTACGTAAACCTGCCACGAATATGTAGAGCCATTCCTCGTACATAGTGCAAACCAAACGGACGGAATTGGAAAGTTCTCGATAGTAAATCTCACAGATCTATCTTTGTGCCAGACTTTGTCATATAACTCTCACAAAATTCCAGCTATTAGTAATATCGTTGATCGCTCGAGTTCCAACTAAAATATTAATTACATTAACTATTGGATATAATTTGTTAAAGGCAACTAAGGCATCAAAAATCAGTCAAGTTTATAAACTTCGATACGCACGAATCGACAAAGGGTCGACTTCCCTAAACAATGTGCCCTTAACGAATCTTATCCAAACATTATAACGTTCTCCACTCTTCAAAGATGACCTCCGACCCTATTACAATATCAAAAGTCTCATGGACGGTACGAAGGTGGCGTCAAGATATTGCAACTGTGTTTGTATGTAGAGTGTTGAACGTGGAGGAAGCAAGACAAGTGCGTAGGGACCGTGATATGTGGCTGTTCTACACACACACACACACACATACATACACACAGAAACACATCTTTACGTATGTGTGTGTATAATAAAATTAGTTCCTCCATCATTACTTTCAATAAAGCCAAATCGAATGATAAACATCTCGTACATTCTTATAACGGCGCTCATTTCGCAAATCGAAAACAATTTATACATACATAATGTACAGACAGATAAATGGCGAAGCGTGCCCCGCATACACACTTGGCGACGACGTATTAGTAAAACGAAGCGGCGCATATATTTCTTTTATTAAAGTTTCCAAGCGATTGCCCGGACAAAAGGATCTCTCTAGAATCGTATGTCAGCGGAGTCGCCGACTGGCCTGGGGGCACGCAGCCATGTTTCACTATCTCTCTAGCAGAAATAATGTCGTGAATAAAGTGACTGCCTCCACGAATATGTTACTCAATGCGGCCTTACTATGGACATACTTTTTCTCGTTCCATCACATGTTTAATATTCTCTAGCATGAAAATGTTATGAGTTATTATAATAGTAGTAGAGCTAGATTATCCTTCAGTATATAAATACTTAATACGAAGATGAATTTGGAATTTTCTTAGTTCTGTTGATCAATCGTCATGCCGTAAGTAGATGAAATGGGGACAGAAATATCGCTATGTACAAACACGACGCCTTTGTGGGAGTCTAGTTGCCTAGTTAGCATTTTTTTTAAATAGTCTAAGGAGCAAACGACCGACTGTTCGTTTGCTGCCTGCCGACGCCCATAGACATCAGTACAGAAGCTGTACAGATGTGTTGCCCTCCATCCTCCACCCTTCTACATGGGCCAAAGCTAGCTACATCCCAGTTAGTGGTTCGTCTACTAATGTTTATAATGCAGTCTCTGTTTAAAAAAAAATGGATTGTTAAAACGTGTATTTGTCATTTTGTTATGGATAAAAAACAATTCAACTACGCACAGAACAATATAGGCGAAAGTATAATAAAATTGCCCGTATGTCATATCACAAAAGAAGGCATTGTTATAACAAAGCAATAATAAAAAGGACGTAAGTGTATACAAATCCTCGCAGGGACGAGAGCCTGTTAGATAGTGCGATATCTTCGTTACGGAACGAATACCTCGTCGACGCTAGACAACTCCGTCGAGATTCAAGATAGATTGTCTTTGTAAAGCACTTATCGTGCGAGATGAATTCGTGTTGCTGAAACTTGTGTGGAAAAAAGTTCATTTAAATGATAAAATACGATATTTTATCATCCAAATGATATAGAGGATATTTTATCATTTAAATGAAAAGAGCTCGAGTACTAAATTTATAAATGCTCGAGTGTCTTGAATAAAGATTTTCTATTCCATTTCAAATGGAAATGACGCCATTAACCTAATAAAGGCAAATAAGAATATATTTATATTGTTTCATTAAATGTAATGAAATATGAAACTGTTCCTAGACTAGACGCTTTTGTGAATACTATTTGGTGGTCAACTCCGAAATATCAATGGAGGGTTCGGCTTCTAATACCTATAGTATACGAATATGCAACAAAAACCTCTTAATGAACTTCCATTTGCGATTCGGAACCTTTGTTTGAAAAGAACGGACAGATAAAATACACAGCAATTTTCACCCATCGTTTTAGTAGTGGTAGAATAGTGCTCTATATTGCCATTTGCCACAATCTTGCCAATTAGCACCAAAAAGCATCTGCCAAAGCCGCCATCGTAATTTCAACAAACGTAATTAAAAACAACCCAATATTCATTGGACCATTAGTCGGTAAATATGTATGAGATTACGAAATTGTGCTGCGACACTCGGACGAAATATCATTGTGTTGTGTCGCCACCCAGTCGTCCATATTGAATTGGTGGATTATTTTTATGTTTTATTCTAATGTTGGTAATGGGCCACTCACACTAACAGTATTGGGCATTACGTAAACTCCATTAACTGAGAATAGATCATTCTATGGGAAATGGAAATTGACCTATTTTTAATTGTCGTAATATAAACCAATTTGTAACAAACGTATGTTAGTTTCTTGTTAATATTTTTTATCATTTGATTAAAATTACTCTGAAAACTGTTGAAATTTGGCACAGATTTACAATCTGGAATAATATGAAAAATACTTGTAATTCAAAGATAATTAATGTTTCGAATGAAATCCTTGAGATAGATTATATGTATATATAATATAGCATTCTAAAGAATCGGGCGAAGGCGCTACAAGTTTAATTACGCAACCAAACTAAACGCGCCCTTGAATACGCGACACATCCTTAATCAGTCTCGTGGCCTATATGGTTGTATTTCGTCATACAGACGCGGTTGCATTGTGTGCCCGTCGTGGGTGGCGCGGTCAAATATAAACTCCCAGTAAACACTCCTCACATCGAACCTTGTTTCGTCTTCGAGATTCAATTTGGTTCGGCATTAAAGCCACCGCACACTTGCTACTTTCAGCATCGGCGATCGGATTTAGTCGCATTTTAGAAGTTGTATGCAACGACCAGGCGCTTCACACAACCTTAAAAATTTTTCGCTAGATCGCGTGTTTCCGATACCGCGACTGAAAGCAGAGTTATAGCTAAATCCTGATGCAGCATGGATGCAGTCGCAAAATCACCGTGTCTGCTCGCGCCCTTAGGGTGTGGCGGCGATCTAAATTGAATTGTAACTTTGTTGAATTTATATGCATTGCGCACCCCGTCTCACAGATGAGAATATCAAAATTAGTGGACTATCGATTGACGTATTGTCCTCCGGAGACCGGAACAGAGATCGGAGTCTAATTTATGTTTACAGAATTGATGATGTGTACAAATACCTATATAATTTTTTTATATGAGCCTCGTACATCTTTAGTAGATATTACCCTATTCCTATAATAAGACAAAAAGAAAAAAAAGACAAAAAAAAATATAATAAGACAAAAAGTTGTGTAATTTGTTTCGGTGAAACTAGAACTAGGATTTCGATCTAAACATTGACACATTTTTTTGACGCTCAACCACAATGTTGAGTATCAACCTGCCAAAATTTCGGGTCATTTTGATTTTATCTATTGCGAGTTTCGTGTCATGCGATTTCTAGACCAAAATATACGCACAATAAAAAATCTTGAACTAAAACTATTCACATTTATGCGTATTTAAATGAAATATTATTGTATTGCCGTGAAGTTATTTGCCGTGCCGATAAGTAGTTGGTATCTTCTGAACATATGACTATTATTAAAACACTTCAGAAAGCTGAGTGTATTCTTGAGTTATCTCATAGTTAAATGTTAATGGTGAACTTTTAACAACTGTATCTTAATTAAAAGTCTTATTATTTTGTTAGCATTTGAATTGAGTGGGAGTTACAAGAATCTTTAATAAATAAGAATCTTCTTTAATAGTAATATAATTAATGAATCTCATGGATTTCTGCGCAATAATTTGATACTAAATTAAATACTTTTTTACTAAACTCACATTAAGTTGAAAAACTTAAAAAAATTAAAAACCAACTGCTTAAAAATTAATTCGGTTTTTATTGTATAATATTAAACGAGCGCTTGGGGAGCCCTTCGATGACTACCCTCGCCCATAGACATCCGCACAATTTATGTGCAGACGCATTGACCTCCTTTCCTACTCCCCTGGTATGGGCCACCGGCCACTCACAATCCGCACTAACGCTATGAAGACAAATCTAACGACACTACATGTTAATATCGTTCCAATTGTAGGTGAAACATGGAAATATACATAAATAAAAACATACGCTCAAAAACCAATACCCTCTCCTACCTACTGTTCTAAACCACTCAAAATATATACAACACTAGCTTCCGCCCGCGGCGTCTCCCGCGTGGATTTCGGACTTCAAAAATCCCTATAAATTTTAACTTATTATGTTATTCTGATATGAAAGCTTAATATTACTGTAAAGTTTCATGAAAATCCGTTCAGTAGTTTTTGTGTGAAAGAGTAACAAACATACAAACTTCGCATTTATAATATTAGTAGGATATATTAGCTTTTCAAGTGCCCATGAGCCCATACCTAAATGACTTAGATTCATATCGTAAAGGCCATCCTGCCCCGCAATTTAGGCTTTCCGACAAACATACAAGACATATCGTAGGATTTCCGCTCAGATACGGAATTCCTAAATTCTCGCGGTCTTATGACCTTTTATGCATTCTAAACGTTATTAACATACATGTACACATTAAATAATTTTTGAGAATATATTTTGTTCAAGTCGTAACTATAATTTAAAAGCAAAAAAAAAAATAGATCAAGTAAAATTAATTCGTGCTAGCAACATAATATGTTTTATTTTATTTCATTGCCTAATGACGTCAGGGAATAAGATAAATCCAAGAAATAGTTAACAATTTATATTTACTTAGATACATGATTATAGAACCTTATTCTTCAACTGGAAAAATAAAAAGTCCAAACGAAGCGCGACGACGTAGCCGTCACGTTTTTTTTTTTTCCTAAGAACAAGGGGGCAAACGAGCAGTCGGAGTCATTGTGATGACTACTGACGCCTATAGACATATAGAGGCTATACAGGTACGCTGCCCTCCTCCCACCTCCATGACCCACCGGCTACTTACACACCGCACGAAACGCGACAGCACAGCTATCACTTTACGCCGATTTTTCCGGTGTGCCGACCCTAATCCGCTGCTGTAGTAATCTTACATCGATAATTTTCCAATGTTGTCTAAAAGTAAAAATGAAGAGGTAGTGCTATACTGCATTGATGCGGAGTTGGGCCGGCACGACCGGGGAGGTACCTCTCGCTTACATAAAACTCGCGTAAAGCGACAATTGTCGCGTTTTGTGCTATTTGTGAGTAGCCGGTCAATTGGGGGTATGGGTGATGGAGGTTAACGCATCTGCGTAGCATGTTAATGGCCGTCGGTAGTCACCAAATGGCTCCGATTGCTCGTTTGTCCTCCCATGCAAAAAAAAAACAATAATAAATACCAATAGAGAAACATCAATCACAGCTCTCGCAGCAATATATGGTAGCAGCATTAAATCACATATTCAACAGACATTTCGGGGAATAACCATGCGGACATCGGACAATAACATTCTAAGTTGACCTTCGCATAAGAATTATAATATTGCCGGAGATATAACGGAAATATGAACAAGTCGTTATTCGTGCATTAACACGTGTTTCTTACTTGGATGATTTTTAAAAACAAGAATTCACTTCCCAACTAACATCGACACATGCTAAGAATCTCTTTTCAAATTCGTGTGACTTTGAAATGTATTTTTTCCCCAGATAATGCATGCAGTCCAACCTGTGAGCCCGGAAGGTGTATTAGACTCAGCTCGAGCCTTAAGATATCCCCTACTTACCAAGAACTATTGCAAGAGCTGAATTGAAGCGTCCCAACTCCCATATTAGAAC
This sequence comes from Calycopis cecrops, assembly GCA_001625245.1. Taxonomy (NCBI): domain Eukaryota; kingdom Metazoa; phylum Arthropoda; class Insecta; order Lepidoptera; family Lycaenidae; genus Calycopis; species Calycopis cecrops. Next base: position 11,231 of record LUGF01039609.1, read on the forward strand.
CTTTAGCGTTGCGGAATAACTAAGTAAATATAAATCTTTGGAGAGTTTTAATAAATTATGACAACAGGACATCCATCTCAGTCCACCGGCGACCACGGTTGCTGTAAAGCTTCTATAAAGTGGGGCTTGTTAAATAAATAAATAAACAGCTACAAAATTCGTTAAAGTGGTTTTATTGGAATTAGTAATGTTGACTTAAGACATTATCCCCCATATTAATAAACATAGAATAACTTTATTCCAGCATTAACCTAACAATAAACTGACATCTGTCAAATTTCATATTAAAAACATAAAGCATGAAATTTGACAGATGTCACATTATTACTAGGTTAATGCTTGAATAAAGTTATTCTGTGTTTATTAATAAGGGGGTATGTGTCTCAGATGACAGATCTAACGACAGGACATCCGGCCCCGTTGATACATCCAGGCATAACGTATCTTAGAATCATGTTAACGTAACAATACCTAAGATTTCCTAATGATAACACCGTTAAAAAAATGTCAAAGCAAAGAACGACAATATTGTTATAAAAATATAATGATCATTATATTAACATTAGATAAATAAGTATCCTTGTAAACATTGAGATGTCTGCAAACATAGGAGTAATGAAAACAAAGCAATAAATTTTACAAAGCTTTCGGGAGAGTATTTCTTTTTCAGAAAGCCTCTTAATAAATATAAAATGTTTTAATGTGAAACTGAAAGTATTCTTGTAGCAGTTTTTACATTTAAATGTAATTTATAGAATTGAAGGTAAATGATAATGTCGCAATTGAGCGCGGTGTATGATATTGTCATTTGTCACAATACCTGACAATATCATCATGAAGTAAGAATAAAAATATCCTCAGATTTTGACATTCTGGAATAAGACAATACTTGAGAAATTCTAGCCAAATTGCCCATTGTTTTTTTACAGTATAGGAGACGAGTAATCGAAGCCATTTAGTGACTACCGTCGCCAATTAACATCCACATATTATGTAAATGCGTTGACCTCCTTCACCCTCTCAATGAGCCACCGGCCACTTAGGCGGATCACACACGGCACGCGGTTGGCGGTGAGGCGGATCTCAAGTTGCATTGGGCTCTATGAAATCCGTTGATATCTAAATTTTTTTAAAATTGAAATTCTTGATCCGCGCGGTTACGCGGTTGCCTGTGTGTGAGGCACCGCCTCTCCGCGCGGACGGCCGCGCGGAGGCGGTCGTGGCGAGAGCGCCGCTCGACCGCGCGGTCTGGTGGTGGTGTACGTGTGTTAGGTATCAACGGATTTAATAGAGCCCAATGTAACTTGAGATCCGCCTTACACACCACGCGAAACGCGACAGCGCAGCTACGCCGCGCCTGTATCGTGTAAGCGAGAGGTACCTCCACGGTCGTATCGCCCAATTCGGCAGCGCGCATGCAGATCATAATACAACACTATCAGATGTGAGATTACGTAAGTTTAAACGGTAAACAGATGGGATGAGCGCAGTCCTTCGCTGTGTTTGTGTAATCACGGGTCGTTATATCAACTTGGCCATTGTCAATTGTCTCCCACAATAATAACGACTATAAATAAAACAGATGATTGAGAAATTTCATCAGATGGTATTAAAATTCAATGTCACTCTTTCGTATTGAGATCTATTATTGCCTCGTGAATATTTATAATTCATCGTTTGACTAGATGATGGTAACCTTGTCTGCATTGATATCAATGTTCTGTTGGTCCATTATTATGAGATCGGCAAACGAGACGTCCGCAAAAATGGGGCTGAGGAGTCTTTCAGACGCGTTGCCGCCCTTTAAGCAAATGCTCATTTCTTGAAGAAACCTAAATCGTATCTGATTGGAATGTTTGAACCGCACAGTTAAAGATTTACGAACGAGGTAGTGAGCGTGGAACTTTGAGTTCTATCGCGATATCCGAACATGAAACTCTGCAGGTATCAAGCCGAACAATTCCTATTCACTCCGCATTACGCCCTGCGAAGTTTTTGCTTTTTTTTACCTACCGAGAAGTAGATTCTGCGTTTTGCAAAAAAATTAAAATTAATTTTAAAATACTAAGCAGCTATAGACAGGTAATATTTTCGCACGCGAAGCAGATAAGTTATGAGTTTGCAGTGAGGAGGTTGTGGACACTCAATGTTCAGATTTTTTTTTTTTTGCCATTTTCATCACTACCGACGCCAATAAACATCCGCATAGAGGTGCGTTGCCCTCCTTCCTCCTCCCCCCTTCATGGGGTATCGGTTACTTATACACCGCAACAACGCGACAACACAGCTGTCGTTTTACGCCGGTTTCGAGTAAGAAAAACGTACCTACCTCCTCGATCGTGCCTGCAAAATTCGGCTACATGTAAGCATGCAGTGTGGGCACTACCTTTTACTAAAAGATCTCTTAGCCTGAGAGACCGGCGTCTTCTAAAATCACTACATAACAATAAATTAGGTAAGAGGTAGTGCCACACTGCATGCTTGCATGCAGTCGAATTGGGCCGGCACGACCGGGGAGGTACCTCACGCTTACACGGGACTGGCGTAAAGTGACAGCTGTGTGCTGTTGCGTTTCGTGCGGTGTGTAAGTAGCCGGTGGCCCATGGAGGTGGGAGGAGAAAGGAGGGCATCACATCTGTATAGCCTCTATGCGGATGTTTGTGGGCGTCGGCAGTCATGAAAATGGCTCCGGCTGCTCATTTGCCCTCCTATATCATAAAAAAAAATCACACGTGACACGTATCTAGAAACCTATACTGAGAATATAAAGCTGAGTTTTATTTGTTTGGAAGCGAATACTCCGGAACAAATGAACACATTTTAAAAAATATTTCATTGTTGGATAACCTAACATATCAAGAAGTGATTGAAGTTGCTCGAGTTACGAGTGCTGCTAGTCTAAGAATATGTTGAAAAATGGTACGCAAATATTTACAAAGGGGTCGGTGGGTGTTTCAAAATAGAAGGCGTGTTTGACAGATCCGTCACGGTACACGATACCATGACAAATATTCTAATTTCTAAGAAAGAATAATATGCAGTTATGACAGGGAGACTTACGTTTTGTTGTTAGTTTGTTTTGTAAATCAAAAAAGTGGAAAATGTTAGCATAATACTTATAGTGCTCGCGGTTTAAAAAGTTTTTAATCACAGATTTAATTTATTTTTAACAAATTTCAACACCCTGTTTCACCTCCTTAGGGATTGAATTTCTAAAAATCCTATCCTAGCGGACGCCTACGTCATATCCTCTACCTGCATTCCAAATTTCAGCCCGATCCGTCAAGTGGTTTGGGCTGTGCGTTGATAGCTGGCTATGTCACGTTTGAGTTTTAGTACCTGGTTGACCGAGCTTCGCTCGGGTTTTTAAAATGTCTATATCTTGAGAACCGAGCTTTTCTCGAACCTGGGACCTGATAAATCGATTCCTTGAGCCGAAAAACCCCTAATCTGTAACTTTCATGAAAATCGTTGGAGCCGTTTCCGAGATCCTGATTACACATATATATATAAATATACAAGAATTGCTCGTTTAAAGATATTAGAATATATATACATTTTTGAAAAAAATGTGCCGGGTCTTTGGTATTATAAAAGTGTTGACTTGTTGATTGACAAACGTTAACTACAAGCACAATAGTTGTTCTAGAACGGTTAGTGTTACGTCAGTGTGAATACTGACCATAGGCTGCATGGGTAAATCATGGGATGGCCAAAACATGTCAGCCCCTGTGGTTAGTCTAGACCAGTGATTCTC
>LUGF01039609.1:18926-37346 GCA_001625245.1 Calycopis cecrops
ACATATATATGCGGGTGCTTGCATACATTTAGTATGAAACGAACTACATGCAAATTTTATTTACCAATTTTTAGATTTATTCCTATATGTATACTGTAAGGTCTTACTTCTTGCCAAATTTTAGAATTCTAGCTCAACGGGTAGTACCCTATAAATTTTCCAAAAAGTGCGTTTTCATACAAAATTTGTGCATAAATGGCTATAACTTTTTATTGCGTTAACTTAGAAGTGTGATTTTTTCAAGGCCTCAAGACGTAACTGACCTCCGTATTTGACAAAAATTTCAGCTTAATCCCTCCACGCGTTTTAAAGAAAAAGGTCTTGACAGACGTACAGACAGACGGACAACAAAGCGATCCTATAAGGGTTCCGTTTTTTCTCTTTGAGATACGGAACCCTAAAAATGAAGAGGTAGTGCTATACTGCACTGATGCGGAGTTGGGCCGGCACGACCGGGGAGGTACCTCTCGCTTACATAAAACTCGCGTAAAGCGACACCGCAACTGTCGCGTTTTGTGCTATTTGTGAGTAGGCGGTGGCCAATTGGGGGTATGGGTGATGGAGGTTAACGCATCTGCGTAGCATGTTAATGGCCGTCGGTAGTCACCAAATGGCTCCGATTGCTCGTCCGTCCTCCTATCCAAAAAAAAAACAATAATAAATACCAATAGAGAAACATCAATCACAGCTCTCGCAGCAATATATGGTAGCAGCATTAAATCACATATTCAACAAACATTTCGGGGAATAACCATGCGGACATCGGACAATAACATTCTAAGTTGACCTTCGCATAAGAATTATAATATTGCCGGAGATGTAACGGAAATATGAACAAGTCGTTATTCGTGCATTAACACGTGTTTCTTACTTGGATGATTTTTTAAAAACAAGAATTCACTTCCCAACTAACATCGACACATGCTAAGAATCTCTTTTCAAATTCGTGTGACTTTGAAATGTATTTTTTCCCCAGATAATGCATGCAGTCCAACCTGTGAGCCCGAAAGGTGTATTAGACTCAGCTCGAGCCTTAAGATATCCCCTACTTACCAAGAACTATTGCAAGAGCTGATGTGAAGCGTTCCAACTCCCATTTAAGAACCTTTAGCGTTGCGGAATAATTAAGTAACTAAGTAGCCACACTGCATGCTTGCATGCAGTCGAATTGGGCCGGCACGACCGGGGAGGTACCTCTCGCTTACACGAGACCGGCGTAAAGTGACAGCTGTGCTGTCGCGTTTCGTGCGGTGTGTAAGTAGCCGGTGGCCCATGGAGGTGGGAGGAGAAAGGAGGGCAGCGCATCTGTATAGCCTCTATGTGGATATTTGTGGGCGTCGGTAGTCATGAAAATGGCTCCGACTGCTCGTTTGCCCTCCTATACCATAAAAAAAAAAAAAAAGTAAATATAAATCTTTGGAGAGTTTTAATAACTTATGACAACAGAACATTCATCTCAGTCCACCGGCGACCACGGTTGCTGTAAAGCTTCTATAAAGTGGGGCTTGTTAAATAAATAAATAAACAGCTACAAAATTCGTTAAAGTGGTTTTATTGGAATGAGTAATTTTGACTTAAGACATTATCCCCCATATTAATAAACATAGAATAACTTTATTCCAGCATTAACCTAACAATAAACTGACATCTGTCAAATTTCATATTAAAAACATAAAGCATGAAATTTGACAGATGTCACATTATTACTAGGTTAATGCTTGAATAAAGTTATTCTGTGTTTATTAATAAGGGGGTATGTGTCTCAGATGACAGATCTAACGACAGGACATCCGGCCCCGTTGATACATCCAGGCATAACGTATCTTAGAATCATGTTAACGTAACAATACCTAAGATTTCCTAATGATAACACCGTTAAAAAAATGTCAAAGCAAAGAACGACAATATTGTTATAAAAATATAATGATCATTATATTAACATTAGATAAATAAGTATCCTTGTAAACATTGAGATGTCTGCAAACATAGGAGTAATGAAAACAAAGCAATAAATTTTACAAAGCTTTCGGGAGAGTATTTCTTTTTCAGAAAGCCTCTTAATAAATATAAAATGTTTTAATGTGAAACTGAAAGTATTCTTGTAGCAGTTTTTACATTTAAATGTAATTTATAGAATTGAAGGTAAATGATAATGTCGCAATTGAGGGCGGTGCATGATATTGTCACAATACCTGAAGTAAGAATAAAAGTATCTTCAGATTTTGACATTCTGGAATAAGACAATACTTGAGAAATTCTAGCTAAATTGCCCATTGTTTTTTTACAGTATAGGAGACGAGTAATCGAAGCCATTAATGACTACCGTCGCCAATTAACATCCACATATTATGTAAATGCGTTGACCTCCTTCACCCTCTCAATGAGCCACCGGCCACTTAGGCGGATCACACACCGCACGCGGTTGGCGGTGAGGCGGATCTCAAGTTGCATTGGGCTATATGAAATCCGTTGATACCTAAAATTTTTTAAAATTGAAATTCTTGATCCGCGCGGTTACGCGGTTGCCTGTGTTTGAGGCACCGCCCCTTCGCGCGGACGGCTGCGCGGAGAGGCGGTCGCGGCGAGAGCGCCGCTCGACCGCGCGGTCTGGCGGTGTACGTGTGTTAGGTATCAACGGATTTCATAGAGCCCAATGTAACTTGAGATCCGCCTCACCGCCAACCGCGTGCCGTGTGTGATCCGCTTTACACACCACACGAAACGCGACAGCGCAGCTACGCCGCGCCTGTATCGTGTAAGCGAGAGGTACCTCCCCGGTCGTATCGCCCAATTCGGCAGCACAATACAACTCTATCAGATGTGAGATTACGTAAGTTTAAACGGTAAACAGATGGGATGAGCGCAGTCCTTCGCTGTGTTTGTGTAATCACGGGTCGTTATATCAACTTGGCCATTGTCAATTGTCTCCCACAATAATAACGACTATAAATAAAACAGATGATTGAGAAATTTCATCAGATGGTATTAAAATTCAATGTCACTCTTTCGTATTGAGATCTATTATTGCCTCGTGAATATTTATAATTCATCGTTTGCCTAGATGATGGTAACCTTGTCTGCATTGATATCAATGTTTTGTTGGTCCTTTATTATGAGATCGGCAAACGAGCAGGTGGTTAGTGACTACCACACATAGACGTCCGCAAAAATAGGGCCTAGGCGTCTTTCAGACGCGTTGCCACCCTTGAAGCAAATGCTCATTTCTTGAAGAAAACTAAACCGTGTCGGATTGGAATGTTTGAACCGCACAGTTGTAGATTCACGAACGAGGTGGTGCGCGTGGAACTTTGAGTTCTATCGCGATATCCGAACATGAAACTCTGCAGGTATGAAGCCGAACATTTCCTATTCAGTCACCATTACGCCCTGCGAAGTTTTTGCTTTTTTTTAACTACCGAGTAGATTTTGCGTTTTGCACACTGTTTGCGTAATTTTGGAGAACTAAATAAGCTATCTATAGCTAAGCGGCTATAGACAAGTAATATTTTCGCACGCGAAGCAGATAAGTTATGAGTTTGCAGTGAGGAGAATATTGACACTCAATGTTCAGATTTTTTATGGATTGCTCCCTGCAAAGCAACAGTCGGAGCCATTTTCATGACTACCGACGTCAATAGACATCCGCATAGAGGTAATACAGATCCTTCATGGGGCATCGGCTACTTACACACCGTACGAAACGCGACAACACAGCTATCGTTTTTTCGTGTAAGAAAGACGTACCTACCTCCTCGATCGTGCCGGCTAAATTCGGCTACATGTAAGCATGCAGCGAGGGCACTACCTTTTACTAAAAGATCTCGTAGCCCGAGAGACGTGAACGTATCTAGAAATCTATACTAAGAATATAAAGCTGAGTTTTATTTGTTTGGAAGCGAATACTCCGGAACATCTGAACACATTTTAAAAAATATTTCATTGTTGGATAACCTAATATATCAAGAAGTGATTGAAGTTACTCGAGTTACAAGTGCTGCTAGTCTAAGAATATGTTGAAAAATGGTACGCAAATATTTATAAAGGGGTCGGTGGGTGTTTCAAAATAGAAGGCGTGTTTGACAGATCCGTCACGGTACACGTTACCATGACAAATATTCTAATTTCTAAGAAAGAATATTCAGTTATGACAGGGAGACTTTGTTTTGTCGACAAAAATCGAAAAAAGTGGAAAATGTTAGCATAATACTTATAGTGCTGGTGGTTTAAAGTTTTTAATTTACAGATTTAATTTATTTTTAATTTTTGAAAAAAATGTGCCGGGTCTTTGGTATTATAAAAGTGTTGACTTGTTGATTGACAAACGTAAACTACAAGCACAATAGTTGTTCTAGAACGGTTAGTCTTACGTCAGTGTGAATACTGACCATAGGCTGCATGGGTAAATCATGGGATGGCCAAAACATGTCAGCCCCTGTGGTTAGTCTAGACCAGTGATTCTCAACCTTTTTTTTGTTGCGGCACATATTTAACGATTTCAAAATTTGGCGGCACACAAAGAAAAAGATAAAAATTATTTACTTACTACAACAAACTGCATAAATAGTGTATGTCAAAAATTTTAAATACACGAAATACTACAATAATAACTTTTTAAATATTTTTCTCTTTATATGATATAATTTAATAATATTAATATTGATATTGATATTGATATATTTGCAAAATTTGGCGGCACACAAAAGTGCCACGGCACGGTGGTTGAGAATCACTGGTCTAGACGCCAGTCTACCGGCACACATAGTCTACAAAGTAGAATAAACCTAAGCAGCATACCTAGCCTGCATAGACTTACAACATAGGCGAGTATCAACTATTGTGTGTCACAACTGCCCTACTACTACGAGGTATGAATATACGACACCTTTTTTTGTTCTATTAACCCATATGATCTGTTTTTTTTTTATGGTATAGGAGGGCAAACGAGCAGTCGGAACCATTTTCATGACTACAGACGCCCACAAACATCCGCATAGAGGCTATACAGATGCGCTGCCCTTCTTTCTCCTCCCACCTCCGTGGGCCACCGGCTACTTACACAGCGCACGAAACGCGACAGCACAGCTGTCACTTTACGCCGGTCTCGTGTAAGCGAGAGGTACCTCCCCGGTCGTGCTGGCCCAATTCGACTGCATGCAAGCATGCATTGTGGCACTACCTCTTACTAAATCTGATTATTTAAATCCAACATACTAGACTAAATAAACATGAGCCATTTTCGTACCTACCGGCGCCCATGATAGATGTCTGTATACATGTTATACAGATCCACCGCAAGAAACGCGACAACACACCTGCTGTCCCCTTGCGCCGATATTAAAAGTAACTCCCCGGTCGTGCCGGTCCAATTCGGCCCCATACATGCACCACAACGATCAAACCATGAATACATCTCATTTAATTATTTGCCCGTTCATATATCTACGTATACACCGGCGGGTTACCGAGGGCACGTGACCGTGTTACTAAATCCCCCAAGTTTCGAGTGTAAACCATTCAGCGCAAGTTGCTCCTGCACTTTGCTAACTGAATGGCTAATGTTATTCTGGTGTATGGCGTTTTATTAGCGTTTTAAAAATAAAACCCGTTTCGACCGAGAGTGCCATAGAAAGTAGTAATTTGTGTTTTAAGTCTACTATAAAATGTATTTTATTTTGCAAGAGTTCCGGTTACCGTGTGGAGAATCTGTCCAAATAAATTGTATGCCCTGGTAGGAGTTTTAACAAATATCATCGCCCTGTGGTCTAAATAAACCTATATGAATGAACAGTCAAAGACAACATATTATGGCAATTGATTTCACACATTATATTTGGGCTTGGCTCACGGCACTTTACTTTGTGTCTCTAGGATCGACAACATCCACCATTGTGACCATTTGATAAAGTGAAGAGCTAGAGCTAAGATTGTATTGGAACTCAACAGGCACATATTTAAACTGAAGAAAAATAGGAGGAGTAGGAAGTGATTTCAGTTTCCCTCTCAAATCAAAGCGATACAGCGCATGATTGCAATGAATTATGTCATAAACAGTCATGGAAAGACATGTCATCTCACCAAGATGCTATGCATCACAGAGATGTTGCAGGATTAGGGTTGCCAACCGTACTTCAATATATAATATTGTACTATATTTTACGTCTGTTTAGTGTTTACTATATATTGTTGAAGAAAAGCGAAAAATAGTGTTTATTGATCCTCATGCCTCAATGACCTTTGGTTTTAGTTGAACCTGGCCCGTCTACCTATTGTAAACCTTGAGTAATATATTTGATTGCAGTATACAAAATTTTTTTTAATGCATATTTTGAAAAATACTATATTTCGCCAAAGAAATATTAGCAACCCTATGCCGGATGCCAACACATATTTTAGACCACACGTTATATTTACTCGGCTATTATCGGGGATATTATTATCATTGAACTACTTTACACAAATACATTTATTTGCTGCCAGTTATATTTATGACAAAACTGTTTGAAAGCACGGAAGTTTCCCACGTCGTCCACAAGGTCAATAGTAAATTACTCCGAACACTTCGAATATCAAGATTTACATTTGGCTCATCTTGCCAAAGACATTACTCAGGCCTCCCACACTATGTGATTGTACCAGATTAAAATTAAGAAAATTGGTGTAAGAAACTGGATAGTGTAATTATCTATATCTAACCGTGTTTCGGTAATATATCTCGTATGCACATTTTTTTTTTATGATATAGGAGGGCAAACGAACAGCTGGAGCCATTTTCATGACTACTGACGCCCACAAACATGCGCATAGAGGCTATACAGATGCGCTACCCTCCTTCTCCCACCTCCATGAGCCACCGGCTACTTACACACCGCACGAAACGCGACAGCACAGCTGTCACTTTACGTCAGTCTCGTGTAAGCGAGAGGTACCTCCCCGGTCGTGCCTGCCCAATTCGACTGCATGCAAGCATTCAGTGTGGCACTACCTCTTACTTTAATATATTGCATTCTCAAGTGAAATCAAAATCGGTAAAAACAGACAGGAGTGGTAAGTGTCGTGCTGCATAGCAACTGAATAATTCCGGCACGACCGAGGCTCTGGCTCACCCAATACAATAAGGAACAGCTTAGTGTGGCGTTTCGTGAATGTGAGTATCTACTGATCCGTGGAGAAGGAAGGTAAAGGTAGTTATAAAATTGGTTCCAACTACTCGTTTTGCTACCTAATTAACAATAGCAAGCAAACGAGTAGTAAAAAAAACATTGAAATTCTATGCAATTCATTATGCAGCTTGGAGTTCCACTGCACAGATCCCAATCAAACATTTGAAAAATCTACATTGCAGTATGTAAAATACCATTATGTATTATCACAATACGTAGGTACTTAAATACGTACGATAACACCTACTGCGTATTAATGTAGACAACAAATAGAACAAATAGATACGGAAGGAAAATGGTTCAAGACGAGACGTCAAGATATGACACCAGAAGTAGAACGGCGCGAAATAGAAATTCACTACGCCATATCTGACATAGAAGTGACGTATATTGAGTGTATATGATCCTGTCGATAAGAGCGTTCCTTTAATAGATCTCAATTATCTTCAACTCATATTGTGCTCCACATTGTTTACATGGACCTATGACTTGTGTCTGACGTATTGACGATAAACCTTCCCCAGTGCTCGATACGACATCACAATGAATAACTGCGATTCCGAACCAATTTCTAAGTTAATTCAATGTCAGGTCGATTGAAGAATGGCGTGGGAACAATTCTTCGTATGTACATAACATATATTTTGTTTTCATCATCATCATCATCATCATCATCATCGTCGTCATCATCATCATCGTCGTCATCATCACCATCATCAGCCTATTGCAGTCCACTGTTGGACATAGGCCTCTCCTATATTTTGTCCCCGATTTTATATTTAGTGGGATAATAATAGGAACCCAGCGGTTTTGATCAGGTTTTCAGTCCACTGGGTCGATGGCTGTCCAACACCAGATGCAAGCAGTTTATGACCATGACCTGCCGCGCCCTCTGGGGGAGACCTAGGTTCCAGCCGTGAGCGTCTCTGGCTATTGATAAAGAATTGGAATATATTGGATGTAGAAGCTACGGCAAGCTACGAATATAATAAGCGGGACACAAGGCAGCTTCTCACTGCTGCTACTACAGACAGACAGACAGTGTAGATATGCTTAAAGTGCAGGTAGGCGTCAGCTGTCAACTATACTCTGTCAGAAGTGACTACCATGAGGAATGATTATGCAACAGATTTTATATCGTGTAATGTTCCCTGCGACGTAAAGGATCTAAATGATGCTGTCGCTTTTTTCGAGTAGGTATATTAGTCCTAGAGGGCAAACACTTCATTATGATAAATTTCTTTATAATTATATTACAATGACATCATATTGCATTATAATTCCTGATTGACTTAATGTACCTTTGACTTTTAATTTTCGTTTTCTCCGCGTTAAACAATAACATTAACAACCCATGTTTTTAGAGCATATGATGTTATAGCTCAGGGTCCTGGAGGTCCGTGGTAGCACAGCTAAACCTCAACATTCTTGTGTATATACAGTGATTTTAATATAATACATATATAAGGTTTGTTTTCTTTTCCTAAAATATTATTTGACAGGGGCTCGCGGAGTTTTTAAATTCTGTAAAGAGATCCGTGACTGCAAAAAGTTTAAGAAACCCTGTTCACGCTCGTGTAGTTCGAATTCGGCTGCAACGTAGCAAATTTTGTTAAACGGATGTTTCATACAGCAGTCATATAGATCGAGAGATTAATGCCGTTCATCTGGACGATACGCAAACACTTTAAGATTGTGCGATTCAAGTGGACCAGTTTGCGGCGAAACCACGGTAAAGTCGGTGCATAATGCCAATCTCCGGTACCAGCCGTTTCGGACTACCCGAGTTTAACTCAGCTACACAATGCCACTGAGACTAATGACGTTATTCACTCTGTGCGCTGAATATGGGACGTTCTAGAACGTGATTAGCAGTGTGTTTCAAACTGAATTGGTCCAAAGTTGGCACTGGATTGGTCGAAAGATAGTGATTTAGTGGGAGGTATTACTATTGCATTGCAATTTGCAGCCGAATGGGGCACCGTACCGTATCCCAAATATACCTGTGGGAAAAAATGTCTACGTTGCGCAGATTTGTCGATGACAGTTCTTATTGCAAATGGTTAGGCTGAAGAAGTCATTGCATGAAGTTGGCATCGCATAAAACTCGGTATCAAGTCATTGCATGGACTTGGCATAGAATAAAATTCGACATCAAGTCATTGCCTGGCGAGTAGGCATCGAATAAAAATCACTGGCATGCCTGTATCTCCTGTACATTTTACTGGAAGTCAAAGCGAAAGTTACTAAATTTTGTCTAGCGACTGGTGACCAATGTCATGCTGAATCGATTGCCATAGTTTTATCTATAGACATACCTAGTTATCACTTTCAAGGCGGTATTATGTGAGCGGGTTACGTCCCCGGTCGTACCGGCCGGTTTCGGCAGCACGTCTGACTAACTGGTACAGTTGACAGAATTGTATACCACTGACAGAATTGTATACATTTCGGTTAAATGATAATCAAGCTCATAAGCTACATAAACCTGGCGTAAGGGTTCACTTATTCCTGCGCGTAGTCGAGGTATGTATAAACAGAGGGTTGCTCTGAAACAACAGTTTTATTAAAAAAGCTTCCCTCACCTAACACAAATCTCAAAAGCTCACAGAAAGCTTCACACTCCGACAAAAAATCCGAATGTTTATCTCTGACACGAAGAGATTTGGAAGACATCGCCGAAGTGCCTATACCTGCGTATTACGTGCCGTTGTCACAATTTCATCTGAGCTTTTATTATTCGATAAGTTCATGTCGATAAACAAACTGATTGTCGTTGTCGTGTCTGCTCAATATAATACAAAGCTTGATATAATACGATCTTTTCCCTTTTAATCCGTATTATTTGCATTTCCGCTATCTAGACACAGAAATAGTTAAATCTTTTATTTCTGGTTACAAGACTGGACGGACATTAAAACGTTGGACTACTAAAACGGACGTTAAAAGGTGACTGTTCTTAAGTGCCATTTTGAGTTTACATGGTCAAAGCTCTAGTGACGTCATTTACTGTACTGTAATTACAGCACAGATATCCTAGGAAATTCAAGGTTTAGTCTTTGCGCAAGTTACTACCGAAGTCCAACTAATCAACACAGAAGGCGTTCTTCCGATGGGTTTTCCGGCCTCGAAACATGCAACATAATCTGAACTTCATGCCAGTATTGATATGAGTGCCAACTGCCAGTGGTGTCTACCTCATTTGACAGTAATATAAAAAATATAATAACGGAAAAATTATTAATTATTTAATGAATATAACTAATGATATATACGTTCAGAACTCGGATTTACGGACCTGGCGTTCGCGGTGAATAGATAATAATGAACTTTAAAAGTGGATAAGTTTGCAAGTCGAAAAACGACAAAAACGACGCTGCCGAAACTTCCAAACTAAGTGGAAGTTGATTTTACTCTTAATGGCGGTTCCTGTGAAGGATGTATACATCAGGCATCGCTTTACATCAATACATCAGGCGTAGCTATATATCAGGCACGGATATACATCAGGCGTGGCAATATTTAAGGCTTTGCTACAGGCTATGTATCAGGGGTAACATAAATGACAACATCTACAGACAGGTGAGAAAACTGTGTGTGCCGCTCTGACGCGTGATAAGATTTAACCCCTTTAAACCGAACATGGTGTCGAAGGGAAATGTGGTCGTGTTTTAGCGTTACGCTGTTGTTACACGCACGATTGCTGCATTACATGATCTTGTTAGCCATGTTTTTAGGGTTCCCTACCCAAAGGGTAAAAACGGGACCCTATTACTAAGGCTCCGATGTCCGTCCGTCCGTCCGTCTGTCACCAGGCTGTATCTCATGAACTATGATGATAGTTAGACAGTTGAAATTTTTAGAGAATATGATGTATTTCTGTTGCCGCTATAACAACAAATACTAAAAAATTAAATAATATGAATATTTAAGAGCCATAGGCCCTCATACAATAAACGTGATTTTTTTTGCTCCCATACAAAAGATAAGCTCCCGTTTTCGTAGATAATGGTACGGAACCCTTCGTGCGCGAGTCCGACTCGCACTTGGCCGGTTTTTATACTATGCGCTTTAGATAGTTTCTTAAAAACTTCAATTTACCACTTTACTAGGATTACTGAGTAGTTAATTCTTATTATGTGTATGTTAAATTGACGAACTTTAGTTTTGAGAATTTTCAGAAAGAGTAATTTTTGTCGGAGTGTTTAGTAATCAAAATCAAGTTTTGAGCCTTGCTTTTGTCAAATCAGACTAATTCACCATTACTTGAGCAGCATCTATCAATGGATATAGAGTTGCACCTATCCACAACCGATCTGCGTCTCACTGTACAGTTCAAGCGGTAGCGACTGTACTAATGAGCGAGCTCCTGATAGTCTGGCTACCAGCCAACCAGAACCGGCAGTATTTACGCTACGCACACATTACCTAGCAATAACAAACACTCAGTATTGTTGCTGATGAGATGGAGATGCGGAGGCGTTCAGTTAACATGGCCGATATAAAGGCACGTGGCTATGATGACGAACCACTGTATTGGAAGTATGTATATCTAAGTACAGATTTTTTTAGTGTAAATATTTTTTGTAAGATGTATTGCCAGGCGTAAATTAGGTTGTCACTACTGAAGAGTACTTCTCGCGCTCATGACACTGCTGGAAAGCGACAGCCACGTTGTCGTTTTTATGTGTTTTGTGATTTTCTTGTGCCTTTTTGGAGGCAAGGAGTAAAGGCAACACGTGTGCAAAAAATAGTGTCTATAGGCGTTGGTAATCATCAGAAAGCTTCATGCTCGCATGCCTCCATTTTTTATTTGTGTCGTTTGTAAATACACAAATAAAAAATGCTCACCCACTACTCATTAAACTTGATCTAATCTAAAAACGTTAAAGCCGGTTCTCATTGGGAAATCCCAAATGAACTGTTATTTTAAGATTTTTATTTTTGCAGTTAATGGGTTATAGAAACCATCATAGAATATTAGAAAGGAGATGTTAGAACACGACAGATTCACATCACAAAAGAAACACATCGCTACACTATCTACGGACTCTGAATCTCATGAAATAAGTAGATTTTTATTTGTAACAAACCTTTGCCAATAATGGTCTATAAAGTCTGTGATTAAAATATTCGAACCTTGAAATTTTTTCTTTACAAATCGATCACAAAATTACAATTATTTTTGAGGGAATTCTTAGAAAAAAATATAATATTTTTAGCATAAAAATTAACTTAGCTAGTATAACAATGTCATCAATTTATCTAAGAATGCTGAGTATTCCAAAGAAGCTTGTCATTTTGTATATATCATAGTCTGTCTAAGAATTGCGTCCTGCCTAGGTACTAGGAAATAGTATACCTATGTTACTTCCGCAATAACGCTCTATAAATTTTCTAATAAACTATAGCTATTAATTACATTGTACCATTAATTGTTCCTGTTAAGTGGTTAAGTGTGTAACATATTGCAGGTTATGATGGATATCTGTCGTAAGCCTAATTAATTTACATAAATTTTATTTGCACATTATTTTATATCTTATATGTTCTCTGACATTTATGGTTGAGTGGTTTTTCGGGGGTTTTTGTAAATGTAATTATAGCAATCCCAGGTCTCTTACTAAGCTTACTTATATCTTAATGGCAAATGATTGTTCTAATATACTCATATGTATGAATAGGATCTGTTCAAAGTACTTTTTTTTTCAGACAGAAGGTACATAATGTTATGTACAACGGCCGAATGATTCAGTTGGTAACGTTGTGGTGCACTGTATTCTCCTGGCCGCGGGTTCGAGTTCCGCGTAGATCATGGATCTTTAGTATATGTTGTGTGTGTCCTGCCTGTGCCGGTGTAATGTATGACATAGTACCTAGTTAGGTCAAGAGCAGCTGGCATTCCAACCGTCACCACCCACCAGTGCGGCAGCGGAGTGCACATCCGCTGCTGAGGAACCGGGTGCAGCTCGCGCCAACCATGCAGTCCTGTATTCACTTCACTTCCACTAGTATAACTTCACCAAATTGTCACCATCATACAAGTGTTATTTAATATCAAAGTTTGTTCATCAAAAGTGCATTTAAATATCACAACCTACACGTTCTAGTCATTTTAATATTCCACAGAAATAAAAATATTCAAACCGAGAGTTCTGTCGTTTGAAAAATTTTAGGGGAGTCAATAATTAAAGGGCGCATCTGAATGGAGAGCAAGGGTCGGCGAGGGTCGATAAACTCTAACGTGGAGGGCCAAAAATTGCAATAGGGCTTCGGTCGTAGTTGCGAAGGGTTTGTGTGGTGGGGGTGAGTGAGCGTACGCGTGGCGAGTGCGCTACGCCGCAGCGCTCGTGTTAGACTGACGGCGAGGCGGGCTCGGGAACGTTAGCCGCAGCTAGGGCTGACACGCCTTGATAGAAGTGGATTTATTAAAACGACGGCAACCCTAGCTACAGTTCTTACCATTAAAGCATTTCCTGCTTTAATGGTAATGGCTTTCAAAAAATACAGTTATAATATTCTATGGTAATAAACATATTTTCATTGTATTTCGCAAGTTTAATTTGACTATAGACTACCGCCACTACAATATACAATTAAAATGTGGATATAACCATGAAAGGGAATTAAAATATATGGGATCATTCAAGTATTGAGTATTTCAGTGAGCAGATTCTTTGTAATTATTAATCCCAATAGGTTGTCAGCAAATGTCAGAGTATATATTTGAATTTGCAAAAAAATATGCAAAGTAAATACCCCATCCCCACCCACCTTCAATGCTTTATACGTAATATTTGAACGAGTCCCATGTAATAGACTATAGTAAAACTATAACAGACCCCAAACTCTTTGGGGTCTGGTTATTATTTTTATCAAAGTACTTGAAAAAGCCTACACTATACAATGCTACACACAAGCTATATGCTACCATACACGTGCTGGTGCACAGCTGGCAGCCCTAGCCTCATGATAACATCGGCTGACGCACTCGCGAGACGCGGACAGAGCCAAATAACCAGATTGCGTTTACTATCAGTTAAGTGTAAACAATTGTTATTTACGAATTTTATATCTTTAAATCTTGGACTTGGCCCTGTTGGATCTGCTGTCTCGAGAGCAGCCGCCATTTGTGTGATATAATCTCAGGGAGCCCGAGGGAAATGGTAAAACTTTTTAGGGGAAAAAATAATTTTATCGGAAGAAAATAGGAGGTATAGGTAGTGGTTCCAATGTCTGTAATAACCTTAAAATTGAATTCTTTTAAATCAGCTGTTTAGGACGAAAACTTGATTACTATCTGATCCATTCCAAAGGATTTTTCAGCCAAGTCGATTAGCTTTCGATAAGCGATTAGATCAACTTAGCTAATTCTCCACGTTTTTTTAAAGACTAGTCGACCCGACGGCCGTTGTCTTGTCAAAATAAGTATGTTGTCATGGTAACGTCTAATGTTATGTGGCCGAATTGTCAATCCGTTATTTTGCCTTACAATAGTGTATTTTAAGTCGAGATTTTATTAAATTGATAAATTATAGCCTAAATGTTACCGAGGACTAATACCTATACATATAACATAAAGTTGAAAGTTTCGTTAAAATCCGTCCAGCAGTTTTTGCGTGAAATACGCACAAGATACAGACATAATCACGTCTTCTAGTTTTATTATATGTATAGATAAAGAACTAGATATACTTAACTCAAAAGTCGGATTTTACGCTATTATAATTAATGTAATCAAATGAATACGTCATGAACAAGTACGCATTTAGTACATTAAAAATAATGCTTTAGAAAAACGTACGAGCGACGACTTGCGATGTGGGTTAAATGGCGACCTTTGTTACAGATGCCAGTGCCGTGTCAACAAGCAGCTATTCAGCATTAACATTTGATCAAATAGTGTCCGAGATACAATTGATGTAAATGGGATTTTATACAATCAAAATAGTGTTTAGGTATAGTTTTAGAAATAAAAAGATAGAGTTGCCATCCATCCGGGTTTCCCCGGATTTGTCCTAGTTTAAAAGGCGTCCGGGCGGCGTTTTATTTATAGTTCATTTTTTATTTCTTTAAAAAAAAATGAGACTAAAAATTTTAAGTTTTGGAAGAAATATTTATGTAAAAACTTCACTGGAATTATTTTTTTTACGTTTTTAAAATATAGCATTAAAATAAAAATAATAATTGATTTATGACCATCAAAACTATATTTTTATTCTTCTGAGTATTTTATAAAAATACTGTTTTGTCCACATCCTACCCGGACATTCCGGGTAGGATGCTTCGAAATCCGCGGTTTTTATCCTGGATGACAGAAGTTTGAGATGGCAACCCTATATATACATCGCTTTTGGGGTGGCCGGGTGGAATCGTGTGTGCGAGAGGTACCTCTCCAGTCGTGCCGGCCTTATTTAGATGCAGTACAGAGCAATTGCCCAACCTTTTACTAAACATGTTTTTACTAAACTTTCTATTCCCATTCTGTACTAGGCTGTCTTTTATTGCTCTTGATAGCCTCTAAATTTGGATTGTAACTGAGTTAAAAGGCCAGAATAGAGAGCAATGGCGTCTTCTGGTGTAGGAGGCTAAGGTGCTCTTTGGGTTGCAGAGCCAGCGTAGTAAGGAAATAAAATACGTATAGTCGACAGATTTGCCATTAATTTCCACGACTGATATATGTAATATAATCAAAACCATAACCTAATTCGGAAAATACATTCCTTTTTTTACAGCTCTCGTTACAATACAATAATACTTATTTCGCAACTAGTACAGATTCTCCATCTCAAATTCGCCAATCAAGGAACCCCATAACATGACGTAGAACGCTATTTCATTTCTTCTTCTTATTAACCTCTATTAAATCAATAGAAACAGGCAGAGCCAATGCCATGACCAGCGCCGGATTAAGCTCTGGCGGGGCCCGGGGCTGGAAGTAAAAAAGGGGCCCCTTTATGAGCACAAAAATGATCGTCATAATATATCATAAAAAGCATTGTATAATTACTTGTATTTTGATAACCAAAAAAAATAGCATATTCTTAATGCCCATAACTATACTGTATGTATTTTTATAAGCTTTCACGTATTGCTGAAGTATTTCAGTATTACCTTCCGGTAATTTACAATTATGTAATTGAAATTAAGTGATCTCGAGAAATAATTTTAGAACTCAGTAGCTTTTAACAAACTGTCACAAGTGGAATATACCTACTTATTCAACAAGTTGCCTTTGTTTGTCAAAGTAATGTAAAATGTTAATAAAAATAAGCACCTATATGTCAGCAATGCTTCCCTATCTGCGCAGTGGTAGGTAATTTTGTGATGCCCAGAAAGTTACAAACTCGTCAACAGCTTTTGATACTACTGTATTTTGAGCAGTTTAGAACTTTCCCTGTTAAGAAGTAGTCCAAATTTTGGAAATTTTGGAGAACGGCTATGATGCAAAACTTCTAATAACGATCCCAATTATTATTTTCTCCAGGAGAAAAAGATCACGTCAACGCAAAGAACATTTTAGTTACCGCGCGCAAGCTACCCTCGATTTCAGAATCGTGAGGAGAGGGAGCTGTCTGTCGGTCTGTTTGACCATTGTAATAATAGTCAAATTAGTTACCTATAATCTCTCACCCAACCCCAAGCTGCCCGACGAAAAATCAGCAATCAGATGAAGCGGTATTGGATTTCTCTTCGTTTCCGCAGCATTAATGTAGGTCCGAAAGGAACTCTGCTGCTGCCACCTTGTCGTGGTTGGTGGGCTTGCCAGCCTGCCAGCCAGGGATCATAGGATCCCCAAGGGTATGCAGGGCGGGGCCAGCTAAGCTGGGAGAGCCAAGACTAAGAACAGCTTAACTCGGGAAACTGTCCCGTCCCTCTGAATCAGCAGAGGGCGGCGCGGATTGGAATGAGCTGTGCAGGGTTTTGGTCGATATTGCATTAGCAAATGTCGAGTCCGACACAGGCCACCTGGGCTCCTAGGTACCATACCTAAATGTATTCCCTGCGTCAGCAAAAAGACAAGGTCCGAAAAAAGAGAAGCTCAAAGCTACCACAGTAACTTAGCGAACGTCTGTTGTGTTATATAAGGTTAAGCGTTGAAGTAAAGCAGCAGTTTGAAAGATAGAGGTACCTAAGGATGCCAGAGATTAATTAAAGAATGATATGATGCCATCATTTTGTCCAGTTCCTCGCAGTGTTGTTTAATAATAACTTGAGATGAACAGTACTAACGACTACACTCTACCACCAATCACTTTGGACATTGTTTTTCATCAGAACATGAGTCGAGCCAATACGATTATCGCTTGCTTTACTCAAAAATTATTTTATTTTTCATCACAAGTGACAACGTGGTTTAAAATGCCTTCGCTTCTGGGCCCTGCAAATTGCAGTTTTTTTTTATACTGGCTAGGCTTGCGTTTGTCCACTGTCTCACCTGGTGGAAAGTGTATACTTGGCCGACTATGAAGCACGCTTGCTTAGAAGGTTCATTCATTCACCCTCGAATTAAAGATTTCCAGGTTGTAGGTGTGAGGGAATACAGACGCTGGTAGAATTGGCTTTTGTTCGGATTTTAGGGAGCTAGGACGCTTTTTACTTTGCCAAATTCACCCAAATGGAAGATTTATTTGGGCGAAATTGGCTCTTTTCGTAACGATAATAATTGCTATGGTATATAGACAGGTGTCGTTACATTCTAGAAGCGCCTGTTTTTTGTATTGTGAACTGCGATTGTGACAACTTCGAAGTTCTTTCTTCAGATCAAAATCCTCTAGTCTGAAGTCTTCAAACTGCATTCCTTCTATGCCGCAGCTGAATGCACTTAACAACCACTTATTAACCATTAAACAAGTGACTAATTTAAACAATAGACTTCAAAAAGTACCTATACAAAAAAAAATATTTAAAAATTTTGAAGGGCAATGGTTAAGGTTGCGATATATTATTTTTATGCATGAAATGGTCGAGATGTAATGCCTTTTTGTCTCACAATTTCTCGTACATTTAATATTGAAAAATAATAAATAATTATTGCAATAATTTGTCCTTCTTGAATTTGAAATCTGATTCAACTGACTTCATGAATCAGGAGACTGTCCGGCTGCCATACTTAGGTATATTTTTTTATTACTTTTAATATCTGACAATAAGTTTTCTTGACAAATGGGGCCCCCTTGACTCGCGGGGCCCGGGGCTGTAGCCCCCCCTAGCCCCCCCCTAGATCCGGCGCTGGCCATGACTACCGACACCCATAGAC
>LUGF01039609.1:64591-89161 GCA_001625245.1 Calycopis cecrops
TCAGCACTACGTGGGGCGACTCTGGGAAGGTTTACGGTCGATGAGGGGTCTGGCCCACTTTACCGCAGATGGCAGAGATGCGTCGCGATAGTGGTTTGAGAATAGCTAATTATTATGCAGCCCGAGGGGACGTGGTCCCCACATCTCTCTAACGAAGGGGACAGCTCGCGCGCGATAGCTAATGTTGGCCTCGAAATATTCATGATAGAACAACTCTTAGGCTGGTTTTAGTGTCACGCGGACCGTCCGTACGGACGGTCCGCGCATGCCGATCTGCATTACAGCTACGGAGTGTTTAAACTTAGCTGATTTTTGCACATTTTGTATCTATTATGTCATATCCCGTCTGCATTACATACTTTATTTTATTTTATTTCGTTTTATTTGGGAAACAAACAATTATTAAAACACTTATGACATAATAGATACAAAATGTCCAAAAATCAGCTAAGTTTAAACACTCCGTAGCTGTAATACAGATCGGCATGCGCGGACCGTCCGTACGGACGGTCCGCGTGACACTAAAACCAGCCTTAGCAATCATGGACACATGGATCAACAGTGATATTATTAATGTGATAGAATTGTATATCGCTTCTCGTTAATATCAATTAATATTAACAGATTATATTAATAATATTAACACATATCTATACATAATTAATTATTGTTGATTAGAAGTGTGTATATGGAAGTTATATGTACAAACGTTGCCGGGGTATACTTAGAATCGATAATAGAACTAGCGCCGGGTCCAGGCTCGAGGCCTAGTGGGCTGTAACCCCGGCTCTGTGAAGCTTAAGGGCCTTAAAAATATTTTTGTACCCATTAAAGGCCCTTCTCTAATGCTAGGTCTCCAAACTTCGGGCCCCGCGAGAGCTTAATCCGCTGAATAGAACACATTATATAGTTTTTAGAATATAGGTCTGTATATCTGTCTATTTGGCCGTATGACTGAACGGGAAGCTGTGGGAGAGAGGGCTTATTTCGACCCCAAATCTAAATCTAGTCTCTCCACCAAGCACTCATAACCATCCGGATGAAGCTGCTTAGCTTCTCATTGCTTCCACAGCTAAGTTCAGGTCCGTCTCCAACAGCTCGCTAGGCATTGTTCCACAAGGAAGCAAATTTTGAAAGTGTTTCGCAGATAACAGGGAGAGAAATGAATTGTGCGAGATAACAGCTCGCACCTGCGCGACTAACTAACCGAGGCCTTTGTCCCCGCACCTTTGAGGCTTTTATTTTTTTGAGGTCCCCACCGCAGGCAGGTAGCGGGAGTGTAAAGAATGTCTGCATTTTAACGTTTGGACGTTAGAATTCGACGCAATATCGCACTGCCGCGCTGAGTTTCGTCTGCGTTTATTTTTTTTTTACGTAGAGCAATGGGGACAGGGAGAACCATCGTCTAGGGCAGACATAAAGTGTGTTCTGCAAAGTCTCTGCGTTTTTTGGGAAAATATTAGTAAGATTGAGAAAAAAATCACTTATAGTTATTCATCAGTGTGTTTTTCATGTATTCTATTACGCTTAAATACGTAGGTAAATAATAATAGTACCTACGTAAGTAAATAAACATGTATAAATTAAATAATGCGCATAACTTTTTCATTTTATTTTGGTGTACCATAAAGTTTGAGAACCGCTGGGGAACTTACTCAGTCCAGACTTGATAGTTATTATATTATGTACATTTCAGAAGCGCCTATGTGTTTCTCAATGTAGGAGGCGACTCTGGAAGTGGGAAGAGAAAGGAGGGCGGCGCGTCTGTATAGCCTCTATGCGGATGTCTATGGGCGGTAGTCATGAAAATGGCTGCGACTCCTCGTATGCCCCCCTATATATATACATAAAAATGTCGCGAGTTTTGGTATCGACGCCCCTAAATATACAAATAGACATTATAGTCTAGTCGAAATGTTCAAAATGGTGTTAATTCTTGATAAAGGTCCTAAAAATATGAGCGATAGCTCATTGGATTCGGAATGACGTCTAGAAAAAATGTTTTGAACGATTTTACTGCATGATAAAAATTGCAAAAGTTATTAACAAATTAAGATAAAAAAAAAAGGTATTTCGTTTTTTGGCAATAACTCAAAAACTATTAATATTTAAGAAATTTAAAAAAAAGATTCTTAAAGAGGAGGAAATTTCCAAAAAAAAAGTCCTACCTCCCGGAACTCTACCTCCATTATTTATAATTTTAATTTAGTGCTGAAAATAGGGCCCCGCGCGGCCGATACAGCATGGCCGCGCGACCGCTCAACAGAGTCTTTTACATAAAATAATTTTTTTATAGAATCAAATATCAATTGAAAAATTTTAAAAAATTATGGTGCCATCAAAACACTTCAAAGAATACAGTCCCGTTGGAAAAATTTTTTTTTGATCATTTTTCAAAAAGTTATGCTATTGTTAATTAAGCAATTTTTCGTGGGCTTTCATTTTTACAAAAGACCGTATAAAAGTTTAAATAATTGGCCTATAAATTTTTGGTCGCGTGGAGCTCTTCTTATATATATACTTAGTAAGATCACGTTGTAAAAGTATCTTAAATTTGTGTATTTTGTTTATTATAATTTATTTAAGTTAACAACATTTTTGGCAATTTTCATTTTTTGTTAACTTAAATAAATTTTTTTGGAAATTTCCTCCTCTTTAAGAATCTTTTTTTTAAATTTCTTAAATATTAATAGTTTTTGAGTTATTGCCAAAAAACGAAATACCTTTTTTTTTTCATCTTAATTTGTTAATAACTTTTGCAATTTTTATCATGCAGTAAAATCCTTCAAAACATTTTTTCTAGACGTCATTCCGAATCCAATGAGCTATCGCTCATATTTTTAGGACCTTTATCAAGAATTAACACCATTTTGAACATTTCGACTAGACTATTAGAGATTCCTGTCAATGCCACATACCAAACCCTCAAATGTTCAATAACGCCAGTCAGCCATTCTCTCTCGCAGGCATCATGTGAGAAGGAGGTACCTCTGCCGTATCGGCTCGATCAGCCGTAATGCAGCAAAGTCACTATGACATGAAGCGAACTTCAAATTTTATTGTTTCTGTTTCTAGTACACAAATGGTGGATTTAAACAATAAGGATAATTCTTATTATTTAAAGAGGTCATTGACATCGTATGTTTTGAAGTTTAGTGCATGACGCGATCGTCGATTGTCTGGTACGACATTATTGATTATATTATACTAGCTGTGCCCCGCAGTTTCAGTCGTAAAATATATTCCAGAGTTCCACTTTTCGGTATAAAAACTTAATTTACAGTTCTTTTCGTTTTTTTAATAGCACACTGGCTGTACTCTGCGTGCGTTGCTTCGCGTGGCGCCATCTGTCGAAAATTGGTCGTACCAACTCAGAAACCTTCAAGGGCTCATGCACAACAACTTTGCTAAAGATCATCACATGACCAAATGTATAGTTTACGATTCTATACAGAACATACAGACAAACATTAATTTTTATAGATAAAGCATAAGTGGCCAAACAAGCAGTCAAAGCCATTTTCATGACTGTCGACGCCCATAGACATCCGCGCATAGGCTATATAGATGTGTTGCCCACCACCACCGGCCAATTACACACCATACGAAACGCGACAGCACCGCAGTCACTTCGGCCCAATTTAGTTGCACCCATGCAGCGTGGAACTACCGCTTATCAATTATCATACTGTGTACTGTGTACATGTCACTGGATGCATGAGAACAACACCAACAGCTGCCATAGAGATCATGCTGGGAATACCGCCTCTACATCTCTTTATACAGCGAGAAGCGGCTATGGCAGCGACGAGACTCAGGACTTTAAAGCTGTGGAAAGATAGTAGGATACCACACACCAAAATCCTAGATTCCTACCACAAAAAATTCCCTATGCTAGAGGCACCAAATGACATCATACCAAAGAGGTATGTCTTCGACAAAAAATATAGGATCCATCTCACCGAATCACGTACTGAGAATATATGCGGATGGTTCAAAGAACATATACGGCACGGGTGCTGGTACATTTTCGGAAGATCTAAACCTGCACCAAGCCACTTCACTAGGTATCTACAGCACTGTCTTCCAAGCTGAATGCGTAGGTATTATACTAGCGGCCAGAGCTATAGCCGACCGTGACATAAAAGGACACCATATCAGGATCCTAACGGACAGTAAGGCGGTGCTCTGTGCCTTAAACTCACACACAATTAACTCAGGTCTTATTTACGAATGTCACCAATCCCTGGAAAATATAGGTATGTACAACAAGATCACCCTGCAGTGGATTAAGGGACACTGTGGTTCCATGGGAAATGACGCTGCAGACGAACTAGCTAAAAGGGGAGCAAATATGGAATTAACGGGGACTGAACCATTAATCCCGCTCCCACATAGCCAGCTAAAACAATGGATAAGTACGCACATAACAGAACAACACCAAACTATCTGGGCAGGTAGGGTAAACTGCACACAATCGAGGAAGGCGCTGCCACAAAGCAGCCCTCGCCTCTCAAAACAACTAATACAACTAAAACGACCTGATCTACGCCTCATCACCGGCGTCATTACAGGACACGGTCAATATAACAAACATCTTTTTACTATAGGTGTCACGGACAGTCCTCTGTGCAGAGCGTGCCTAGAGGAGGAGGAAACGGCTGCACACGTGCTTATGGAATGCACGGGAGTGGCAGCACAACGAGCGTCCCACTTAGGGAACCCTGAAACGCTCCAGATGGCATGCGCCCATGTCAAGAAACTGCTGGCCTTCCTGAAGGAGCTGAACTGGGAATGACACATGAAGGAAGACATAAGGCCCACCCACACGCAAAATAGGCGCAACAGCGTCGAGTTGCGGAAACGGCCCGGGCAACAAGTAACATACTGTGTCAAATTCAATAAAATAAATTCAGTCGTTTTTGCGCGAGACATTAACATACAAACATACTTTGGCATTTACAATATCAGTAGGATAATTAATTATCGAGACAACAAAGAATTAATAATCCATCCAGAGCAGCAATACATCGCAATTTATATTTTTCTCTTATAATAGTAACAGTAGTATAATAGTGTAATATATAATTATCAAAATAAAGTTCTAATTTCAACAGCGGTCAACAAATACTACACAATAATAAATTACTGTCATATGTTAGAATAAATAACAATAATTATACAGGCAAACTCAAATTATTCCAAATATATTGCGGTCCATTGTTCAGTACAAATGATGTCATTATGAAACAAAGTCAAACAATGAAGCGGGGCTGTTGCAATTGGGCCCTAATTGATTTCTAATCATAATTAGATTCCGCACAATCTATCAAAATCAAATGGCAATTATAAAACCAGGTTTAGCCGCCTTTTGTCCTTACTGTGAATGTGTAACAATCAATTTATCATTCAAAAGCATTTAGGACAGGAATTATTGTACAATGTTACAATGTACAGGTTAGGTATGTGTAATATATTAAAATTAGATTTAAATTTACTACCTATCAAGTATTTACTATATTATTAAAATATTTTAATCCTATTAATACAGGTTATTTAATATTATAAATACAATCATTTATATATAATAGGTTTGTGACTCTGTCATGCAAAAATTATTTAACACTACATGTCAAATAACATACTTAAAATTATATTTAAAATCTCAAATAAAAAATGCCTTCCCATCGATGTTCCTTGGTAAAACGATGGGCTAAGATAATTTACAAAAACAGTACCTAGAACCATTTATTTATAGTTTATTTAGCTTTCTATTTTTCATTATATTTAACATTAATCTATGTCAAAGTCTAATCATGGAGGGATGGATGCGGTCTATCAATAGGAACATTCATCTGCAATCTACACTTATGTCATGGTCAATTTTTGTTTGTGTAAGGAATAATCTTCTGAAATACTGAATCAATCATGAAAATTCTAATACTGACACAGCTACATTTGGCAGTAACAAAGGTATATTTTATTGTGATAGAAAAATCATGCAAGTGAATAAGTAAATAATAATAAATAAATAAATAAATAAAATTTATGCTCTCCGAATTGTCATAGAATAAGATTTGTAAGTCATATCTAGATCACTTTACTTAGCATTATTAAGAAATAGGTTAGTCTAGACTAGATAGCAATGCCATGTTAATATTAGGCCATAGACCAAATATTCAACAAATATTTATACTAGCTGCGCCCCACAATTTCACCCGCGTAAATTTATATCTTGTAGAAAATAGAAAAATCATCCCATGGCATTCCATAGGAACATTTTTTTCGGGATAAAAACTATCCTATATGTTAATCAAAATTACTCTCTGTGTGCCAAATTTCATGAAAATCCGTTAAGCAGTTTTTGCATGAAGGAGTAACAAACAATCAAACATACAAACTTTCGCATTTATATTAATAGGATTATTGTTAGATCCATTGAGTATGATTTTTTGAAGTCTCATCTTACTTAATATTTATGCTGAGTTCAAGCATCTCGAATTATTGCTATAACTTCATCATCATAATCATTTTGTCCACTGCTGGGCCTAGGTTGATACCTTAATAACTAATAATTATATAATAACTAGTTATAGCGAAGGTAAAAAATATGAATCAATAAGTCACCTGAAATGTTTAAGTCTCCATAATATATTTATATAACTCATATTATATTTTAGTATGTATCCTTTAACATTCTTATTTTGACAACATGGTCATTCTTATCTCTCTTATTTGTTATAAGTACAAAACAAATGTTGTTATGATTTATGATATAGAAATATGCTTGTGTTGTGATACTTCATAATTAAAAGTACCTAATAACATTTTATAAAAATAATGTCCAACAATAATATATTCAATACATACACATGACCCCCACTATTTTGGAAAAGTTTCGTCCTTTACGGGGGACTGGCCAGTCAACGAGGTGCCCTGTTGCTGACAGATCCGGGGCACCTCAGTATAGGCGGCTGATGACACTCGCGAGGTATTAGTGGGTATTTGGTTTATCCGGGAGTCCCAAGCACATCCACTGGACCTCACCCTCTGTCCGGTGGTATTGCGTATATGCATATTCCCGCAAGAAAATAAAAATACATACACATGACAGACATAGATATTGTAATTATTATCACTAGAACTTTTAAACGATCTGCAAATGAGAATCTACAAAGGCCATCTCAACTTTTAAGGATTTCTGTAAATAATGGTATTTTTTATAATAGTTTCCTGCCAATATATTTTTTATCATTTTGTTAAGGTAAAACATCTAGGTTCTTATTATTTTCTTAAACAAACAATGTGTTTTACATATTCAAGATAGTTTTAAGGGCTTAATTTAATAACAAAAGAAAAAAGGTGTGTATACAATACTTTAGGACTTAGGACATAAATAATTGTGGGTCAACTTTCGAGTCCTGTTATTGTAATGTTTATTGTAAAGTTTTTTAGACTGTAAAAGAGTCAAATTTAGCTAACCAGGGGCCGATGTACGTAATTCTATCCAGACATTTGCTTTGCCATTATTATGGCCACATACTACACAGACGGGGTAAGAGACGGTTGGAACCTGGCAGGAATGCGATGATTGCTGTCTAGCTCCGCACTTCCCCCGATCTCACCCTTACATGGCGACATGGGGGTTGTGTGGGGTAAAGAGCAAGGAATGGAATTTTTGCCAGGTTGCAACTTAGCGCGACCATGTAGTAGAATGCTATTAGCCCCTAGCCTTTGCTTTAAATCAGGGATTGTTGCAGTTGCAACTTTCGCGACATGGTTAACATAACACATAGTAACTACATTTATATTTAATTATTTATATCAAGCCACATGATTCACTGCTGTTGATCATTTAATATTCATTACACATTACACCTAACTCATGTTGTTTATTGTATACAATTCCAGTTCATCATCATCATCATCACCAACAACGTATAATGTCAATGTTATATCAGTTGTTAATTGAAAATAATAACCTATTCACCTACCTACCTACTTCATACCAATATATATATATATATAACAACAAACTATCATTGATTATGAAGAATTCTAACTTTAGTAGAAAATGGTCATGTTTTTAACCTACCTACATGATAAAAAAGTAAAAAATTAAATAATGTGAGGTCATGAATATATTTAAGGTTAAATTTATGTGCATAAAGTAAAAAGCAACTTCTAAACTATTTCTTTGTACAAATATATACTTTTATATACTTACGTGATGATATAAATAGTTGTTTTGTATGTAAATAAACCATATTATAGCAACATAATATCTGATTAATCCATAAAGATCACAGTGACCTATCCTTGTCTAAGACCATTACACTGTAGGTATGTTTGATAAATAGTATACTTTGTAAGTTGTAATAAGCATATGTTAACAATGTTTATACACATTATAGTTATTATGTTTAGATATTATATGCATATTGAAGAAAAAAACATTAGGAATAATCAATTTAACATCCTTCGAGTTGTAGAAATGATACGAGCGTTAATATATTATTATTAAAATATATACAAACAAACTCGAATCGATTTCCAATTTTTCTTTTATGCCGAAGCGTCTCTAGAAACAATGAAAAGTTTTTTTACCTTCGTTTTCGTGACTCCACGATGCCGCTTTAGTTTTCCAACGCTGATTACAGGTATTCAAAGCACTTATCATCACAATACTATAAACTTTTGAATTACTTTTCCTACCATTAAATTTATTTTTCTCTAAACAATTACTATTACTAACTTAAAAATACACAAGCAGGATATAACAAGCAAGGGTTCAGACATGACATAAAACAAACCAATAGAAAAGAGACGGAAAATACGACGCGCTTGCGTCCAATGAAAAGCTTTGGTACAATAACGTGTGTTGTCAGCCTGAAATATTAATAAAGTTTGTTTAGTAACAATTTTAGTTTTTTTTACTAGGTATATTCATTTATTATTTTATTTTTATTATTGTGAAATAATTCCGATTTTCAATCAAGTTTTATTTTAATTTTATTAATTGTTTATAAAATAGTAGTCGTACTGGCAATAAAATGAAATTTAAGATTTTATTGTATGTGTCTGCCATCTAGTGAATTAATTAAATATTATTGAGAGAACTAAACCACTACTTCGTTTTAATCTTGTGCACTAGATGTCACTATCATGATAAATTTATTTTCTTTGTGCAACGTAAGATGGTGCTAAAATCTATTTATTTTTAAAATAAATATATTGTTATCACTAAAAGGGCTTTATTCCTAAACAATTTCGTTTCTTATTTAGCATATACAATTTTACAGACAAAAATAAATTCCACAAAAATATTTAATAAATGAATCTACTTTTTATGAGTAATCTTATATACCTACTTGCCAAATTTTTAAATATAAATATAATTAATTATATTGTACGAAAGTAAATATAATAAGTATACCTGTATTATTAATTACGTTGATAAATTATGAATAGATCTGGTGATGTAGGTTTAGCCAGTTTATTATTAATCGAAAATTAAAGAAAACAATCTGCACTTTGGGCGTGAAAAAAAGACAAAAATATTATAATAGCATTTATAATTTTGGTAGAACCTTTGATTATATAATGTCGGTAGAACTTGTAAATGCTGGCACCCTTGGATGATTTTACTCGGATGAAACCACAGGCACAGCTAGTAATAAAGCACATGTTAGTTTTACGAGTCTTCGGAACTGATTGATATAATATCTTTTATAGATGTGCAATTTCACGCCTATTTGTTTGAAGAAACATCGCCGGATTCCATTTTGAAACTACGTTCATTTTTTTTCTGTTTAACCATTCAGCTGCGCATAGATGAGCGGATCCCACAAAAACGTATTGTAGACACTTTTTAATTGTTATTGGTTTCAGAGTTTTTGGGATTTTGGTTAATTTGTTGTTCATTTTACGACTTACGAGTTTGCGACTCATGAGAAACGAGAGACTTATTATTGATTTCATATGTTAACATACATTTTACTGATATTGTTTTATAGTTTATGGGGGCAAACGAACAATCGGAGCCATTTTCGTGACTACGGACGCCCATAGACATCCGCTTATCCGATACTTTTACTTTCACCTTATTATGTCAATTTCTCTCCAAGTCTTTATTGGACGATAGCTGCAGTTGCCTTTATACAAACGTAGATGTGCGGAAAAATAAACAGAATTAAATAAAAATAAAAATAATCTGAAATGAAATAAAATTATCAATGAAACATTATCATTCAATAAGTTTTCATACGTTTCGAAATTACTGATTAAACGCATTAGTGCTGCTGGGAACCGGCGAGTTAATGTACAATATCCTGGCTATGTTTGCTGCTCAGCCAAAATGTTTTTTGTAAGAGGTAGTGCCATTCTGCATTGTAGCTGAATTGGCCGGTTCCACCGGGGAGGCATCTCTCACTTAGATACCGGCATGTAAGTGACAGACGACAGTCTATGTGAGTTTCCGGTGGCCTTCGAGGGGAAGGACGAAGGGGGGCAACGCATCTATAACCTCTATGCGATGTTTTTGAGTGTTGGTAGTCACTAAGATAACTTCAATCATTGATTTATTTTAGACTACAATGGCAAGATTCCTTTTAGTTAGTGTTCCCTACGAAGTAATAGGTTCAGTCTGGAGTTTGTTTGGGTTCATTCTCTATGGCCTCGGGGAATTGAGAGGTGTTCTGATCTGCAGCTGAATGGAATTGGATGTCGTACCCACGCGGCTTTCACGCAGTTTTCCATTATAGGACTTCGCGCCGAAATTCCAAATTCCACCGTCACCACCTAGATCCCCCGAAGTCTACTACTGTGCACTATATGCGCAATTTCATGCTGCGCACCATTTCGATTTGGAATCAGCTGCCCCCCTCGGTATTTCAGTACCGATACGACCTAGGGATCTTCAAGAAAAGAGCTTATTCTTTCCTCAAAGGTCGGCAACGCATCTGTTAGACCTCTGGTGTTACGGATGTCTGTGGGCGTAGGTAATCACTTTACATCAGGTGATCCAACTGCTCGTTTGCCTCCTATGCTATAAAAAAAAGAAAATCCGTTGAGCCGCGATTTTCTAGGCATAAATGAGTGAAAGAGATAGAGAGATAACGTTACGTACCTTTAATGAAAATACTACTTGTTAATGTCTCTTACTGGTTATACAACTAGACCCACGATCCCCTACTCATTATTAGGCATGGAACGGTTTTTTTATTATTCATCGAGTGTTTGATAATTATTAGGCTTCTTAGAACAGGATTTTTTTTCGGAATTTAGTGTCAAGCGGTGTTTTATTCTCATATCTGCATAAATGAAAAACTAAGTAGGTACCTATTGTAAGTATTGTGGATGGATGATGAAAGTAGTGATTTTTTGGGTTTTGTACCAAAAAGGTGCCAGCTGTAGTATCTAACTAAGAGGAGTACCTCTTGCTCTAAGAGGTCACGCTGCATGCATGCATGTAGCTGAGTTGGGCCTCCACTGGGGAGTGACGTCATGTACACGAAACCGAAGTAAAGTGACAACTGCGCTGTCGCATGTGTGTAAGTATCCGGTGGCTCATGGAGGGTAGGAGGAAACATGGCAAGGCATCTGTGAAACTTCTATGCGAATTTATATGGGCGTTGGTAGTCATGAAATTCGCTCCGTCTCCGCTCGTTTGCCTCCGTATACTAAACAAAAGCATAGCATATTAATTATAAAAAGGTAAAGTTCTGTGTGTAATAAATTGCTATAAATCTTCGGACACTTTTAAAATTTGTGATATAAGGATATCTGCCATCTCAGTCCACCCGCGACCACGGTTGCTGTGAGACTTCTGAAACGTCGGGATTGTTAAATAATAAAAAAAAAAATCTGTCAAAGTTGTATAATTGTAATAGAAAAAAGTTTGTTTGTTTGGTTTGTTTCCGTAAAGTGTCTATCCCCTCTTCGGAAACAAAAAAAGTCATCACGAAATTATATTTCTAGCACTCGACAGATAACGAGCCCATATACAACTACAACTACAAACCCACATAACAATTAATATCATCAATCTAGTTTTAAAACTGAACTATCACTTATTTAACATTCCAAACTCAAAATCCATTTCTCCCCCCTAATTACGCCGCAAACAAACCGAAACAGAAATAAATAATTAATTACACAACCTGAAACGAAACCCTTCCCGTTTAGGGGCCAGATGTTAACAGACTCCGAACAAACCCCAAATATCTTGTAAAGCCACCCACCGAGTGCGTCCGGGGCACAGGTGAGCTCCGAATTACTCGACCTTATGTTCTGTGTACTACGGTTCAATATTCCCTGTACAATATCATGTGTTCTGACTTTATTGCTACCAGAAACTGTTTCTTCTTTATATTATATCGTAAGATGCTCGCGTGCGTTAAAAAAGACTATCCAGATATGAAACGAAAAGGAAATTCAACTTTAATCCAAAGTCATAAAGTCTGAGATTGAAAGGTAAGTTTTTACGCTTGTGCCGTTTTGGTTGACGGCGCGGTATGATATGATATGAAGGCGAGACAGAGAGAGACAGACGCAGGCTCCTCGGCAGACGTCGCGGTTGCCATGGCGACGCATCGATCTCTCCCCGGTGCAGCCTCTATCCAGGTCATTCAGTGCCTTCCGCTAACCTACAATCATTAAGTTTGGTCCACACAGTTTTTCTTTATATCGGTTTCAAAGTTTTTAAAATTGATTTTGAAGGTGATATGTAAAATAATGTGGTATTTTTTTTTTATAGCATAGGAGGCAAACGAGCAGTTAGGTCACCTGATGTAAAGTGAACACCAACGCCCACAGACATCCGTAACACCAGAGGTCTAACAGATGCGTTGCCGACCTTTGAGGAAAGAATAAGCTCTTTTCTTGAAGATCCCTAGGTCGTATCGGTCCGGACATACCGAGATTTGATTATTCCCTAATGTGGTATTTTATTATCTTAGCAAGACACGTAGTTTTGACGTCTATGGGCGGCGGTGGCCACCATCATCTGCTCGTTTGCCCCCTATCACATAAGAAAACATTTATTATTATTGTCAACGATTATCCGGCCACTCTCTATGTTTTGTGGACATTTACGTAGACCTTTATCCTAACTGGTCAACAACATTTATTAAGTAAAAAGATCAGTCCTTATAATTATAGGTAATATAGGGTACGTGGGCAAGCAGGCACCTGTAAAGCCTCAGCCGTACCCCACAGGCATCGACCTCCCACCTGCTCCTAGGTGCCGCCGCAAACCTCCAAACAGCCCCCGAGGACAGGGAGGACGCAACGACACACCGCATCTCCGCTTCCTCTGCGGCCCCACCGCTAACGCATCGGACGGTGCGCCCCCGTTCTGTCGCCGGAGACAGGGCGCACGGCAACGATACACCGAGACACCTCTTCTCCCGCGACATCGCCTGCGGAGGCCAGAATACTCCGACCTCCGCACCTACCCCGGACGCATCCAGAGCGGGTCCATGACCAAGCACACTCGGAGCGTCCCCTCCTGGGACCCCTCTTGGCTTCACCGTGCCACGATCCAAGACATGGTTACTAAGCCCCTCACCACGACAAGGTGGAGATTCGTCTAGGGGGTCATGTCCTATTACTGACGTCAATTAGTGCTGTAGCTTTTCGTGAGTGCTTTGGCTCATTGGGGTGATGAAAAAAAATGGAGAGCAACGCATCTACATTACCTTAGGAGAGAGACGTTTCAGAGGCGTAGTGATATTGCTACACTCCATCCGAATCAGGTCGGGACCAATGGGATGGTAATTGAAGCTCACCAACGCACTGTTATCTATATGGGTCATGATGTTGCGTTTTGTGCGGTTTATGTGAGACTGGTGTGCTTATCAGGAAAGATGAGGAGTAGGAAGTAAACGCATTTTACCCGGAGATCTTCAAGAAAAGAGCTTATTCTTTCCTCAAAGGTTGGTGACGTATCTGTTAGACCTCTGATGTTACGGATGTCTGTGGGCGTTGGTGATTACTTTACATCAACTGCTTGTTTGCCTCCTATGCTATAAAAAAAAACATTTTGCTTTTCGTTGTTATACATGCAACAAGTATCATTCCAATTGGAAACTTCATG
This sequence comes from Calycopis cecrops, assembly GCA_001625245.1. NCBI lineage: Eukaryota > Metazoa > Arthropoda > Insecta > Lepidoptera > Lycaenidae > Calycopis > Calycopis cecrops. The sequence goes on from LUGF01039609.1 coordinate 78,690, forward strand.
GGGATCTCAGTTAGCACAAACTTATCTTTTGTTTTTTTTTATGCAAAAGCTTAATGCACTGAAAAACCGGTGGAAGGATCATAAGATTGTTGGATACAGCCAATTGTGTCCAGCCAGAGACTAACAAGCACTGCAATGGCCTTCAGCCGCCGTGGTGGACAGCCCACAGTGGATCTGTCATTAGTGAACGCAGTAAGGGTCAATTCACACCAAAAGCGCGGCGAAGCGCAGCGAAACGGAGCGCACTTTCAGTGTCATATAAATTTAAACTTTATTTTCATTACTGTAGTACTTATTATCGAATTCTCGCGACTTCCCTAAGAGGCAGTACTACGTGTCATGTGAGGGAAAACTAGATATGTCTCACCTTTCCTTACATTCATACATACATACATACAAGCTGTTGCTTTATACGGATTGAGTGCTGTCTTGACCTCGAAAAAGTGATCATCGTGATAGAAATAGGCACTCAAAATAGGCACAGGATGTGCCAGTACATCATTATACTCAACAGAGTTGACAATTATTGGTTTATGAAGTAATGTATACGCTTCTTCAATACGAAACCAGATATTGTACAAAATCTTACTTACTCACTTCAGTCTTCATCAATCAAGTCAACGTTTTAAAAGTCTTTTAATAACGTTTGTGAGGTATAGGTTATGTGTGGCAATAGTGGTTATGGCAGATCAGCTGTGCGTGTGGCCCCTCGGTTTCACCCCCTTTACATCTATATATATAAAACTCAAACGTGACATAGCCATCTATCAACGCACAGCCCAAACCTTTGGACGGATCAAGCTGAAATTTGGCATCCAGGTAGATGTTAGGACGTAGGCATCCGCTAAGAATTTTAAGGTTTAAGGTTAAGGATTTTTAGAAATTCAACCCTTAAGGGGGTGAAATAGGGTGTTGAAGTTTATATGGATTTCTTAGAAATTAAACGCGGGTGAAACCGCGGGGCACTGCTAGTGTTCAAAACTTCCTCCTATTTCACTCAGTAACCTTCGTGGGCTCGTGCATAACAACTCGTGATCATCAAATACAGACAAACATTCATTTTTATATATGTACGAATAAGATGCTGCTACGAGCTTATTTGTGTGTATATATTTATTCTGTGTATATTATATATTATATTCCTTTCTTTTCTTTTTCTTTATGATATAGGAGGGCAAACGAGCAGCCGGAGCCATTTTCATGACTACCGACGCCCACAAACATCCGCATAGAGGCTGTACAGATGCGCTGCCCTCCTTTCTCCTCCCACCTCCATGGGCCACCGGCTACTCACACACCGCACGAAACGCGACAGCACAGCTGTCACTTTACGCCAGTGTCGTGTAAGCGAGAGGTACCTCCCCGGTCGTGCCGGCCCAATTCATTCAAATGCAGTGTGGCACTACCTCTTACCAAAATGGTTTTTCTTGTTAATATGTTTATGTGGTATTGATACATTATAATCATTACAGTGCCGATGTGATGCTGCGCTATATCTCCAAGCATCTCTACTCTAAGAGCCAATTAAACATAATTGTAACTTTTACACAAATTACACAAAATGTAAAGAATACGAGTCTTTGATGTGCTAACGAAACGTCGACCCAGTTCTTATCCCAAAGACGTCCCGAGGTCTGACAAAAGCAAGAGGCTGGACCTAATAAGGCCACTCGAGAAAACATGGCCGCCTTCGCGCCCTTTCGGCTCCTTTGACGTGACACAGAATGAGGGCAATTTGGGAAACGTAGCAATTTGAGTGGAGGATGTAAAGGTTCTGGAAGGGAGTTGGGAATTGTTTTTTTTTTATTTATGTAAGGTAAGCAATGTACTGCAGAAGGATTATGCCTTGCTTATACGAGCTCCGGAAAGTGACAGCCACGAGGTAACACAAGTGCGTTAGTAGTAGTAACAGTACTAGTTTAACTCGTGGTCTAGTGGTAAGCGTGTTCAACCACAGGCGTGAGGACCGGGGTTAGAGGCCCGAGTCGGATTAAAAAATTGTTATTGCGATTTTTCAATTTCAAATAACAGTCCGGAGTCAGGAAGTCGGTGTTGCACCCCCGTGTCTCGAAGAGCACGTTAAGCCGTCTGCCCTGCGCCTGATTCCTCACCGGTCGTGTCTAGGGAATGTAATCCCGCAGGAAATTATCAATCCCGGTATTTGCGGGACGGGACATTTTCGATCCCGCGGGATCCTGGTATTTGCGGGATCCCGCGACTTTTTAGTAATGACTAACTTTAGTAATTAAACTTCTCAAATGATTAATAACTTCGAATAGCACTTCATTATCATCATCATCATCATCATCATCATCACCACCAGCAGGTCATCCACTGCTGGACATGGAACGTCGTCACTTAAATTAAATAAATCTAATTTTCACAATCACATTTTTAATAATATGCTAACTCATTTAAAATTGACAAAAGAAGAAAAGTAACATTATTTTTAAATTAAAATTGGCAAAAGTAGAGCACTAAACCTTAGACAAAAGTACCTAAAAAACTAATTATCTCATAATAGTAAAAGACTAAGAGGTAGTGCCAAGGTACATTTTAGCTAAATTGGAGCAGCACCACCGCAGTGTCACCTCTCGCCCACATGACACCGCCACGCCAGCTGTGCTGTCGCGTTACGCGCGATTTGTGAATTTCCGGTGACCCATTGGACGACGAAGGGAAGGATGACAACACATCTGCATAACTAATATCTGGACGTCCATGGGCGTCCGTACGATTACCGAATGGCTCCGACTGCTTATTTGCCCTCCTATTTTATAAATCACAGAGTAAAGTAATATTAGATACTATAAATATTATAAAGTGATACAGAGAGAAAGAACGTATAAGTAATAAAACAATATTAGTTGCTTTTCCACACTTTACGCAGCGATCCATACTTTCAACATATATCTTACCCACAAGCGATAAAGTCCCAGTAAACAAATTCAAAGCAAACGTGCGAGCGATCTTCGGTGTCCAATGAAAGCCAGGGTTGTACGAGGTATACAGGGAGTCTGTACAAACAAAGCACTAATCGTCGGAAATTGAGAATAATCACAAAGGCAACTCAGAACTCAGAACGCATCGGACAATACGAAACGAGTGATATTATGAAGGGTAGAGGTTTTTTTTTTTTTAGATAGAATCTACGCTAGCAGAACTGAAAGCCCAGTGCAGCTTCGTCTGTATGAGAGGCGAGTGCCCTAAGGTAGCTCGAGCCTCTGTAATTTGTGGTCGATGGGGGTGCAGACCCCCCCTTCTTTCCCAGCTACTGAGAGAAAGCAAACCTGACTATTGCGATTAATAGGTTATACTATTATTATCTTGGCCGAACCAAGGGTAGAGGTGAAAATGATTGAAGTATCAAGTGACAATTTATCACAAAATTCCCACAGACTACAAAACAAAACGATACATTAATTTAAATTGATTAGAAAAAAATAATTATATTAGTTATTGTTTAGTTTATTGGTTTTTTAGTTTAGTAATGAAATTATATTTTATTATGATACTTTTGTATTCTGCGAACATTTAAAAGTAGGTAGTGCAAAGGTTTTATTTTTCTTTAAATGTTCAATCGATTATTCAACAATTAATCGATTATGTCCTGAAAAACATTTTTTTTTATATTTATCCGTCCCCAAATTGCGAAAGGTGCTGATTTTTTATATTTTTATACAAAAAAATATAACCAATTTTTTTGGACCATTTATTACATTACATTTTGTTCCAAAATATTCAGTCTCCTTTTCGCTCTCTCTTACTAAGGTATGGTACTAATAAGGCTTACTGTAAAACTTCTAAAATGTCGGAATTGTAAAACAAATAAATAAACCGCGAAAAATACTATATAGGACTTAGTTGTATCGTAGCATGTTGTAACATTTATTTATCGTAGGTGCCTCATATCTGGTTGAACTTCTTGCGGGTTGTTGTTTGCCTCCCAGCTGCGAGGAAACTCCCCTAACGTCTCCCTAAACCCGAAAAAACCAGACAGAAAAGTCTTTACTAGTCCGAACTACACTAACAGTATCTGAGGTAGCGTTTTATCATGCTGCCATCATGTAAGAGGTCTGTCCAAAAAAAAAGCAGGTAGGTATCTATTGTGTTTTAGTAAGCAGTAGTGCCATTCCGCAGACGAGTTCTGTCGGGAAAAGGCTGGGTAGGTTCTCTCACGTTTAGTTTTATGGTACAGGGGGAAAACAAGCAGTTGGGGGAATTTTCATGACTACCTTCACCCATCGACATGCGCTTTGGAGTTATATAGATGCATTGCCCTCATTCCCCTTGATATCTACTTACACAGCGCACGAAACGCGACAGCACAGCTGTCACTTTACGCCGGTGTCGTGTAAGCGAGAGGTACCTCCCGAGTCGTGCCGATACAATTGACTGCAATGCAGTGTGGCAATTCTTGAAATGCTTTTATGTCATGTTACTTTGTCGGTGGCCAAATGGGGTATTGGGTTAAGGTCAACGTACGCATATGATGCTAACAGTAGTCTAAAATTCTGTTATATTTTATACCATAAAAACTGATATTTCAATTTACATGACGATGATTACAACCCCTTGCACGGCATGCTCATTAATCACATGCAAAAAAGACAAAACCCGTAAAGCACGGTATCTTGGATCGGGTTCATTAAAAACTGCGGGCTCTCTAATGACTGGCCGCTCGTGTCACGTGACACGCGTCACGTGACGCTCATATTTATGTAAATTGCTGAGAATATGATTAGTCGCGGCGCCTCCCCCCTGATAATCATATTTACTGCCCCCCCGGCGGGAGGGGGCGCGGGGGGGTGGGCAGGGGGGTGGCTGCCGTCTCCTTGGGTGTCCGACTTCTGAGAACCCGCGTTAATATGTTTATGATGTCTGTTTGATATGACTGGTTCGTTTTGTGATGTTATATTTTGATGATTCGTGTAAAGTGATAAGTGTATTAAAAGAAATACATTGCTGTATTTTTTTTATACATTGAGCGAGCGATCGGAGTCTTCCGATAGCTACAGACGTCTGGACTCCTTTCCTCCACCCTACTATGGGCCGGCAACTAACAACCCGCACAATACGCGACATAGTAGCTGTCGCTTCACCACGGTATCGTGTGGGAGTTACCTGCCCGTCGTGCCCGCTTAATACCGCTGCGATACAGCATTTCTGTATCTCTGACTCGCATTACACGACGTGAAGTGACGGTAATGCAGTCGCGTTTTGTGCGGTATGCGAGAGTCCAGTAGAGTCGCAGGTGAAAGAAAGAGAGAAAACATTAATTTGGCCACACAACTGAAAACAACTAAGCAAGATAGCATAAAGTGCCTTCAGGCTTTTTTGACGCAGGGAAAATGCTTTTAGGCACCGTCCAACCGGCCTTGGGTGAGTGCCATGCCACACGATGCGGTGCGGCGCCGCACCGCAGGTCATCTCGCCGGACTACCGACCACACGGTGAGTGCGGCGCCGCAACGTTTTGCGGCACCGTAGCAGCGATGGAGCTTCAGCACGGCATTCTGACGACAGTCTGTATTAAAAAATGGAGCGGGAAAGACGTGTGTTGCTGCTATTATTACTTCGCCATCGACGCAACCGACGACGACGTACGACGCCGCAATACAAACACCCCTCCCCGCCTCGTCTCGATTCCGACGCGCGTGCGGTGCAGCGCCGGAGCGCACCGGACGGCGCCGTGTGCCATACCATACATTTTTATAAGTAGGAAACCGGAGCGGCACCGGTCAGGCGCCGCACCGCCGCCGCACCGCATCGTGTGGCATGGCTCTGAGCCGGAAGGGTGTGTCGGACCCGGCACGGGGCCTCTACCGAAAACCACTGCGAGAGTCTTCGGCCGCTGTGGTGGAGTGCCCCGGATCTATCAGCAACAGGGAAAAAGTGCCTTAAGTCGGGTTATGTTCGGGAAGATTAACATCTGGTTAACCTTTCATCATGTGGATATTTTGGATATTTTCATCTTAGAATAATACCTATATAATAGTACTTAATACCGAGGTAGGTAACGAATTCTATCGCGGTATATTTAATTACTAGCATCCGCCCGCGGCTTCGCTCGCGTGGATTTCGGACTTCAAAAATTATTCAAAATTTTAACTTATTATGTAATTCTGAAATGAAAGCTATTTTAATGTAAAGTTTCATGAAAGTCCGTCCAGTAGTTTCGGAGATTAGCCCGAAAAAACGGACAAACAGACAAACAAAAAAATTAAAAATCATAGAAAAGTGTTCTGTTACTATTTTAAAATCGCCCCCAATTAGTTTTTCGTAAATATATTCAATATAGGTACAGACACTAAAATTTTACTGTTTTATTATATGTATAGATTTGTCAAGCTTGTCATTCCTGAAGCTTAAGCTTTAAAAGCTTCTGATGTTCACAAGTTCACTTCACGAGTTAGGAAAAGTAGGTGCCCGAAGGTTTATAATTATTTAATTGTTCCGATTGTAAAATAATTAAATAAACCACGATAAAACCCGTCAAAGTAGGTTTATTGTAATTAATAATTCGCGTAAACTGACGCCATTGTTTTGTATGAGTTCATGAAAACCATCTACGAAGCTGTCGCTCTATTTACCTACGAGTAATACGAAATTTGTGAGTTTCTATAAATATTTGGAGACACAGTGCCATTTATGCATTGTAGCTAAATCGGACTGGAGCTCTGGAGGCCCACACTCAAATTTAATATCAAAAGTGACTTTGTTCGTTTGTGTGGTGTGTGAATAGACGGTGATGGGCGGAGAAGGGTCAGGCCTCAATGTAATGGGCTCCAGTAGGCACCTAATAACTATATGTTTTAATTGCTTTTTTTTTTTTTTTTCGCGGGGAAATGCGTTTACGCACTGCGATGGAACCTGGGTGGGATCCGACGAGTGTGTGGGGCTCGCGGCGGACTAAAACCCCGCGGGTGCCATCGGCCGCCTATATTGGAGTGCCCCGGATCTGTCAGCGACAGGGCACCCCGACGACTGTTTAGTCCTTCCACCGAACCGAACTCCTTCAAGAGAGGCTTCCTTTCATTTACTGGGCCGGGCTAGCGGCAAGGTTCCCAGCCTGGCCCCTTTGTTCTAATTGATAGTTTGTCCCCCAATAGGTACCTACCATAAAAATTAAAAAATGTTATTAGGTAATGAAATGTTATTAGGTACAAGAGTTAATACTTTGTATCTTTTTAATAAAAGAAAGCTTCACTATTTTCAGATACCGTAGCAATAAAGTTCCGAAGGTAAGAAGCTTCAGAAAAGGGAACTTACGAGAAAGTAGTAGAGAAGTCTCTTTTGTGATTCTAAACATGTGTAATACCTTAATTGTGTGGAGTGTTCTTTATAATCTATACCTACAAAGTTACCTAAATACCTAGGTACATTTTATAAAATCAATGTTTCTTTGTTTGTATATTTGTCCTCTGTCCTCCTCATTTTGACTCTGAAATGGTAAAGCGCTGATGTTGTGGCAACTTTGTTCAAAATTCTCAGAAAAGTTGCCAGGCGTAGGTAGGTCTTCCCCCCATCGATTAATAGCAATGTACCTAAGAGTACCTACCTCAGTACCTATAGATACAAAGTCTGAATTTGCCCTAATATTGTACTTGTTGTAATGCTGGTTTTGTGTAACGGGGCTTTGTATCAGATTATAGAACTTGTACAGTATTCGATTATATTTGTTAAATCATTAATAAGATTTAAGATGTTATATAATAGAGTGTTTTATAATGGCTATGTGTGTGTATCGTGTTTGTAGTAAGTGACAGTTAAAGCACATGTCGAAATATAAATTAGTGAATAAGATATAATATGTTATACAATAGTGTTTTATAATGAGTATAAGTGTGGTTATTGTGTCGGCGGCGAGTCCGCGGGCGTGTCGCGGCGAGCGGCGGCGCTCAGTGTACAGTCACCGCCGCCGAGACAGCGCGGCCGGACACTCGCGTTTCCTCACTGAAAATCGCTTTCCCCGCGGTCTGCGGCGCGCGTGAACAGTGTCCCGCCGACCGCTCGCCTGACACGCCGCGCTCTCATCCCGCGGGACAGGTACGACCCCTGCGCCCGCCCGCGCACTACTGCCGATCCCGCCCGATCTCGCTTGCGCATTCCAAATTCGAAATTCGAAATAAGAACCATCGATTCGGAGAATTTGAATTCAAAAGAACCATTACGTCATTGATGAGAATTCCAAATTCGAATATTCAAATAGAGAATCGATTCGTAAATACCTGAAGTGGCGGCTATGCGATCCAAGGCGGTGGCGAGGAGGCTACACTCTCAAGGTAATAACTTTTCATATATATGCGCGGTAGGTACGGAAGATAAGCTGTGATGCGCTGAGCGCCGCCATTGGTTCATCCCTCCCCCGGCTGACAAGATAGCGAGGGACATCCTCCGGGCCGCGCCACGCCGAAGTGGACCCAACTCCCTCGGCCCACAGATAACTTTAGAGTGCACCGAGGTACAGAGGGACGAGCCCTCTATTGTCACTTGTCATTGGATGCGCCTCTGAGCTTTTCATTATTTATTTACATTATGTAGCGCCTCGACGAATAAATACACGGTTTCCTCTATTATATTTAACGTAGAGTATGTTTTAGATTTATATTTTTTTAGGTAACTGAAAAAGTTTTTACTATATGATTTACATAGGTGTAAGATATCTTATTAAATTTAAATAAATATTTGTGTTTTTTAAGGATTTTGTTCAAGTTTTTGAAGTGAGAACTTCTTTAGCGGCGTTAGGCAGGGAAACATTAAGAGTTATCATCAAGTATGTTATACAATGCTATAGAGTTATCATCAAACTAGATCAATTTCCCTGTGCTACGTACCTATGCCATGTTAATATAGTTTGAAGTCTTGATCTCTATCGGCAGCCCCTGTTACTAAGTGTTTTTATATTTAATATTACGTGTAATTAAATTAGTTTATATTAGGATGATTTTTCTCTATCTCTTCTCGCACAACACCGGTGTGTAGTGATGGCTACAATATTACGTTTCTTGATGTTCGGTAGAGTGTAGGACCTAATATAGATAGTTTCCAAATAGGTACCTGTCTATCCTCTACTACTATAGTGATTAGCCCTAAATTATTATTTCAGTCCTATGCAAGTATGTGTTGGTGTTCGAAATTAAAAAAAAAAGTAGAAGAGAGGAGTACCTACCTACATGATAGAAGCTAGGTTTTTCATTTTGCAATTATTTTTAACGTAGACATTTTGACGATAGAGTAATTACTAATTGAGGGACCGTACGTCTAGACCATCTGCGCTTTTTAGGTATAATATTAATGTTAGTAATCTAGCAACTAGGTACCTAACAGGCAATTTTCTCTCATATTGTTTAGGGAGGAGTAGTATAGGAGTATTTTTTATAATTCTTAAAAAAAACATCTTTATTTCATTTCGTTTCATTGCTGTCTTTTCATTTCTATTTTTTATCCAAAGGCTTTAGGACGCAGGACATGATAGTCTATTACCGAGTTAGATGCCTTTACTTTTTTAAATGTGTGGATAGGATACCTACTCGGATACCATCTTAGTACTATACGGAGATGGTTATGTCAGACTCAAACCGACTAAATCTCATCTTTTCAGTTTCGTTATGCCTCAGAAAAGAATGATCTCTGGATAGCTAGTGCCTCTACATTTTATTACAGCACAAAAATAAAAGACTATTTCTCTACGAGCCTGGCTAAGACAGTTTAGCTATCCATATGATTAATAAAATATGATTAGGTAGGTACATATGCAAGGTGGTAGAATTTTGACGTTCAATATTAAAATTCATTGAATCCTATCTTTTGAATGTAATATTTTCATTTCATAATAATGTACTGTTTTGGAAGAACTGTTGGCATATTTCACTGATACACTTTACCTTAGTAAGAGCTAATGATATTTAACATTACATTGTATGAATTGTGTTGGTTGGTTGGAAGAGATCCCTTACAGAGATAAGCACACCTGTGTACTTCTCTTATATTAATATTAAGTAACTCTTGTATTACATTTCATGTACATAAAGAATAAAAATAAATAAATAAAGAGCTTATGAGTCATATAGTTCGGTCCGACGTCCGGGAAAGGCGACGGGAAGCCGCTAAGGCTCCTGATCTTGACCTAGTGCTAGGGGGAGGCTACATGCTCGTATGTGGCTGTAATATGACATAATGCTATCGCGTTTTGTTAGTTGGCAGACAAGCCACTAATGTAAAAGAGAACAACACGACGGCGGAACAAGTATGTTGTCTATTGACGTCGGTACACGTCAAAAAGCTCCACCAACTCGATCGCTACTAGGAACGTGGTACTATAGGTGGAGATTTTTCACAAAGACAAACAAAAAACAAAAAAATGTACTAGATCTACAAGCGGCGGAGCATGTCCGTGTATATACCTACTGTATTATGGAACAAACGAGCAGTCACATCGCCTGCTAATGGCTAGTGTGCTAAACGACGTAC
>LUGF01039609.1:96841-122445 GCA_001625245.1 Calycopis cecrops
AAGTAGGAGGTTTAGAGAATCCAGGGGGGCGGGGGCAGCTGCCCTGTCCTGCCCCCTCCTCGGTACTCCCATGGACGTGAGCGTAGTTTAGCTGGTGGTACACACTGGTGGTACACTAGATTACTCGATGTGTGGTCTGTTGCTAATAGATCCGCCACGGTCTGAAGGCTCTCGCAGTGACATTTAGCCGCACCCGCTGTGCTGAGTCCGACACTCCCATCCGGTCTGTGCTGAGTCCGATACCGTCCGGTTCACCCGGGGCTGTTGGAAAGTACATAATGCATATTCCCTGGGTAAGTGAAAGGATTAGGTACTCGATATCTGTTTGACACGATTTTACTTGTAATTTTTTTTCATAACTAGACTATTTCTAATTAATTGATTTATTTGAGTTTATACCTTAAATAATGTATTGAGGGGTAAATTCAAATAATTAATAAACTAGGACCACAATTTGCATGCGATATGGGTACCTCAAATACAAGATGGACGCGAATAGTTTTAACGTTCGTTTTTCTCCGCCCAAAATAGGCATATTTCATAAAATATGCCTATTTTGGGCGGAGAAAAACTGTCCATTAATAGGCCAGCGTCCCTTTCAGGTATGTCGCGCAAACAAATGTATCTATACTAATAATATAAAGGTGAAGAGTTTGTTTTTTGTTTGTTTGTTTTAACGCGCTAATCTCTGGAACAGTAGTTCCAACCAGTACAGTAGTTCAAACCGGACCAGTAGGTCCGGTTTGAAAAATTCTTTCAGTTGTCCATTTAGCGAAGGCTACTTTTAAGCGACTGCGATAAAAAAACGCATTCGCTTAAACGAAGTTACGGACTTCCGCTATTTATAAACCGGTATTTATTTATTTGTGTATATTATATACATACATTTATATTCACGCATACGTTGATACATGTTTGAAACTTTTGCGTTTGTTACACATTTTGTAGTTTTTTTTTAAGTTCGTGGCTTCGGTTGGTGTAACCCAGCCGAAACGTCCAACAAATATATCTTTGCTTATTTATGCCAGATCATATATTTTGTTTTCGCTAGTTTAATAAATATTGTTTAAAAATAAAACCCGTAAAGAAACAACAAAATATGCATGTTGGTCGGAGGGACGTTGACGATGGCCAGCTCCTGTATTACTTCTGTATATACATTTCTTTATTTGTTTGTGTGTCGTGATATCTGTTGATATTATCGTGACATTAAAGTGGAACATGAATAACCGTTTCGAAACGCGATAGCCGTCCTTTGTTTCAGTTCTTTGTTCTTACTCGCCACTGGCTAGATGTATGTACCTACTGTCTATGATTATGAACATTTTCCACAGTTTTCTTTGAACACCTTATCGAATTATAAATACCAAGGGATATTCTTATTAGAGCTTAGTAGTTAATAAACGATTTGAGGCTATCACATGTAATTAGAGTTACAGACTAAAATATCTAAACAAAATTTTAAGAATTCGTGATTGTTCTCGTAATCGGTACTAAAATAAACATACTTTGTACTACTATTTCTTTTTCAATGAGGTTTTTCAAAGTTTAATTTTATAGCTAAAGGTGCCTTTAGCCAATTCTTTTAAATGTGTTTTGTTGGAATATTTGATTTGTCTTCGGGATACAGGACATCACACAATATGTCGGGACAATCTTTGCGAATCCCGCCCATCTGAGAACCCTACTTGCAGTGCAGAGAAAGGAAACTGTACCTATACCTTTAAAATAGTAACGTCTTTCGGAATAACACTATAGAAACTAGCCACTACAGAAAATCTGAATGTACTACAAGACAGTTTTTTTAGTGTTTAAGTGTAATATGGCTTTAATCTCTTCTCGTTTCATTGTGAGTAGGCATCAAAAACGCACCTCACTCTGAAATCTATCAATATACTTGCAGCACACTTAGTTCCTAAAAAAAACATAAATATATATTAGATACCTATATTCCGACAAGTGAAAGAGGATAGATGTTTGACCATTTTAGTAGTATTGTTTCTAACATTCCTGGTTCCATTAGAAGCAAGTCCACTAGAATCATTTCTTTTTATAATAATTAAAGTTGTAAGACTGTCTATTTGGCATATCTGGCAAAAACTTTATTCGCCACCGCAAGAAAAAAAGCTAGCGTTTGCAAAAAAAAGTATAGTTTTACTGAACAACAGTCTTCCTAATTCCTAATTAAATTAGTTTTTTGTCTTTAGCCATCTTTAAGCGTTCTTAAATCTGGCCCTGTGACCCGGTCGCAAACCGCTGAGAACATTCGCGACTAAACGAACCATTTCACATGATCAGAGTGCAAGCGACTACATCAGTCACAGTCCAGGACAATGTCTTCCGCAAATAACCAGAACAATATTCAATAAGTGAGGTTTATTCTTCCAGGAATAGTGCTCGTAAAGTTCAGACATGCCTACGGACGGATCCTCGAATCATAATACTGGAGCTCAGCGGAATCCATAATCTTATTTTTGTACCGCACCACGAAGCGTGAATTTCGCAATTACGTGAGCTCGCGCGCTCAGGCGATTGTCACCTCAAGCGTCTAGGGCGTAAACGCGAGAATGGCGTGCGCGCGCTTTCTCAAAATAAACATTTCTTGTCTATACACGTGCGAATGTGGACTTTATCTCGGAGACGCGAGGCTTCCAGGTGCATGAAAGCGGACTCTCTGTGGGTGGAGGAGAGGAGGTAATGCGCCGCGCATGCCGCATCCATTGTTCCCTCCTATAATTTTATCGAGGCTGATTTATGGTCGATTGTTCGCCGCGGACAGTGTGGATATGCGCGGGCGCATGTGTGGGTACCTGGAGGTACTGCGCCCTCGTAAATTGAGAAACGACGTCCTGAACGCTCTTTTCAGTTTTATTTTATAACGAGTTACGATGTTTCTCCGGCCAACATTATCGCAGGATGTTTTGTTTCGCACATGTATTTCGAAATGTTCTGAGCGTTGCGCGTTGTGCGAAAAATGGCGTCGCTGATGGCGTCATTTTATCTTAGTTGTTTAATATCTCATTAGATAATGGAATCATTATCCCATTTCGAGTTTTACGAAATATCTAAAGGCAGGCTATCTAAAAAAAAACGAAAGGAATTTCAGTACATTCCGCTTATTAAGAGGTAGTGCCACACTGCACGCTTGCATGCAGCTGAGTTGGGCCGTAACGACCGGGGAGGTAACTTTCGCTCACGCGAAACCAGCGAAAAGTGACAGCTATGCTGTCGCGTTGCTTGCGGGATGTAAGTAGCCGGTGGCCCATTCAGCGCCGGGTTAAGTTTAGATGGGGCCCGGGATTAAGACTTGATCGGGAGCCTTTTAATGTGTCAAAAAAAATTATCAATCATTTTTTTTTCTATTTGTAAATAATCTAAAAATATATAATATATCTAAATAATATAATATTACAAATAAGTTTCTTTAATCTGTCCCCGGAGAATAAGCAGAGTGGTTGGTTCGTTGTCAGATTGTGAGCGCACGGGAAGCAGTCTCGCTGTTGAGCAACATTTTGCCAACGAGGATCTAAACTTTGGATATCATAACGTCTTTGGCGCTTAATGTTTTAGTAAATTTGGCAACTAAATCATGTGGGTGGTGCCGAAGGCGATTTTTGTAGTTAGTAGAAAACTACTGGTTTTTTTCCTTTACTGTAATATGCAGAGCTTCGTGAATTTCGGTATTAGTGAGAAACCATGGAGAATTGCTGAAGTACGCAATCTGCCATTTTGCGATCTCTGTATGTTGGATGTGTTGAAGCTGCAAGCGTTTCTTCAGAATTGTACCCCGTATCTATGCAAGCTTAAGAATCATTTTGTAGTTTAGAAGTTCGTCCATTGAATGATTTGAGTTTCGTGCCATCAGCCAGTGCCTGGTCTGAAACGGTATGTTTGTTTCAGTACGCTCTGTCTGTTTGTTGTCAAGCTGCTTGTGGATCGGTTTTATTTGCCAATACTATCATCTAAAAGGTAGCACAGTTGCTTGCCTCTCTAGATTACGACCAGACGGAATCACTGATCTCAAACATATATATACATACACATTAGTATTATTTCACTCACCTTTCAATTATAAATAGGTACGCGTACGGTAACCTCAAGCACTCCGACTCCGACATGTTGTCTGTGTCTGAGTCACTTATTTTTACTACATGCTAAGTCGGTCTTTTACCATAAAATCAAACTCAGCTATTTTATTGTAATTTGGTACCCAAGATACAAGCTAAGCTTAGTTTGGGAACCCCTGGAAACGCCGAGATTAAATTTAAATCCATTGTCAATATTAATTATAATAAGTTAGTTTTAGTTTGGTGAGATAATAAATACTTTTTTTCATTTTTTTTTCAAATGCTACAATAATTATATTATGTGTGATGATTGAAGTAGATTCGCAGTATTCAGTGTGCCTGTACACACTTTTTATATTACCCACTATACGCATTACACACATGCCACTTATTCTTAGGTATTATTGTGATAATATATTTTACATCGGTATTTAGATACAATTAATTAATAATCTTTTCGTAATTTTTTTTTGTCACTCGGTTTCGCGGACCCCTGGCTGTAGCCCCGCCAAGCGCCCATGGTAAAGGATGGCAGCTTTATGCGGATGTCTATGGGCGTTGGTTGGCTCCGACCGCTCGTTTATCTTTCTATAACAAAAAAAAATACGACGGACGTCATAAAGCGAGTGATGTGTTAGTGTTTCGTATATTTCAAGTAGGTACCTTTTTTAATTTACTCTTTTCCTGGTGGATTTGGTGAACTATTGGCCACGTGATAATAAGAAAATCTCTGAGAGCGTCTAATAAAAGAGATCTTATTTGGAACACAGTATTTATTTTGACAATTTTGCATTACATTAATTTCCTTTTTGAGGTGTAAGGGGGACCAGCACACTCCAAGAGATGGGCTACATGCATCCCAATACGTTAATTATTATCAGCCGGACGAACGCAGGAGTGCTCGCGATAACTAAAGTCCGGCAAAGCCACTCGTGGAGGAGTCAGGAGCGGAGTGCTTCCGTGAAACTATGAGTTCTAGTGTCTTTAATCACAATGTACACAAGCTTGCTTGGTTTGGGCTCTTTGGAGTCTCAATTGGAGGTGAGTCCCCAAGAGACCAAACCTAGTAACAAACAAATAAACGTGTATTCTGAATGCTCAAGAGAACGCCACTTAGAGGTCAGAGGCTACTTAAATTCCGCTTCATGATTCAGGGCCAAAGAAACCATTATATCTCTCGAGGAGTAGAACGTTCCCAAACAACCGCCACTGCGTCGCAACGGAATTCGGGGTAGCAGGTACAGCAGGAACCTTATATATAAATACACATAAAATATAAGACATGGGGGTGAAGAAGCACAACGCATAAATTAGCCGATATTCACCAAATCCTCTCGATTGTTAGCATATAAAAAAGAATTAGGTTGGCAGTAACTGTTCAACAATACGGCTTGTCCGTTTTCTTTATGGTATACGGGGGCAAAAGAGCAGACGAAGACATTTTTTACGACTATCGACGCCCGTAGACATCCGCACAGTGGCTGTACAGATATTATGATGTACAGATGTATGATATTGGTCCTGGTCCAATTCGGCTGCATATAAGCATACCGTGTGGCACTACCTCTGCACAAACCTCTGTTTTCCTTGGTGTTTTATATATTTCTATAAAACCCCCTTCCGCGACAATTAAGATTAGGTCTCAATAGTGCGCTGCCGATAGCCTATAACAGCAAATCATCAGCTTTAGTGTTTGACAGGCGTTAACGCAACCATTGTGCCGCCATTGTTGTACATTTATGAAGTTGTATTTCAATTTCGATTAGAATTTCATTCACCAACTCGTAAAGGTGAAACGCTGAATGCGGGTGTTGATAGGGCCCAGCTTATTAGAACAAGGTTTTATAGTTCTTCCACCTCAGGAGTGGAAAAGGTAACTCCCTCCCTTTTATGCGCCTCCAGTAACTCTTCCCCACTCGTGTCGGGCCGGGATGGGAACCCTGTGCACTCAGGCACAACGTTGGGACTGGTCCAATGTAGGCCGGATAGTCCCTTAAGGAGGAGAAGACTGGAGGAGTCTTGTAGCCTATATCCGGGACCCTCCACTCAAAGCGCCCGCTGGTGGTCGGTAGGGGCAATCAAACGTCGAGTCCGACACTGTACCCAGAAGCCACCCGGGCTCCTAAGCAGCGTGCGTAACAGCATTACCCTGCATCAACAAAAAAAGGTAACTCCCTCCCTTGGACTACCGATGTTATTTTAACTATAACGCGTGCTCATACGGGGAAAAGGGACCCTGCGGTCCTTCTGGCAATAATAGTAATAGTCGAATTAACTATTATAACTCTCACGTCGTCAAGGGATTCGCCAGGGAGGAGCAGGAGAGGCAGCTGCCCCTCCCTAGAGCTAAGGCTTATAATACAAGAGTGCTTTCATTTGTTTTTGGATTTACCCTGGACTCGCACATAACAAAAACATTTAACATTTGGGTATAGCAAAATTGGTCCCAAACTCGGCATCTGCTAACACAATAATTATATTAAGTTAGCACCGGTCTTCCGCTTTCCGCCACACACACACACACACACACACACACACACATATAGGAGGGCAAACGAGCAGCCGGAGTCATTTTCATGACTACCGACGCCCACAAACATCCGCATAGAGGCTATACAGATGCGCTGCCCTCCTTTCTCCTCCCACCTCCATGGGCCATTTTACGCCGGTATCGTGTAACCCCGGTCACGCCGAATTCGGCTGCAATGCTACGCACCACGCGGCGTCTTAATCAGCTACATCAGACTGTGTCATGTGGCAGGAACCTGCACACAATAGCATTCTGCAGTGAGTCAGAGATAAGAGAGCACCTATCGCTGAGATCACCGTTACACTCTTTGTTTGAACATTTTTCAAAATACCTACATGGGAACATTATCGTGAATGTTTCTTGTAATACAAGGCGGGAGGGGAAAATTATAAACATGTTTCTTATAAGACAAGGGAGGATGGAAATTAGTAATTTGAAATTATTCATGTTTCTTATACTATTGTAAGGAATGCTACCGAAACCGATATACATCTACAGAATGTTATAGAGTATCATATGTTGCCTTCATACAGGAGAACGTTTCTTAGATACTAGCTTCCGCTCGCAGCTTCGCCTGCGTGGATTCAAAAATGGAGGTTCTCAATTCTTTCGAATGAAAGATTCACAGCTGCTCCCCCGTAGATGATAGCTTGATAGTATACTCGTAATATAGTCTGTATATTGACCCGACTCCATCCAGTACTTTTTAAGTTTAGCCCGGACATACACACAGACAAACAGAAAAAAAATTGTAAAAATTATATTTTTGGCTTCGAATTATATCGAATGTAGATCATGCCCCAAGTATTCTTTTAAAAAAATATTCAATGTACAGTTTTGAATTTTGATTCTATTATAATGTATAGATAGTGAGCGAGTAAGTGTATAGATAGCATTGAGTCTTCGGGCTCATACCAACGGGGGTGGTAGCTATTTTTGGGGGTTTGTACTGACCAAAAGACTCCTGCAGCTTTTTTGCTCCTTATATAAAATCACAAGCAGAAGAATAATTATATCATACAGAGCCTCTTTTTATTATAGAATAAGCGGGCAAACGAGCAATCGGAGCCATTCTCATGGCTACCGACGTCCACAGACATCCGCATAGAGACTATACGGATGCGTTGCCCCTCTTGTCCTCCTCCCTCCATAGGCCACCGGCTACTTACACACCTCACGAAACGCAACACTTTACGCCGGGCTCGTGTAAGCGAGAGGCACCTCCCCGGTCGTGCCGGCCCAATTCGGCTACATGCAAGCAGTGTGGCACTACCTCTTACTACAAACTTTCCTTCCTTCCCTAAAATGTCCCAGCGACTCAAAAGCCCGACTAAAGACGACAGTATAACCGTCACTACGCCTAGATGTGATAAATTCCCTGCTGAATACCACAACCATTAACTGAGTGGTAACCATTTTAGGGATTACCTAGTTACACTGTTGTGTATTCATTGTTTTTTTTGCCTGTTTTAATATTATTGTTTAATTTAATTTTTTATTTTTTAGTTTTAGTGTTATTTTATGCATGTATTGTTCCTCTTTTTTGTTCATAGTTTTATATGTGTTAATTTATTAATGTATATAACAGTGTAATTATTGAAAACCTAAATAAACTTCTATTATTATTATTATAAATAGGGATCTGTACCGCTGAGGGCTTTGTTCTATGTAAACAATTCCGAAGAGTGTTATAATATATTATCTGATGGACATTCGGATTTTTAACTGCTTCGTTATGTCTTGTGATTGTAATCAGATTTCATCCAATATTGAGCAAGAAGTTTTTTATTTTATGGAATAAGGACTCCGAAATCTGTATTGTCATATTATCATGGATTTCCTGCGTACTTCCCCGGTCGAACCAGCCCAAGCTACAACGCACCGTCGAAGCTCTTACTTATTATTTCCTACGGTCAGCATTTCCCTCGTCAATCGAACGTACTCAGCGCTGTCAATAACAGTTTACCAAACAGTTATAGCGCCAGTTAAGTATAACTGAGTCCCTGACCTTTGGAGACTACCTCACTTCCGTAAGTGAGCGACCCCCGCCGCTAGATGGCGCATTGTGCCGATAGACGGTAATGTCTTAGCGAAATACTGGGTATTATTCTGAATGTGCGAATGGGTGTAATAAGGGCATTAGATATGAGTTATTTTATGGTTTCATCATAATGCCATGGCTGGTCTCATGGTCAATTAATTAGAGGTCCAGTGAAAGTCGTAGGATTATTCCAACGCTGGAGTTCGCGGCATCGTATGATACGGAGGTAATAAGGTCCGACGTAGCCTCTGTATATTCAGATCTCATGCCATCTCCTCGACTTCACCAGGTTTATTAGTCTGTGACTCCACTCCCGATGAGTCTCACAAACAGTACATTGCTTTTCTTATAATTATATATCAATTTCTCTTCATCAGACATGTCCACTGCTAGATATAGGCCTTCCCCAAAAAGCGCCAGAATTCTCAGTCAAGCGTCACAACTCACGTGAAAGAATAAATAATAAAAAAAGTAGAATTAGACTACTACGTGGTCCAGTGGTAAGCGTGTTCAACCACAGACGAGAGGTCCTGGGTTCGAATGCCGGGTCGAACCGAAAACTGATATTGGGAATTTTTCAATTTCTAATAACAGTCCGGAGTCAGGAAGTTGGCGGTGATACCCCCGTGCCTCGGGGAGCACGTTAAGCCGTAGGTACTGCGCCTGATTTCTCTCCGGTCGTGTCGGACTGCCGTCCCATCGGAATATGAGAAGTAATATAAAGCTCATCTAAAGAAAATCGAATAGATGTAAATAAACAATAATACCATTGAATATTTAGTTGCCAGATCCTATGATTTGATTTTTTCAAACTCTTACGAAATAAAAAGTAATGGATTTGTCGACGCAAATGAGTAGTGACAGGGTAACATGCTCAAAGGCCTTTTTAATTATCTTACAACATAGTGTATTTACCACCCAAGTCTGATATCAGGACTTTGACTAGGCTAACTGAGTTCTTCCTATATGTCATAGGAGTAACGAGCACGATTTAGACTAAACTAGTTCTTCCCACGCTCGGTAGGATAAGCCAGTTTAGGGTAGGCCCAACTATATCCTCAGCCGGACATTCCCTAAGGAGGAGGAGTCTGGCCTTTTCACCGAGGCCAGTTTGTCGCTGGCGGCGCCCTGTGCTTTCAGATCCGGGGCCCTCAAATCATAGCGGCTGAAAGCACCCGCAGGGGAGTAGTCGGTAGGGGCAACCCAGTTGTCGAGCCCGACACTGTACCCGGTTGAGCCACCCGGCTCCTGGGTAGCGTGCGTAAAGGCATTCCCCTGCGTCAACAAAAAAAAAGATCCTGATATAAATAAGTATACGCACATCAGGATGAAATAGTATGGCAGAGGTGCTTGTTGAAGTGTTCTAGTTCATTGAAGGGCACGGAGCGAGCCCTTGCCGCAGGGCGTTGAAGCGTCGCTACCTCGTAGCGGCGCAGGAGTGGCCGCTAGGGCTTCGGGGGTTAGGTCTAAGGTCGTCGAAACAGGCCCCCAGAACAGTAGTCTGATTTGATATGAAGGATTGGCCAGCCACAGAGGCGCCCTGTTGTTCACATTGTGAAGTATCTTAACCAAGGCGGTCAGAATCAGGCACACACGTCTCCAGAATGTGCCAGAATACCAGACCCATGTCAGGTGGTATCTAACATACAAGTTTATCACGCGTAAAAAAAGAAAGCTTTATCCTGTAGACATTCAACTAGCAAGCTTTTTAGCCTAAACCTCCGCGTAAAATTACGCTGCCGTAACTACTAAGACAGGACAAGTATAAAACTCCGTCGGGACAGCTAGTAAAATATGAAATTTGAATAACTTATGCGCTTGATACATGTTTTTATGGGAATAATAATAAAGGAGGGTTATTGTCCACCGCAATCCGATGGTATCTCACCGGACGGCGTTATGATAATACGAGCTATGATAATAGCCTGCGGCACGAACCTGGGTGTCGCCGAGTTGTGCCGATCATCACACATAATATGCTACCTAAATCACATACTACCAGTGGATGTGCCGCGGCAATTCGCGTTTATTCAACTCTAGAACGAACTTTTTTAATTGTTTGTTGCCTTTATTGTCACGTCTATGACTGGTGCTCTTCAAATTGAGACCTTAACGGATTTTTTATCATTCCATAATCAATGGGACTAAAATTGGCTTTATCATAATCATCATCAGACAGACGTCCACTGCAGAACATTGGATGGACATGGACTTACGCTAATGAAATATGAGATTACCTTTATAAATAGAAATAGAAATAAATTTACGATGTTACTCGAATGATACAAATTCATTTCTGAATGTTCAAATTAATTTAGAAAGAAAGAAAGAAGAAGAAAGAAAGATTTTTATTGGGAACAATAACAATTATCAAATTTACAATCACACATTAATATATATAAGCAAACAAACTTGATAAGAGTACTGTGAATAAAAACTGTGAAAAAAAACAATAGAGGTAGCCATTTAGCGGATGATAGAGCTTTTACTACTAGTAAAGTTCAAGTAACCACACACCACACACACATATACAGGAGGACTTTTCCTAATAACATGGGTATCAAGAAACTGAACAATCGGGAGATATATAATTCCGCCCGCGGCTCCCGCCCGCGGCTTCACCCGCGCGGATTTCGAAATTCAAAAATCCCTATAAATTTTTACTTATTATGCTATCCTGATATGAAAGTTATATTACTGTAAAGTTTCATGAAAATCCGTTCAGTAGTTTTTGTGTGAAAGAGTAACAAACATACAAACTTTCGCATTTATAATATTAGTAGGATTGCTTTCGTGTGGGTATACTACGCGAATATCATTTAGGTATTATTGTAATTCTTTGGGAGGGTATTTTCGGGTTGATATACTTGCAGACACTTTAACCAACATACATGAATCCATCAAATATTTTGTTCGTTGTAAATGTTTAAATAAAATGATCGTTAAGGATACATACAAACACACGCGTTTTCAATCACCATTACAAGATAGATATAAAATCAATTCCTCTTAGAGAACGACGAAGTCTAGAGACGTTTTCCGTTCACAATAGCTCGTCCGACAGTCGGCACTATCAATTACGTTATCACTTGATCGATGGGGACGGCGCGGTGCTCCCATTGTGCCGTGATCGATCGTGATCAGACCTTGGGTCCATCGATTGATACGACAGATATTTACTCAACACACGGCCGTTTTCATATTCATTGCCGTAGTTTAAGTAGTGGGTGATGTCCTAGATATGCAGTATTGACGGAGCGAACTAAGAAAGCTCTCTGGTATTACACTGTATTTAATATTTTACAATCTATTTCTTTAGATAAAAGAATAAAATAGGGTTGCCAGTAATATTTTATTTGACTTTTTTTTCTGGAAACTTATTAAGCTATTTATAATGTTATTTTAATAATTATCAAATAGTTATTCATTAGTGCAGTTGATAGTTATTAATATATTTTATTTATATTATTTTATTTTTCTTGGTTCCTCGTAATGTCACGTTGTCTGTACCTTTTTTTTTATAGAAATTGTCATTGGTAGATAGACTTTATAAGTCAGGTATGTTCACGTATGTTAGGTTAGGTTATTGTATCTCTTAAATACTCCCGTGCAGTGTACGTTTGCCCTCCTATCCAAAAAAATGTGATGTCTGCGGAACCAAAGAAAAAAAATAATCTGTATACAGCATTCATGATATTATCTAGATGAAGTGAGAAGATTAACAGCATTAGACGGGCCCCGGCGTCAGATTAGCTGATGGGCTGACATTTCCCAAGCGCGGCGGTTTCCGGGAAAACGTTTCCGTTACGTCTGCAGATGTTTTTCCTAAAAATTTTCCTGTGTTAATCTCATCAATGTCCCTGTGTTATTATCCCAATAATATTAACAAAAAACCGAAGTCTATCGTAAATTTGAAGCACTAAACCGGTTCGAAGTTCATATTCACAGGCTGATATCTACGGAAGGAATTAGGGTTCACGGTATGAAGCCTTAATTTTTCTTCCTTCCCATCCGATAAAAAAGTATACTATGTATACATATATAATATATTTTGAAAGAGGTCACGCTGCATGCATGCATATAGCCGAACTAGGCCGGCACGAGCCGGAGAGGTACCTCTCGCTTACATGAAACCGGCGTTAAGTGACAGACAGACAGACAGATAGCGTTTAATGCGGTGTGTAAGTAGCGGGTAGCCCATTGAGAGAGGAAAAGAAAGGAGGACAATGCATCTGTAAAATCAGTGGTTCCTAACGTTTTCAATATTGGTACCCTTGTAATCTATGTGGAAAACTGATTTTACCCAGCTTCTAAAATATTATCCAAATAACTCTGTAACTTTTTAAAATTATTTTGCCATCCTATAATTAGATTATTCGTTACCCCCGTGACATTACCGAAATACCCCAGCGTAATTACCCCCAGTTAGGAACTCAGGCTCTATACGAATGTCTATGGGCTTCGGTAGCCAAGAAAATGGCTTAGATTGGTCGTTTGCCCCTTATACCACAAAAAATATACTTTGTTACGTCCAATAAACAAACACATTTCTGACTTAAGTGTGATTTTACGGTTTAGGAATATTTGTAAATTGTCCTGTGCTCTTCGAAGCGAATCTCATAAACAGAACAATTGTCTCATCGATGAAAGGAAATCAGCGCAGGATGGCAACGCAACTGCAAAATTACAGATGTCTGTGGGCGTCGAAAATGAAGTATGAAACATAGGATTGTGATAGGATAATCGTTGAATTAAAGTAACTTTTTATAGAGTGTTTCACTACTTATCCGCTTGTATGTGGTAGGTATGTTCTTATTTTACTTATTTACTTATCCACTTGTATGTAGGTATGTTCCTACTCTACTTATTCACTTATCCACTTGTATGTAGTGTGCTCTTACTCTACTTATTTACTTATCCACTTGTAAGTAGGTATGTTCTTACTCTACTTATTCACTTATCCACTTGTATGTAGTGTGCTCTTACTCTACTTATTTACTTATCCACTTGTATGTAGGTATGTTCTTACTCTACTTATTCACTTATCCACTTGTATGTAGTATTTTCTTACTCTACTTATTTACTTATCCACTTGTATGTAGTATGTTCTTACTCTACTTATTTACTTATCCACTTGTATGTAGGTATGTTCTTACTCTACTTATTTACTTATCCACTTGTATGTAGTATGTTCTTACTCTACTTATTTACTTATCCACTTGTATGTAGGTAATTTCTTACTCTACTTATTCACTTATCCACTTGTATGTAGTATGTTCTTACTCTACTTATTTACTTATCCACTTGTATGTAGTATGTTCTTACTCTACTTATTTACTTATCCACTTGTATCTAGGTATGTTCTTACTCTACTTATTCACTTATCCACTTGTATCTAGCTATATTCTTACTCTACTTATTCACTTATCCACTTGTATGTAGTATGTTCTTACTTTACTTATTTACTTATCCACTTGTATGTAGGTATGTTCTTACTCTACTTATTCACTTATCCACTTGTATGTAGTGTGCTCTTACTCTACTTATTTACTTATCCACTTGTATGTAGTATGTTCTTACTTTACTTATTTACTTATCCACTTATATATAGTGTGCTCTTAATCAATTTATTTACTTATCCACTTATATACAGTGTGCTCTTAATCTATTTATTTACTTATCAGTTTGTATGCGGTTTCTGCGTTGCAGCCGACTTTGGCCGGCACGACCGGGTCACAGGTGTACTGATACAAATTGACGGCCATGCTGTCGTGTTTCGTATGGTTTATGAAGTTTCGGTAGCTTATTAAAGGGGAAAAGGGAAGGGCCATAAAAAGGCCACGTTGTTTAAACATAAAGTTCTGTCCCACGGGCTCTTATCTTCTAAATATTCAGACATTGTATAGTAACCCTTTGTGTACACCTCCTTTTTAAAACTGATTTAAATTTATTAAATGGTAAATTTTGTATGTCAACTGGGATCTTGTTGTAAAAACATATACAACAACACAAGGGGGGACATACTCGTTTGCTCTATACCATAAAAAACCTATCATTTGTAGCGAAGTAGAATGGGAAGCGTCCATTGACTGTATTTTCAAGTGTTTTCTTCAAGTTTACCCAAAAGTAGCCACGACAGTACTGTTTATTTATATCGCACAGCAATATTGAAATGCCAGCCATAATATGCTCAAATAATGAAGACAAAACAACGGTGTGTTTATCTTAGAGGCACGGACCAGTCTTGAAAGGTCTTTATACTTTTTACAGTGTCAATTATTATGTTGTTTATATACTTTGTTATATTAGTTAGTGTTTTAATTATTAATTTATTATGTCATAATGACGGCTGTGGAAGGTACATGTAGAGAAATCGTTTAAATTAGAAAATCTAAAAGTATATTTGAAAGCACGGAAAAATCTGTACATTTTTATATCTTCAGTTTGGATATTAAAAAATACCTTGTGTACCTAAATGGTATCTTGATAAGCTAAACGACGATGTTAAGGTATATATTGAAGAAGTTATGGGGTTACCTAAATTACACTGAAAATATAAGTATAAAGTAAGCTATATTTTATCATTTTTTTGATTTTTATCAATTTCCGAACACCTTTGGTTCAAATGGTGACTTTTTTTAAGAGACTGGTGACTTCTTCTTTAGCAGCATACTAAAAGCAGTATAAACATAAAATAATTTCCCACCTATCGAATGCATCTGCATATTTTTTGTTCAATAAATAAAGTATTGTCTCTTACAAAATTCGTCTATTACCAACCTATTGTGACAAAAATATATGGCGGATGAACCATTTCTCTTTCTTTTCTTCTTAGAGTGCTGCTGACAAATAATGGATGAGTTTCGGGAGTCGGGATTTATAGAAAATATAAAATATAGAATAGATATAGAATATAGAAAGAAAGTAGAAAAAAAATATAAAATAATATGACCAAAATAATATACAAAATGACCTGTATTTTTCTAAGATTTCTTAAAAATTAGTTTAGAAGATATCGACCAAAACTGAAATGCTTCTTTTATATTCTTTAATAGTTCTTTTGATGGATCTATAGAAATAGAATCCGTTAAAAGAATCATTATCATCAACAAAACTCCTGTAAATATACGGAAACTAACTATATCTTAAATAAAATATAATTTTTGTATGCATTTTTTTTCTACGCATTATTCCGCAACGTTCTTAAATTTTAGAAGCAGTATGTGTAGTTCTATTCAAGTCAATCGTTTTGAACTTTTTACTCGGATGGGATCAATCTCCTACAGACCTGACAGAAGGCTGTCGCGTCGATGATGCTATACGCAGTACATGTAGTTTATTCAAGTCAATCGTTTTGAACTTTTTACTCTGATGGGATCAATCTCCTACAGACCTGACAAAAGGCTGTCGCGTCGATGATGTTATACGCAGTATGTGTAGTTCTATTCAAGTGAATCGTTTTGAACTTTTTACTCAGATGGGATCAATCTCCTACAGACCTGACAGAAGGCTGTCGCGTCGATGATGCTATACGCAGTATGTGTAGTTCTATTCAAGTCAATCGATTTGAACTTTTTACTCAGATGGGATCAATCTCCTACAGACCTGACAAAAGGCTGTCGCGTCGATGATGCTATACGCAGTATGTGTGCAGTAATCTGGGGTTCATTAGCGCGCCTCGATAGCCGCGTCCAATTACGCGCCTTTATCACCAATTAGCTCTTTACGATGCTCCGGCGCTGTTATCAGCTGCCCGCCTACATACACCGTACCTACCTATATCTTGCTACGGACGTTGTTGCGAGATCTCGCCGCCCCTACTACGCCTAGAATGTTTGTAGGGAAACCCTTGCAAGGGCTTAATGATATTAGTGGGTATGATGCCACAGACCACATTACCTGGATATTAACCATTACCTGGTGTGTGATAATAATAGTTACATCACCTATTTACTTTGTGATATCATGATATATTTCTCTCATCTGCAGGAGTGCAGTTGATTCCTCTTTCGGCCCAAACCTAGTTTCGTTACCCGACCAGCTGCATTTTATTTCTCTTCACTTTCACGGTATTAATGGTCAGAACTGGTCAGAAAAGAAAAATTACAACTCTACTGGCCCGGGTTCTGTTCATCTGACGCCTCGTGGATTAATGGCAAGTGTGTTCAAACACAGACGTGAGGTCTCATGAAGAATTTTCATGAGAAATTTTGAGGAGACGTGATATTTTTTTTCTATTTCTACATACGGAGTCAGGGTTGATTTTTTTTTTATGGTATAAGGGGGCAAATGAGCAGTCGGAGCCATTTTTTTATGACTACTGACGCCCATAGACGTCATACGCATAGAGGCTATACAGATGCGCTGCCCTCCTTTCTCCTCCCACCTTCACGGGGCACCGGCTACTTACAGACCGCACGAAACACGTCAGCACAGCTGTCACTTTGCGCCGGTCATGTGTAAGCGAGAGGTATCTCCCCGGTCGTGCCGGCCCAATTCGACTGCATGCAAGCATACAGTGTGGCACTACCTTACTTACCTTACTTCCTAAAAGATTTGCCCGTATTACACCCCCGTGCCTCGAAGATCACGTTAAGCCGTCGGTCCTGCGCATGACTCCTTTCAGGTGTTGTCTGACTGCCGTCCGATAGGAATATGTAGAACAATTAGGAGATAGAGAATGCACTTATGTCTACGCACACTGTTCGGCGCAGTAGGCTTGACTCTACAGACCATACACGCCGATGTAGCCGACATTCGTCTAATCGTCGTCATCTAACATTGTCGTTACCTTGTTGAAGATTTTTCTTGCGTTAAAAATATCCAATACCTACACCAATATTTTAGATTTTAGGCGGCGTAAGTATTAAGATTAAGTCCGCATGAAAATTCTAGAAATTATGAATTTAGTTCCCATTTTTAAAGATGTGAACCATTTATAGGTACAATAAATCTGTTCCACATTTATTGGTTGTGGTAAAAAAAATTACCTACGATAGTAATTAAAAACAAAATAATAAAATTTACACTATATTATTAATTAATTTTAATTATCCATGTATTAAGTTATGCAGAGCCACTCGTGTTATTAAGACGAAAACAGCTTTCCAGCCTTTCAGGCTGTAGCAGCGAAAATACGTAAATCATTCACAAAACCATCACTCTCTTTTCGCAGTCGGTAAACAGCCTTTACACGAAATGAAGGAAATGTCATTGACAAAAAACGACAGAATTCCATAAAAAGATTAAGAATTATTATGGCCATTCCACAATTCTTGATCGGTATCAGGGCCGGCTAAGGCGAGCAACGCACCGAAGATCGCTCGCCCATAACTCACGGGTCACGAAGGCGGAGTTAATGAGGGCTCATAACGATATAGCTTCCATTATCAACAAATAATTAACCCATATTATATTAAAACTAATTCGCCTTAGAATATAATTAAGCTTAGGCGACTTCTGTTACGTAACAATGGTAGTCACGCGAAAACAGAACACTCACAAACACTAACACACACATACATACACACACATACACACAAACACACACACACCGAACTGTGTAGGTTCGTCATCATCTGCCTGCAGCTGTTTATTGCTTCTTTCAATGAAAACCAAGA
This sequence comes from Calycopis cecrops, assembly GCA_001625245.1. Taxonomy (NCBI): domain Eukaryota; kingdom Metazoa; phylum Arthropoda; class Insecta; order Lepidoptera; family Lycaenidae; genus Calycopis; species Calycopis cecrops. Next base: position 115,100 of record LUGF01039609.1, read on the forward strand.
AAGAGAGAATAGTTTATTCCGTTACTTCCACTTATATCATAAATGTGAATGTAAGTTTCGTCTTATTAGATAGAACAGAATTAATTGTATTTCAGTATGCATATTTTCCTGTAGTAGGACTTCTGGGAGAAATTCTACTATGAAATAAGTAGAGCAATTGTATAATTTTTAATAATATTAAGTTTATAATATATGTTACCTAAGTACATTAACTGTTAAATAAATGAATTAATAAATAAGATACCTTTAATAAAAAAAAATACGGACGCTGTTGAAACCGAGGGTAAAAGCTGTTAAGGGAATATAATATTTGAAAATCTTTCTGGGTGACAAATGCCTAGAAAAGAAAATTCAAGAAAAAAAAACAAATAATAATCCGCAACGAAGTAATAAATAAAAAAAGGTAAAAGACAAGTGAAGGACTCATATCCAGGCCACAGATGTCGTGCGGGAGGGTAGTTATGGCACTTGAAAGTTGCCAGCTTTATAGCAGCTACATAAACGGCAACAAAGTTGAAGGTAAAATGAGACACAATTAAAATACTAATTATTTGTGTGGAAAAAATATGCATGGTTATATATTCTTTGAATTCTTTGCGAATACAAATACGACTTGTGAGTACTTGTCTTTAAATGCTCTAATAGAGTATGCTTCTTGATGGCATTATGTTGTTAAGTGTCTTTGTCTTCATTTAAACTAGCCTTACGAAGAAGCCACAATAAGACTAAAATCTTTCTAATGAATATGAATGTACTAATATTGTTAACTTCGTATAAAAGATACGATGCATCGATAGTTCACTGAAATGTTTAAAATTACAAGTTCAGACTTAGGTTTTAATACCCAAACCCAAAGAATTAACGAACAGAAAAATGGGAATCCTTACAGGATCGATCTCTGTTTGTCAAGGAAACCTAGATTTAAATCTATGTTCTTTTTGTGCTTCAAGAGATTGCCAATTTGATATACATTTCACCGTGATCTACAATCAATAAAAAAATAATTAGTTATATTATAGTTATATATAGATGTAAAGAGTGATGTAATAAAAATTGAACAATGTAATCCTATAAAGATTCCATTTTCGCTTTTAAGATAATGAATCTTTTAAGGAATCTTTTGAGATAAGGAACAATGCATTCTATAATTAGTCAAACAGTTTCGTCCGTAATTTTAGTACAAAATATACTAAATCAATTTCAATTATCTAGTGTTCGCTGGTGTCTTATTTGAATATTCTCTACTCATGCTAGGAGCGTGTCCAATAAATAAACACTAACTACCACTGATTCCTGAAACCTGGAAGGAACCCAGTTCCCGCTACTGCTTCCTGTTCCAATTGAATATTTTCGCACCGCATTAGACAGGGGTTCCTTATCTACCGGCTCATTCGTGCCATTCTCTGCTTTCGTGACGGAATTTGTGGGATTTCATGTAGTCCGCTCGAAATGATTGTACATTGAGCGGCTCGTAAAGCGAACTAGTTCTTTCGTTCTTTCCTGTCATAACGTTACGAATATAAAGCAGGCCGATAAAGCTTATAATGGTTTGAATGTTTTGAGTTACTTTTATTGTAATTTGTTTATTATGTAATTAAATTTTCAACAACAGCATCATCGACGTCTTCAAGACAGATCCTTTACAACGTAGGCAAATCCCTGCATAGTAGTCTTGTTTCGTCTACGTTCATCACTCTTTCATACAAAGTCTTCGGTTCCGAGGACACTTGACACCATTAGACAGTATCCTATTACATTCTTATCAGATCATACCATATTATGTCCGGGTTTTCCCGGTATCTAAATCCATCCATAATCATATTAGTCAATTTAATTTTTTATGACTTGATTTGACTTTTTGTCGTAAATGATAATGAGGTGTAAAATGGACGGGAACGTAACCAGTAAAAGTCACTAAAGAAGAGAAAATGATTTTTATTGGTTTTTATGTTTTTCTTAATTACAGCAAGCGATTAGTTACATAATGTGCTTACATGTAAATTGACAAAATTTTCAAAGTTACATATAGTTGGGATTGGAACCCAAAACATTCCACTCGGAACTCTGATTCAAAGCCAAGTCCTGATCCTAGATGCTTACCTTGAACCCTTAAACATAAATATTACGGGGTGAATAATGATAAATAAAAAAATCCTAAAACAAACCCATCGTTGAGACTCATTCGTCCCCGCGCTACATTTAATATATTCACAACAATTATACGCGCACAATCACAATTTCCTATTAGATGCGTGAGCGGGCTCCATAAAGCGGACAACCTGACGGATTTCATGATGATAAAGAAAAGGGCTATATCAGAAAACGTACTTAAGCGAAACTAAACAATATTTTCATTTTTATTATATCTTATCCACAGATCTTTTATTTATCAGGGATCAAAGGCTAAGGTTTAATTAGGCTGCGGTCACACGCACGGACCTATCTCGCCTCTCAGCTGTCCGCCTCCCGTTCTAGCTAGTGTGGAGTATTCGCGTGTGTGCGGCGGTAAATCAGTGGATTGTCACTGTGGTCAACTTATAATTTTACTGTCGCGGCTACACGACAGCGCCGCACGCGACTCTCTTTTAACGTCCCTACTCCAATTACTGTGGTATTTTTCTACGTCTTACATTGTGTCTGATATTTATGTAAATGCTGTATTTTATTTATTACGTAAATAGATAGAAACCTGCAGTATAGTTTGTATTATAAATGGTTTATGAATTTTAGAAATGGATAGAACCTTCCATGTCTGCCCTTGTGGAAACTAATCTTCAATTATGAATCAATTTGGAGTTGTTTTTTCGTCATAAGATAAATTGATAATGATGTCATCAGGCTTAAACCGAGTCTCACGTTAGTTGAAGTTTTATTCGAATAATGAAAACTCTAAAGTTTCTTCGTCGGAATTTCTTTGGCTTTTAAGCTGAAAGTTTTAAATTTTTTTAAAAAGGAACAAACAAGAAGCCTTTTAGTGATTGCATCGACAGATATAGACATCTGCTGAAGCCTGAACTGCTATATAATACATGTGTTGTCCTCCTTTCTCTGTCTCCTGCCTCTGATGGGCCATCGGAAACTCACAATCCGCATGAAACTGCAAAGCTGTTAATTTATGGCTAGGTACATTATGTCCTCTCCCCCGTCGTGCCACACTTATTCAGTACTGTGTGTAGCGCAAGGCACCGCTGACATGCTCCTAACATAGTCTAAGCCTTCTACTATTTTAATCAAAGTCAATAAAGTGAATATTAAAAGCTGATTGATATTAAGTAGGTTTCGTTCTTTCTTTATTTGGCACACAAACATAGAACACAATACAACGATGATATTTAAAAAAGAAGTGACAGCGTAAAGTGACAGCTGTGCTGTCACGTTTCGTGTGGTCTGTAAGTAGCCGGTGGTCCAGGGAGATGGGGGAAAAAAGAGGGCAGCGCATCTGTATAGCCTCTATGCGGATGACTATGGGCGTCGGTAGACATGAGAATGGCTCCAACTACTCATTTGCCCCTATATGTTACACCATTTACATGTTTAATTTACATTACATACAATTTATTTGCATACAATTAATAATACAGACAAATAGATATCTGCCTAATTTCTGAAGTCAATAAAAATGACAATTTACTCCTTTCGTCCTACTTCTATTTCGTTACAAAATGAATTCATATTTTTTCAGGCCACTGAAATGTCGTGTTCTAAGTTCTTTTAATATGTATGTCATAGTGGGCTGTCCTAGCGGCCAGGGCGTCAGGGGGGCGGGCGGGCGGAGGGGGCCATTATGCGACAGGATGCCGCCCGCCCTAATAGATGTCATTACCTCGTAGGGCAGAAATTGCTTCACTATCGAGCGCGCTATCACAGCCACTTTTATACTCGCTTATTGTATGCTACTTTTTATAATCATTGGTTATGGCCCCGCCCTAAAATTGTTATGGCCTTTATCTGTCTATCGTCGACATATTAGTATATAACTATGGCACTTAATTTATAGAAATAATATATTAATGGCTGGTATAAGTGAAATTAGTAGATTAAATCCTTGTAACAAAACTATTAACGCACTTTATAGCGGTTAATTTAAGTATTTTGCAATACCGATGTTTTAGAATCAACCATGGTGACATGCGGCTTCTGAAACATTGGGATTGCAAGATACTTAATTAAACCACGATAAAATCTATCAAAATAGTTTTATTACAATTAATAACATACGCGTAAACGTAAGAAATCATTAGTTTGAATTTGCCAAATTTTCTCAATTTTCCAAATCCTGCTGTAAATTTGTAGACAACTTCATGCCACTTCCTTAATGGGGTAGGAAGAGGGAACAGAGCCACATGTCACGGTCCCTACACACTCGTCTTGCTTTCTTCACATTAAGAACTATAGTCGTTTTAAAATTCATTTGCTAGTCGATCAATATACTGACGTATAGGACGGCAATGCACCTAGGATTTTCAATAACTCGATTTACAAAGGTTAATTGCAGTCTAGTTAATATTTTATATTTATAATACATAAAATGTTTATCTTCCTTTTTATTCAACTTAGTCAGCTTTCTGTAAAACATTACTTCACATAATAATAACTATTCTCTTCGTTATTTTAAGTTTGTATTGCTTTTCTTTTATGTTATAGTTTTAAGTTGTGTTAATGTATAGCAGTGTAATTACTGAAGACCTAAATAAAATATATTCTATTCTATTTTCTATAATAATTTTAATATAATATAATACACATAACAATAATGTAATAAAGCATTATATTTACACTTGTCTTTGCACAATGCAATACTGATTACATTTAATGTTCCAAATATGTATTATCCAATATTAATACATTTCTATGTCAACTCCAGCGTAGATAAGATCTACGATGTATCTAAATGTCCGTTCTGCGGTGATTACCACAACAATAAACTATAATCGCAAATCATTCACTTATTGTTGCCGAGTATCAAAATATTACTCCGACAAGCATACGCCGCTACTGGAACGGGCTTCGGAAATGTTTCGTTCCGATAGTTCAAATAGGAGAAGCAAATAGGAGTGGTAGTAGTAGGAGTAATGGAGGTAGAGTAGACTTTTTGACGAGACCCACAAACGTCATCACAATTCACTTCCAATGATTACCTGAACTTTTAAATACCATACAAACCATCCGAAAATTAATTGAAATATTATCATAGAAAACAAATCCTTTTCCCTTAAAGTAAGCAAAAATGATCGGAGTCTTTTGTAGAATAACTACATGTATTCATTATCATCATATTTGAGGTTAGACAAAGTGTTGCCTCTAACCTAATTCATACCCCATGGTCCATTCGAACTCTCATAAGCAGCAAGAATGAACAAATTTAGTTGAAATGTGAAAGCATTATCATTTCTTAATACCAGCATATTTGTATACTATCTATGAGCTTAGGTATCACCACGAAATGGCACATTTATTTCCTATAAAATACACAAATTGTACTAAAATACAATTAATTTAATTTTTATCTACATGATTGGTAACAAAAAATGATTTAAAAAAAAAACAATATTTTTAAAATGTATTAGTATAATAATTGTATATCATATATGCAATTGCTGATTATTATTATTTATTACAAATTAAAATGATTCGTTAAGTGAAATAAATTTTAACAACAATTATGTTACAAAAAATGTTAATGTTTCAATCAAAATAATAACGCTTCTAGCAATATGTTATGCGTGTTTTGCCCATTAGTTCATTTCAGGGGTAGATGATGTATCCAGACAGGGAGGTCAAGTGTCCCCCCAGGGGGGCGAGATATCCATAAAAGGGGGTAATTTGTGACCGCGCAGTCAGATCAAATATACTGATAAGACGTACGGCGGAAAACAAGACAGCAATTTCACCTACAATTCTGAGCTCCTTAATTGACTTAAAGATTCATATCGGCCCAAATTATTTATTGGGTTTTAATTATTTCTGTTGGTTTATTTACGTGTATTTGGTTTGTTAGCGAGTAATAGTCGGTATAGGGTAATTTAATTTCAGGAATGTTTGCTTCAATAAATGATATGATACGTTACATTGTTTGTACAGGGTTTTGCCTCATAATATGTTAGCTATCTATTCTTAAGAGGTGGTGTTTTAAAACTGTCCTGCATATCTACTAACTCTTGTCTTTTGTAATAAATGTTATTCACGTATTATGCACTAGCTTCCGGCTTGCGGCTTCGCCCGCGTGGATTTCGGACTTCAAAAATTATTCAAAATTTTAACTTATTATGTTATTCTGATATGAAAGCTATATTAATGTAAAGTTTCATGAAAATCCGTCTAGTAGTTTCGGAGATTAGCCCGAACAAACGGACAAACAGACAAACAAAAAAATTAAAAATCATAGAAAAGTGTTCTGTTGCTATTTTAATTCTCAATTAGTTTTACGTAAATATATTCAATGTACAGACACTAAAATTTTCCTTTTTTATTATATGTATAGATAATGCATTACATTCAAATCAGCTGACTGCGGAGGTAGATATCTCTCACTCAGATGTCTATGGGTGTTGGTAGTCATTAAAAAGCTTCGACTGTTACATTCATATCTCTAATAGATTAATTAATTATACTATTATTGTTTTGTCGACTATTATAATTACCTATATACTTAGTTTAAGGATATAAAAAGTAATGATAGGATCAAGATCAAGACGAAAAAGTTTTTGAGTAAAGTTTGCACTGATGTTATGTTCACGAGAACATAGCACACATCTTGTGTAACACGGTGATTTTTGTCATCCGAAATGAAAGTTATGGGCTGCGTATGGCGCGGGGGTACATTAAGGGCCGTGCGCCCTTACAAGAAACTATCAGGACTTACACGCTGGGAGGGTTGCTTTATGGCTGGCAACAGATGGCGCTTGTCATTTAGTGCGTCTCTTTGACCCCCGACATTCGGATAAGGGCGTCAAGGGCCCTTCTATCAAAACATTACGGTGATTTAAGTAAATCTATTACGATCTCGACAATAATGTCTTAAAGTTTTCCATTGTATGTTACAACATACATACAATATATAATACTCACAATAATTTTCGTAACAGGCTGTGTGTTGTTCGTTGCTGTCACAACACCGTCGTAAAGTGACAGCTGTACTGTCGCGTTTCATGTGGTTTATGCTTCTGGTGACCCATGGATGGGAAAGAAATAAGTAAAGCAACTCTTAGACTCTGTGTGGGTGTTGATGGATGTCAGCTACCAAAAGGTTCTTACTGCTCGTTTGCTCCCTGTAGTATACAAAAGTAAATGTTGTACAAAGTCTACCTAGACTTTGGATAATGAGGTAGATTACACAAATCACACAA